>PISW01003812.1:119842-139270 GCA_004023785.1 Mungos mungo | reverse complement strand
CCAGGCTGCTGCGCCCCCAGGGTTTTCTGTCCCGGTGGGTGGGACCCCTTGCCCCCCCCCCTCCACTGGTCTGCACAGGTGCACGGGCGTCATCCTCACCCCTGGCAAGCATGGCCACTTCTCCACACCTGCACAGCTGCCACCATCCAGGGCCAGGGCGGCTCCCGACTCACTGGGAGTCTGGCCCGGTGCCCTCACCTCCTCTACTGTCTGTTTTGGCCACCCTGGGCCACGGCGAGCTTCTGAAAGGCAGATCTGGCCATGACATCGAGGGCAAAGTTAAGCTCCTAGCTGTGGCCCCCATGGCTTGTTGGGACCTGACCTACTTTGTCTCCGTGACCTGGGTCCTCATCATGCTTGGCCGAGCACCCAGGGTCCTAGGGCTCCTCAAGCCAGCCTCTGCCTCACTCCTGTCCCCACCTGCTTTGCCTGCTTCTGGGACGGTGATCCATCCCCCACTCTCACCCCCCCCACCCCCGCCAGCCCCTCTGATGCCCGCTCCCACTGTCCTGGGGAATGTCCTGAGCACCCTGCTGGGGCATATAGCCACCCAGGAGACAGGGGGAGGAGGGTGCCCAGCTCACAGCCTCGGAGGACAAGGACCCTCCCAGCAGCTTCCGCACCCCAAGCAGGACCCGTCTCTCCAGAAGCCCCTCTTGGCTGACTCCAGCTCACCAAGGGTGGATTACGGGAAACCTCGCTCCCCCAGGGACAGTCAACTCAGTGAGTCAGATTTCCCTGAAACTCAGGCTGAGCCTCTTGAAGCATTAAATGTGGAGACATTTTCCAGGATGGTTTTCTAGTACATAGTTTATTTTATTTTTGTTTCTTTTCGTGTTTATTCGTTTTTGAGAGACAGAGAGAACAGAATGTGAGCAGGGGAGGGGCAAAGAGAGAGGGAGACACAGAATCCAAAGCAGCTCCAGGCTCTGTGCTGACAGCTCAGAGCCTGACGCGGGGACTGAACCCATGAACTGTGAGATCATGACCTGAGCCAAAGTCAGACGTTCAACCAACTGAGCCACCCAGGCGCCCCTCTAGTACATAGTTTAAAGACCTAAGCCTTCGGACTACCACGAGCAAAACTGAAACATTTCCTGTCTTCGGTCCTGTGCCCCGTACCGGGCTGTTGTTGGCCACCTTCATTGAGAGGGTCCGCGACTCCCTGCCTCAAACTGGGGCTCGAAGTCCTGGGAGCACAGATGGGCAGTGACCCATGGGAGTGACCCGGCGTGCTGAGCAAGCCAACACGGGGACGGGGTCCATGCCCTTGGGCTCCTTAAGACCTTGGGGTTCTCTTGCGGGGGGGACTTCCCTTCCTCCCTTGATGCTACTTGACATGATTTGCTCTCATCAGGGGTCCACTCTCCCTCTCTCCAGCCTTCATTGATGATGCCTCTCATCTGTGGAGACCAGAGACATCAGATCACCAGGGTGGTTAGAGTAATATCTAAAAATAGAGTAACTAGGTTCTCAGTGAGGCCCCAGGGTTCCTCTGATTAAAATGCATGAGCCTTGATGTCGACGCGGCGATTTTTCTTTTTGAACATCATCCTGCTTATTGGCTGGTTCTGGGCAGTTCGGGGCAGGCGAGGTGGCCCGTGGGTGCCGGGGAGGCTCGGGGGAGAGGGGGTGCGCCTCCTCCTCCCTGTGGACTCTCAGAAGGGACGCACGTAGGTGCTGGGCAAATTCCCAGGGACTCCCCGTGTGTGCAGTTCAAAGACGCTGCGGCCCAGCCCACCCAGATCAGCAGTGGACTTGGGGGAGGGGAATGGAGGCGGAAGCCAACCCCATTCATTTCAAGTTCAAGAAAAAGCAGTGGAAACAGGAGACAGGTGCAGGGGGGAAAGACTGCAAACCCTCCAGAGGCACAAACAGGGAGAAAAAGCAGATGTGCAGCCTTTTGTTTCCAAGAGTTCCGAGAGTTCTCCTCGCAACAATTTATGTCTCTCTCCATTTGGCTCATTACGTGAGCAAAAGTAATGAAACTGCCCACGAGAATATGCAAATGCCGGAGCACAGGAGCTGAGGAAAGTTGCAGGGTGGGCTGCTTGTTTGTGGCGAGCGCGCGCCCACAGGCAAGGTCCGCACAGGTGTCTCTCGGCGAGAAGGGGTGAGTTGTCAAAAATAAAAGTTCAAAAAAGAAACAGCGTATTAAAAAACAGAGAAGTCAGGAAAGTATATTGCCTTCTTAATAATAACTACATTTCGTGGGCTAGGAGTGCAAGGGAATCGTTTAAATTAATTTCTGCTTTGTTTGGTTGGTTTATACCGGGTTTGGTCCCAGCTGACGGCAATCTCTGAAAGTTCTAACATATTGGAAATCTGATTTTCTTACAGCCAGAGTCCCGTAGTCCAAACTGATTTCTCTTTCAGCTCTGCTAATCAGACAGGGCTCAAATGGATTCCTGGTAGAACCACGTCGCTCTTGGTCTTTTGGGGGCGTATAAAAATCTACCCGGTAGAGGCTGTAAATGCAGAGAGAGCTGCTGGCCAGTTGTCACTGCCGTGTCCCTGTGGGGGGCAAGGCAGGGGCTGTGGCTGCGGTTTGGATGAGCAATGATGGGTCCGAGGCTCTGGCGTCCCTCCTTCTCTTTCTGCCCCGCTGATTCTGGAGCGTGTGCTTTGGGAAGTCAGGGAAACGCAGCGGGAGAGGGAAAGAGAGAGTTCGGTTTGGAATCGGAGGCTACGAAAGAAAAGGCAAAAGCCTGGCCCCCTGAGATCTCAGAGTTGGGTTCGGAGACGACCCTGGAGGACCGTGCTCCTCGCCAAGCCCCTCTCTCCACCTCCGCCCGCAAGCCTGTCCCCACGGTGCCCTGTGCCGTGTGCACAGGCAGCTCCTGGAAGCACAGCACGCTGGCCCTGGCTGTCCCCTGTCACCAGGCGGCTCCACCCACCTGGGGACAAGAGTCCCTCCTCACCGCCCGCCCCCAGCACACCCACCTGGTTCTGCAAGACCAAATCCAACTGCAACAGGTGCAGGCTTAACCTTAGAACCAACACAAATGTGAATGAACAGGCTGAATGAAAGCCAGCAAGTGGGGTGTGCACGAGGGGCCTCCGGTTTCTGGAGGTCAGTCCTAGGAGTGCTGCCCCCCCCCCGCTCGTCCCCAGCCTCAGAGGTCCTGCCAGCCAGGGCTGCCCCGCCCACCCGGTATGATGCCCTTGAGCAGGGAAGGTCTGGAGTGTGTGTGTGTGTGTGTGTGTGTGTTTGAATCAATCCACACACGTTCAGCCCCTCCCCACACACCACGGGGCTCTGTGAATGAACTTCAGGGTAAACCCCAGCCCCTAAAATTATGGGCGAAATATACCCAAATGTGCATTCCCCCTGCCCGCAGCTCTTCTGGGTTCTCAGGTGCCTCCAGGGCCCCCAAAAGGGAAGGCACCCCAGCTGTCCATCCCAGTTTGCCCGCTCCTCCCCCACTGTCCCTCCTACACATGACTCGGACCTCGGGTCCGGCCCTCAGCCTCCCAGGGGCGCGGCCCTTTCTCGTTCCTTTCCTGTTGCGCCGGCTCTCTCCCTTCCTTCCCTCTTTCCAACTGAATTCTCGTTTTTCCTCTCTCCCTAGTGCTTGTACGGCTGCTATGTCCATTCCTCCATCATCCCCACCTTCCACCGGAGGTGCTACTGGCTCCTTCAGGTAGGTGGCTGGGACTGGATTCTTCTTGCGTCTCCGGTGCTGGGGAAGGTCTGCGGAGGGAGCTGCGTGGGCGCGGGGTCCCGCGTGCGGCGGCTTCGGCTGGGGTGCCCGGCGAGCTCTCCCGGGGGCGTTGGCGTGTGGTGCTGAGGCCAGGTGTGTGTGGCCAGCCTGGTGCTCTCTCTGGTGCCAGGAAGGAGAGAGGAGTGGCGGAAGGGAGTCCTTCCTGCCCCATGAGAATAAAGCCCCACCAGGTGCTTCCAGGGTGGCTCAGTTTCCTCTTGGTGAGGACGGAAAGCAGGCTGAGCACCCTGCCCGACGGCAAAATGCCCGTTGGCTGAAAGCTGTGCATTCATATTCTCTTGTGGGTTGGTTAGTGGTTGGCACTCATGGAAAATCGGCTCTCAGAGGCATGCCAGCGGCGGCTGGATTGATTGGAATGGTTGTTGGGAGTACAGGGGCTCAGCAGGAAGGAGCCCAGTAATCGATTTGTGATGTCTGCCGTGCGGGGGGACAGAGAAAGGGGCAGAGGAGCCCCCCAGTCACCCTTCCTCCATAAGGGCGACCTGGCTCCCAGCTCTGGGTCCGTGGTGCCTGTGCACAGCCTGCAGAGTCAGGCCTGGCTCAGGGCCTCAGCCCCCCTGCCTCTTGCCTGTTGGTGGTCAGTGGCCGTCATCCTGCCCGGCAGAGGGCGCCGCCGTGTGGGTGGGAAGGTCCGAAGGATCCATCAGTCGGGATGGACCTGGGTCCTTTGCAAACTTGTCCCTGATCTGCAGCCGCTCTCTGAGGGCCCCACCGCCCCAATTTCTTCCAACTGCCTCTACCCAGGCATTGCTGCCTCTGACCTTTCCCACTGTGGTTCTCCCTGCTGCATCCACCGCGGTTCGAGTGAGCCACCCCCTGGCCCCAGCGGCCGGAGGAGCTCCCTGGCTAGGGGTGTGGGGTCGGGAGGGGTCTGGCAGATTGGGAAGCAAGCCCCCAACACCATGGTCTGTGTTCAGAGAGCAGAGGGCCCCACGAGCCAGAGCACAGAGGGGCCGCCGCTCCCAGGGAAGGTGGCCTGGACGGTGTGCGGAGGCCCAGAGCCATCTTGGTGTGGATGCCAAGGCTCTGCTGGACAAGGCTCTCGGTCTGTCGGCTCTGCCCAGCCCCTGCCTGCAAGCCCCTGCCCTTCTCCCTCAGTTTCAGAAATAATTGTCTGCAGTTCAGCAAGTTCATTAGCAAATGACGCGTGAGACTGTCCAAGGATGTGCTGATTTGCAAAGACACGGCTTCCCTGACATCTTGCCCTGTTGTCAGTTTCTGGGTTCCTCGAGCTGGGGGGCTGGGCTGGTGGCACCAGGGGTTTCTAATTGCTCGGCCTGGCTTCCTTGTGAAAGGGGCCTCCAGCGGGGTCTCTGGATGATACTTCTCGTCTTGTTAATGCAAAAGGTTTTCTCTCCTACCTGGTGGAGGAGCAGAGTGTGAGACACCCACCTCCAGAGCAGGGATCTGGTGCAGCTGGACCATGACCTCGTGGCTCAGGCTCTGGCTCTGGCTGCCCAGAGATATTTTCACCCTGAGCAGCCTGCGGCTCCGGAAACTCCTTCCTGGGCATCTAAATGCCCCGGAACCTGTTTTGGCATTTTTTTTTTCCTTCTTGGTTTCATGGCGCATCCAACACCTCTCGGGCACACCCTCCCGACTCCTGGCCTGCCCGCTGGCCTGTTGAAGCAGCGCCCTGCAAGCTGGCTTCCTGCCAGCCAGGCTCGCCTGCGCCCGCGCCCGCACCTGTCTCCTCTCATTCCGTCCCGTGCTGTGGCTCTTTGATTCCTCTAAACGTACTTTCCTAGAATCAGACACCATCAGGCAGCCCCGGGAAGGGGGGTGTGAGCTCGTATTCCCACCCCAGACTGGATTCCACTCACTCAGATTCACCTCCGGATTCTCCTTGTTCTAGGCGAGAAGTGGGAGGGGTCCGTGGTTCCCAGCCCTCCGCCCCGCCCTCCGGTCCCTGCGCTTCGGTCCCGGCCACTGTGTTCTGGAAACATATCTGGGGTGATTCGCATCGGCCTGGGTTTGTCACTTCCAGCTGGCGAGGGCAGACGGGCCCGTCCCCCCAAAGGCCAGCGTCACAGAACTGGGTGCTTACGGACAGATCTGGGCCCTCCTAGTTTCCCCTCCACCCGCTCTCTGCTGCGTCCTGGGTCATCACCCTCATTTCTGTGAGCAGGTGACGGGAGGGGACGCACGCAGGGGTGGGGGCTCCCGGTCCCCAGTCCGAGCTGGGCAGGAGAAGGTTAAGGAGCCAAGACAAAGCAATTAGCCAGGTGCACGTCCAGTCCCGAGAGCCGGAGAGCCACCGCAGCAGCCGGCGCCGCTCAGGGCGATTTGCTCCGGTGCTAATTACAACACCAGGATAATGACGGCGTGGCCAGGTTTCATCTGTCTGATATTAAATAGGAAAGAAGCCATGAGACACCAGCCCAGATGGAAATTGGCTTAAGTCTGTCTCTGACACCAGTTATGGGGGTAAAGGATTGGGTGGGAGTGAAGGTGTCCGGGCGGTGGCCCAGGAGGCGGCTCCCTGGTGGCCACACCCCTCACAGCGGTGAGGTGTGGGGGGCTGGGGGACAAGGGGAACCTCACTGAAAGGAAGGGGGCTAGAGGGGAGCAGGGAGGGAGGGCCGTTCTCTGGATAAGGGAGTGTTCATTCCAGCGGGGGGCCCACGACCCCCACCCACCGCAGCGCATGCCCAGTGGCCTCTAGGGTGGCCGCCAGGATCCCACACTGATGCCACTTGTCCCAAGGCCACCTAGCGCAGCGAGGAGCTTTGCCCATGCAGGCCTGGCTTTCCTCCGCCTCCAGACTGTGAGGTCCCTGAGGGACGGACCTGCGTCCCTCTGTCCCTCCCCAGCACAGAGCCTCAGCCGGATGGCCCAGAAGGCCTCAGCCCTGCTCAGAGGGCCTGCGCCCCAGGACAGGGAGGGAGGGAGAATGTCAGACCTAGGGCAGGAGGTCAGAGCCCCTTCCAGAAGCAGGGGATCAGGGAGAGGAGGGGCACCCGAGCTGACACAGCACTTCGAAGTTCCCGAGTGACCTGACTTTCAGGGCAGGGAGCCACCCTGCCCTCTCTCTGTTGCCAGTAAATGTTTTAGTAAGATGTGAGCAGGGAGACAAGTGAGGAACCAGACGCTTCCCCGGGAGCGGAGCCAACGGAAGCCCCAAGTGCCTAAGGTCATCGTCATGGCTGGTGTGCACCCCATGAAGTCATCCGCCCAGCTGGGTCGGGGCCTTTGGGGGATTTGTCCCAGGACTCGAGAAGCCACCAGTGCTGGCCAGCACACATACTCGGTTATGTCCTCTGCATGTTGGGGCCCCCATGTGTCACCGTTGCCATGGCCATGAGGCTCCACAGAGCTCAGCGCTGCATTTCCTAGATAGACACTGAAGCCAGAGGGGACAGGGCCAGACCCAGGGTCACTGCAGCCTTGCTGGACGTGGGGGCAGGAGCAGGTGTGGCCCGTCCTACCACTGGGCTGCCCCACGGGCGAGCCGCCCCCATCCTGCTGCCCACGGCCTCCCCTGTTCGGGATTTTCTGGTGCTCAGGCTCGGGCCTCCCGGCTGCGCTCTGCACCCCCGTCGGGTCCTCACATTCCGTCCTCTGGGGCCCTTCTCCCGATGCGCCCAAAAAGAACAGGCCCCCATTTCAGGCCAGACTTTCTAGCAGCTTCTGTGTGGCTCATTTGGAAACTATTTCTGCTTCTAATGACTGTTTTTCTTTGTGCCCTTGTCCTCTAAAATGCTTAATGAATGTTTTCTGTGCTGGCGTGAAGTGGGGGGTGTGGCCCTGTGTGTCTGGCACCGCCATGCCGGGGGCTCTTAGGCTGCTGGGGCGGAGACAGCAGGGAGCTCCTTCCCGACCCCCACAGTCCCGTGGGCTCGTGAGCACTGCCAAGCAAACACGGGGTCCTCGCAGCTTTGGGGGCCCCGCAGGGCTGGGGAACAGCAGGTGTTTGGGGTCCATGGAGGAGCCAGACAACTCTGCCCTGACAACCTTGGGCATCAGAAGCTGTGACTGTACAGTCAGCCGCACAGGCACTGAGTCCTGGCCAGACAGTGCCCTGGACCCTCACCACGGTCCCCATGTCCCCCAAGACCAGGCTCTCAGGAAGCCCGTGGTCACCCAGCCAGGGGAGGGCACACTGTGCAGCCCCGTCTGCCTCCCTGAAGCACCAGCATCACCCTCTCTTATACAAAGGGGCTGCCTGGTCTCAGATCTTAGGGCAGAGAGAGGACAGCTGTCACCCCTACACTCACTGTTTCCTGCCTGCCCTTGACCTCAGCCAGGCCTCCCCTACCCAGAAGTAGGGTGCCGTCTGCACCAAGTACCTTGGCAAAGAGACCTGTGTGGAGCCAGCCCAGAGGAGGACAGGGGATAGGGGCCTAGCCCCCGGCTACCCTGGCCCCACTGAAGCCCCCAGCCCAGGGGCAGAGGGAGGCTTCAACCACACGTCTCCCTGCCTTGTAGGAAAGGAGGGAGACCCCCGTGTTTGCTCAGGCAGAGCTCCGGTGAGAACCACGATCCCCCCCACCCCCGACGTTGGTAAGGCCTGGGGTCGAGCTGAAGCCTTACATCTCTTTGCTGAGCAGTGGGCCCACAGCTGGCAGTGAATCCTCTGGAGAGCGTCTCCTGCCTGGAGGGGGGAGGGGGGCTTAAAAGGCAGCTGCTGAGGAGGGACGGGGGCCAGCAGCCCCCCCCACGCTGACCCGGGGCTCTGCAGCCTCGCACACGGGGCCCCCGGAGGCAGCGGTGCCCATGTGCCAGGGACCCCTCAGTGGACAGCTCCGTCTCTGCCTCTACACCAGATACAGGCCTCGACCCCGGTGTGGCCTGAGGGAGCCCTGCATCCTTCCTCGGGGCCTCTATAGTCAGAGCAAGGGGAGGGGCGGGGAGTTGTACGGAGTCCCAGGCCTCCCCAGCCTCCCATGAGCGGACAGGCCTCTGCAGCGGCACTGGGACCTCGGCACCCCCGTGGGTCTCTCTCTGTGCTGCCTCTGGGTCTGCAGGAAGGGTCCTCGGAGCTCGCTGTGACCCTGTAGTACCAAAGTTGGGCACAGCTGTGTCAGGTGGAGGCATTCCGCAGGGCCACGGGACACCCGTGCCTGGCATGTCGCCCTTCAGGGCACCCACTTGGCACAGGGAGGGCGAGTAAGCACCATTGGCCCTCTGTTTGGGATGGTGTGTATTTTAACCCCTTAAGATAGCGAGGTGGGGTCACCCAGGGAGGCACCTGTTAGCTGTTCACCTCTGGCCAGTTTACCTACTTCCTCGGAGTCTCAGTTTCCTCCTCAGTAAATGGGGACAATAATCGTGTCGCTGCACAGGGCGGCCCCTTGGGAATGAATGTAAACGTATCACGGTGCGTGCACCAATGGCAGACGTGCTCCTGGCACGCGGCAAGCGCTCACCCCCACGAGCACCAGGTTGGACCCTGAGAAAGCTCTGGTGACCGCCCCCGCCCCGGGCCATGTTACCCCTTTGTCCTACACAGCGAGGCCGCAGTGGGCCGGAGCCAGCGCCCCCCGGTGTGTGAGCTGGCCAGGCGTCCCTCCTCCACGCCCCCCTCCTCTGCAGCGGGACACAGAGGGAGACGCATCTGGGAAGTGGTGGCGCTGTCTTCGTGATACACGCCCCTTGCCCCGCCCCAAAGACTTGGAATGATCACCTCTTTTGCAATTTGCGACCCAAGTGCCCCCCGCCTGGCCTCCACTCACTCTTTCTGGATATGAAGGCCCGCCTGGGACCAGGCCCCCAGCCATCAGATTGTCCTGTAGGTGAGCCAGGTCGTAGGAGGGACCGGAAGCCCCGTGTGGCCACAGGAGCACATCCCCACTCAGCCCTCAGTCCTCGGGCTCGTCCTAGTGGTGGGGGGACGTCTCCGTGAACCAGATTCCAGGGCAGGACACCCCCAGATGCAGGAGACGGTCCAGGAAAGACAGGTCTTCCTTCCTCCTTCCTTCCTTCCTTCCTTTTTTCCCTCCCCTTTCTCTCTTCCTTCCCTCCTCCCTCCCTCCCTCCTTCTCCCTTCCTTCCTCCCTCCCTCCCTTCCTTCCCCCTTCCTTCTCCCCTTCCTTCCTTCTCTCCTTTCCTCTTTCCTTCCTTCCCTCCCTCCTTCCTTCTCCCTTTCCTTCTTTCCTTCCTTCCCTCCCCCTTCCTCTTTTCCTTCCTTCCTTCCCTCTTTCCACCTCCTCTCTTCTTCATCTTTTTTTAAATGGAAGATATTATAGCCTCATAAAAAATACTCAAGGCTCCCTGCTCAGTAACGGTTTTTATGTTTCATTGGGGTGAAATAGAAGTGGCGGGGAAGTAAAGCGCCGAGGAGCTCGCTCTGTCTGTGGGCCCTTGAACAGCGCCACGCGCTTCTCCATGGGGCTGGCCGCGAAGCGAGGCGTCCATGGGGCTTAGAGCAACAGGAGGCGCTGTCATCAGGCTGACTCTGTCCCAAAGGGGGCATTTTTAAAGATTTATTTATTTATTTTGAGAGAAGAGGGGGAGGAGCAGACAAAGAGAGAGAGAGAATCCGAAGCAGGCTTTGTGCTGTCAGCGCAGACCCTGACATGGGGTTTGAACACACAAACTGAGATCATGACTTGAGCCCAAGTCAAGAGTCAGATGCTTATAACCGACTGAGCCCCCAAAGCGGGTATTTTGAGTTACATGCTTCAAGGAAAAGAAATAAGTTGGTGCCTGGGGGTCCCCGTCCCCCCAGGCCTGGGTTAGTGGGGAGCAGAGGCTGCCTTGGGGAAGCCAGGCTTCCTGGGCACATCCCACGCCCAGCCCCGGTGTCCTGCCCGCAGCCACACAGAGTGGAGGACGTGGCAGGTACCAGGTACGGGCTGGGTTGGGGCAGCGTCTCGACAGGGCACTTGGCTCACAGACGCCACAGCCCAGCACCAGGGGGCCCCCAGCGCTTGGCGGGGACCAGTGTCTTTTGATTCTTGCCGCTGCCCTTGCAGGGAGCCAGGGCTGGTGAATTCACCCCGATTTTCACAGACAAAGAGACAGAAGGCCCAGGAGAATAAGGAGCCCCGATGACTGGGCAGGCAGGGCTGAGTCCAGCCTCCTTAGGCCAGGGATGGAGCAACACAGGAGCGGGAGTAGCCGGGCCCCACGTGTTTGGAGAGGACTCCCGTGTGAAGAGGCAGGAGAAGGACCCCACGGCATCCAAGTCACTCCCAACCCTGAATTCCCATGCCCGGGGGACCTTGCTGGCCTAGTGGGTGGCACCTGAAGCTGGTCAGTGAGATGAATCCAGAGAAGGGGCCCGGGGGACCTTGCTGGCCTAGTGGGTGGCACCTGAAGCTGGTCAGTGAGATGAATCCAGAGAAGGGGCCTGGGGGACCTTGCTGGCCTAGTGGGTGGCACCTGAAGCTGGTCAGTGAGATGAATCCAGAGAAGGGGCCATAGAGTGGGCTGGGTGGTCCGGGGAAGCTTCCTGGAGGAGGAGGCAGGCTCAGGATGGAAGGAGGTGGCATGTTCCTCCCTGCCCTTCCTGACATGCGGCAGGCGTGGGCCGCAGAGCACAGCGACAGGCAGGACTAACCAGGCCGTGTGGGCTCCAAGCTCCACCGGCTTCAGCCTCACTGACCGGGCACCCCAGTCTGAGGAGCCCTCAGGCAGAGTGTCCCAGGCCCTGGTGTCAGTCGAGTGACTTGGAGGGAGCGTGTGGGAGGCCCACGCTCCCCATGTCCGCGTGGGGCCAGGAGAGGAGAGCAGGAGAGACAGGGCCAGACCCCCAGAGTTGCAGGTTCAATGCTGCCGTGGGGTCCTCCATGGTGATTGTCATTATCAGGATCGGTAAGAGGAACAGTCGCCACTGGACGTAGAGGGACCCCATGCCCCAGGGGCTCCACAGCCCTGCACATGCCCGCGAGGTGGCACTTTGTCATCCCCGTGTAGAAATGCGGCCAGGGCACCAGGGAAGCATGCTTGTAGGGAGGCCTGGCAGGAAGGAGGAGCTCCCAGCAATCGGCCGTGTTGGTGGCATAGGGGTGGCGTAGGGGAGGGGAGGAGAGGGCCGGGGGCTGCAGGAGCAGGCGCCCTGACAGGAGAGGCTGCCAGTCAAGGTACTAGAACAAAGCCCCATCTTACAGGCCACCCGGGGGCGTCCTCTCCGGGGGAGCACGGCAGAGACCGGCAGGCGGCACAGGACTTTGGCAGGGGGGAGGGGTGCCGAGGTGCAGAGAAGGCAGCAAAGGCCGAACAGACCTCGGGGTCAGAGGGATCCTTTCCGAGCCGCCTCCTTGTGCCGGTTCCTTCTCACCAGCAGCTTCCACTTCGCCTTCCATTAATGTGCCTTGAGTAACGTGAGGAGAAGATGAGGTAGACACTAGGAATTTACGGTGCTATGCAAAAAATTGCTCAATTCCATTAAGATTTCAGGATCTCTGCCAGGCTGCCCAGCAGCGCCGGTATTATTTCCTTCTTAGACATCTTTGCTTGATTGCAATTTATGACGCCAAGGCCTCCGCCGTACCCACCTAGAGCCTCCGGAAAAATATGGCCATCCCCCCAAAGCGGCCATTATTCTCTCTAAGGAAAGTCACTGGGTATTTTCCAGAAGATTCCCTCATCCTGATCTCCTCCTCTGGGGGCAGCGGGGAGCATCGTGGAATCAGATCTCCCACTGCTGGACCCTCACCTTGCAAATCTCAGCCGCCCAGGGCAGCAGGAGCCCTCGGGGGAGGTGGGGTCCCCCACCCTCACCTTGTGGACAAGGAAGGCGTGGAGCTGAGCGGAGAGACGCCCTCCCCGGGGCCGCGGGTTTTAAATCCAGCTCTGCACTTCCCTAGGCTCGGACTCTGGCTAAGTGAATGACCCTCCCTGAACCTTATCCCTTCCTCTGTCTGTGAAATAGGCATAAGAGACCTCTCTCCTGCGGCCACTGGGAGAACTGAGCTAAGCCCACACCAGTATCCACGTCCTGCTTGGCGTCTGTGGCTCCGCGTTCATCCCTCTCCACCCCTCCGCTCGGCCCCTTTTGCTCTAGGGGATTGTGCGTGTGGCTGTCGCTGGGGGGACGCTCTGAGGTCTCATCCAGACCACCTTTCACGTGGCAGAGCGCTGCGTGGCGACGGGCCCCGGGTGCGAACCCACCTGCAGCTTGGCGCTCGCGTAGTCAGAGGGAACCTTCTCGCTCGCCCCCCCGGCCACCGTGTCCCCTCGGCTCCCTGCCCTGCAGTGACCGGCCCGCGCCTGCCCTGGCCGGTCCTGCAGACCCTTCTCCGTCCTTCAGCCCTCAGAGGACTGAGCTGCCCGGACCAGACTGGAGGACAGAGCAGGAAGGAGGCCGCCGCTCCTTGGAGATGGAAATTATTAATTAGCCTTATTATCCAGGACTTGTCAGTCTCTTAATCCTTCCGTCTGAAGAGGGTTTATGCCTCCATGGTGTGTGTTGTCAGCTTGGCTAAGCAACTGCTTTTAATAGAAAGGCAGAACAATGGGCGATACTGTTTGGTTACTATATTTATTTATCGGGCCGAACAATCCCCGCTCCCCTTCCGCAGAGCATCCTTCAGAGACGGGAAGAAGGCAGAAGCCGCTTAATTTCCCTTCTCGATGCGTCTAGTGTGGGGCCTCTGTGTAATTAGCCTTCTCATGTAATCTTCAGTGGACACTCTGTTCTCAGTATCCTAATCCCCTTTGGAGCAAAGGGGAAACCGGGGTTTCCAAAGCAAAAGACAAAATTTGCCTGAAGGAAGCACTTTCCATCTTGCCTCTGAAAAAACACTCAAAGGGCCGAGAGCGAAATGCAGATGTCATTTGATAGAGTCGAAGGGAAACCAGAAGTCTTCTGTGACGGGCTCCATGTGGGAAGGTCAGGGGCTGGCTCAGGGCCCCAGGCGGGACCCCAGCGGGTGAGGCTGGCCGGCTCGGGCCTGCGTCAGACTCTGGGCCAAGCCTGGGCACCGCGGCTGCTCTCACCGCCCTTAGTGGTCCCGCGGCCCTCAGGGGGCAGCTCCTCCCGTGCAAGCCACACCGCACCCTCCAGACTCGGGGGTGAGCACAGGTGTGAACGGGTGTGCACGGGTGAGCACAGGTGAGCACGGGTGTGCACGGGTGAGCACGGGTGTGCACGGGTGAGCACGGGTGAGCACACGGATCCCTGCCCCTCTCTCCTCCCTTCTCGGTTCTCCTGCGCCCCTCCCCGTAAAGGGCTCTGGGAAGGCCCGAAGGAGCCTTCTCTCCATCCCCACCACCACTCCCAGACTGGGCGGGACTTTCCTCCCTCCTGCTCCAGACCAACCAGGGTCCTCCCTGGGACGGGGAGCATTTGCGGGGACCGTACCTTCCTGGCCACATGGCTGCCAGGAGATGATGGCCATGTGCCGGCTCTTGCCTAATGCAGGCCCTCATTGGGCCCGAAGCCAGAGGCACAGCCTGGCTGAGCTGCCCGGCGGAAGTCTCTGGAACCAAGTGGCCTCAGAGGTCCTGCATGTGTCTTTCCTTGCTCTTCCAGCAACTCTGCCCTCTTGCTTCTCGCCCGTCCCCATCTGCCCCATCGGATCATTCCATCAACTGCTGGCACATTCGCCCCATTAGCAAAACGCTCCTGGTCTCTGCAGGAGTCCTGTACCCCACCCCCTCGTCCCCCCACCGTCTGTTCTCTGCAGACTCCTCCCCTCCTCTTCCACCCCCGGATATTAGGATGTCCCTCCTCTGTCTACACTGCCTCCCTGAGTCCTCTCACCCCCTCTCACGACCTCAGGGGCCAGCTCTACGCTAAAGACTCCCGCACGTGCACCTGCACCCTGACCTCACCCCCAAGCGCCGGGCTTTCACGTCCGGCCATCCACTCAGCGCCCTGCCCAGATGCCGAATCGGCGTCTCAGCCTTCTCTCGGCCAGAGCGGCATCTGATCTCCTCTCGAGCTCGCCTCCCCACTGCAGCCACCACGGCGCTGCTCCTCGGGACTCAAGACCGCCATTCTTGACCCCCATCCCTTCCCCACTGCCCTCCTCCCGTCGAAAACATGTCTCAGCTGTACCCCCCTCTCCCCTTCTTCTGCTGCAACCAAGTTAAAGCAACAGCTTTCTCCTGCACCAGTGTGAGTCGCTCTTGCATGTGTGGTCTGAAGGCAAAGGGCCACTCCCATCCCAAATCTCACCAAGGCCCATGCTTTCAACCAGTTCAGTAAGTCTGCCTGGCACTTGAAAAACAGCCAAACCCTTACCAGGCCATGGAGGACCTGTACCCCCAACTTTTACCCTTCTCTCCCACAGTGCTCTCCAGCCGCCCTGACTTCTTGCTGCCCCTCACCTGAGCCAAACTTGCTGGCCCCAGGACCTTTGCACCTGCTCTTCCTGCTGCCTGGAGGCCAGCCTGGCCTTCCATGGTTGACACTAAGATTCAGGTCTCCACTCAACCATCAGTCAGCTCCTCAGTGGGGTCCTCCTGACACCCCACCTAACTTTCCCTGGCTCTCTGGCAAACCACTCTGTTCCCACCACCAACGTCGTATTATGAAATATTAAGATATACAGAAAAGTTGGGGGAATTTTACAAGCACCCTAGCCCTACCACCCAGATTCTACCGTTAACATTTTATGTTGTTTTAGCAGTTCCAAGTCCTTCCATCCATCTTATTTATTTTTCATGCATTTTAAACTAAGCCGCAGACAGCAGCGCACACAAGCGTGTCGGCACGAGCATCATTATCATTCGCCCGAGTTCAGTGTACTTACGGTTCCCCTCTTGTTTCGAGGTGAAATCCGCACACAATGAAACAGGTGAATGCACAAATGCCACTGTCCCCGTCGAGGAGTTGTGATCAGTGCGTGAGCAGAGCCCGAGCCCACAGCGAGCTTTAGATTGTTACCCTCGCCCCCAGGAACTCCCCGTGCCCCTTCCCTGCCGGCTCCCACACCGTGAGCTAGTCACCACTCCTCCGGCGGTCCCCAGGGATCCGTCTTTCCCGCTCATGAACTTCATATAAATGGACTCCTACAGCACGTCCTCTTAGGCCAGGTTTCCTCCGCTCAGCAAAATCTCCTGCGATTCACGCACATTGTTACAGCACCCATGTCAGTCATTTCTGGTCTCTCCTCTGCCGCCACCCTCCCGCACATCCCTCAGAAGTGAGCTCCGTAAGAGCAGGGACACCGGGTTGTGTCTGCCGCTGACTCTCCGGCGCCTAGAACCGCACCTGGCACTGTAATGCCCAAAACGCAGTATCCTCAACAGCCAGAGACCACCAGGGAGACCGAGGCATGCGTGTAAAGGCAAAGGGCTTTATTATTACGGGCTTAGGCTCGCCGGGGCCTAAACTCGGGCTCACAGACTTCACTAGTGGAGTGGTGAAGTGAATCCAGCAGTGGATCCGTGCTGAGAGCCCCGAACAAGGGATGAGTAGGGTTTATATGGGGTTTGGGAAGAGGGAGTTACAGGAAATTGTGACATAGATACAGCGATCCAATCATTATTGTACAACAGCATTGGCAGCAACTTTAACCATACATTTTGTTTAGAGCGTTCGTTACTTTTGGCGGGACCCAATCACAATATTTAGAGTAGTTTTGAAATTAACCAATTACAAAGCAAGTCCAGGGTCTTGTTCAGCGACTATCGGGTTCACTTTAACATTAGGTAACAGGTCCTATCTAAAGTTCCTATCTGCAGGCCTCACCTTAAGGAATGTGGGGAGAGGTAGCTGGCCTTTCCTGATTGGATCCCGCAAGGTGGTCTCTCCTGCTCTAGGCAATGTGTAACTGCCTGATAGGTTTGGAGAAACTGAAACTTAGACCTTCTAGATCAGAGGGGGAACTTAAAGCCTGTCATAGTGTCTGTTTGGTTCAGATTCGTGTTCTTACGGCACCTGGGTCTGAATCTGTTGGGTGGGTATGAAGGATGTGGCTCCCCAGCCCGAAGGCGGCTTCCCGGGACGCTCCCGGGCTCTCCCGAGGCTGTGCTGGGGCCCAGCTGCGCCCCGCACACATAGGCATCAGCACTGGGAAAAGACAGCCGGACGGACCAGCTCTTCATCAGCACCCCCTCCTCCCTTCCAGTCCTCCTCCGTCCTCCCTCCCGAAGAGGGAGAAGTTTGCTCGTCAGAGACGCAGTTCAAATGGCTATGATATGGGGAGGGGGTGTGAGCCTGGGGTCATGCAGGACAGGTGATTCCGAGGACATGAGGCTTCAGGCTTCTCTGTGAGGTCAGCTTGGAGGCTTGAGAAGGAAATCCAGAGTAGACAGGCTTGTCGATCCCGGACTGCTAAAAGATTTCTTAATTTGGGGACAAAGTTCTCAGGAAAAACACTGTCAGTTCCAAAGGCATGAGCCCCCGTGGGTCTCAGCTCACTATCTTTCTCTCCGCTCTCCCATTTCTCTGCTGGAAGGGGAGGGGGCTCAGGAAGCTCCTGTGCAAAGTCCAAGTTCTTGTAGCAGGATACAAGGACTCCGGGAGCCCGCGTCCCCGTTGTGTGGGGAGATCTCCCTGATAAATGAGCCCGCGGGCACCTGGAGTCACCCTGGGGCAGCTCTGGGTGTGGATGGAGCCCTCACTGGCCTTGGGGGGGCGGCACATCTGACAGCCTGACGGGGCCTCATCGCTCTGAGATGGGAGAAGGAGCCGTGCCTGTGGCACCTACAGGCGGCCATGGCACACAGTCACTTGGATGGCGAAAGCTCGGCTCTGCTTGCTGTGGTCTAGCTCCTCATATGTAGTGAGTACTCAGTGGGGGCCGAAGCCCCAGACCCCAGCCCTGTCTGTAGTGTGACCAAGCAAAAGAGATCATAAAGCCCAGGCACGCGCAGACCCCGGCCTCAGTGGACCCGGGCCATCGCCGGCTCCTCTGTGCTGCACCCATGTCTCCAGTCCTGGGCCAGGCCTTGTGTGTGAGCACCAGGCATCGTGGGTGCCAGCCTCAGGGCCCATCCATCTGCCCCGTGGAGGCCCTAGAGAGGCCTCTGCCCTCAGGAAAGGGTCACCAGGCTCACTCAAACGAGCCCACTGTCCCAGGAGGCCTGGAAAGGGCCGTGCATGTCCCACGGTGAGCGTGGACCCGGGCTCTGCCAGCATCTTCGGCGGTGAGTGCCGGAAGCAGAGGCCTGGCCGAGGCAGAGCAGGAGACTCTGGGGATGGCCCTGGTGGGGGGGAAGGATCCAGGACCGGGGCCCTGTGGGGCCCTGGATCCCAGGGCTACCCGGAGGCGAACCAGCTCTTTCTGTTCTCACCCACCTGCCCCCTGAGCTCAAGGCCACCCCCACGGCCCCATTCTCTCCTGACCCGCGCCCTCCTGCACTGCTGACCTCTCATTGAAAGCACTGCCCCCCCCCCATGGGCACATGTCAGGCAACTTCACCCTACATGTCACCCGTGTGTCCATCACACCCCTCTCTCCAGGGTGTCCTGTTGAGCAGTCAGCTCCACTGCCCCAGGGGAGCGGGGGAAGGAGACCCTTCTCCGCCAGCCCTCCTGACAGGCAAAACCGAGCTGACAGCCCCCCCACCTCTGACACACCGCTGCTCTCTGCGTCCTGGGGGCAGCTGGGGACAGGATGGGACAAGCCCACCCAGAAATGGCATGGTGCCTCTTCAGACCCCTAATCCTACAAAGTCCAGTAGTTCAGGCAGAGTACTGCCGTGAAGAGGGGTCCCCGGGGCCGTGGGGCCGGCCAGGCTCTGCTGTCTCTGGTCTGCGTCGCTGGCAGGCTCCTCATTGCTAGGACCCTCTGAGGCTCTGGGTGGCTGGGTTAAGAGGGGTCCAGAGGAGCCCCCTGCTGAGTCCGGGTTCCCCGCCCCCACCAGGCCCAGCCCCAGCCCTGCCCCATTTGGCAGATTTCAGCTTGAAGGGCCCCTGGCCCAACCCCCTCTTTGCTTTAGGAAAGCTGAGTGGCTTTCCTGGGGACCCTGAGTTACCAGAAGAGCTGGGCTTGAACCCTTCTTCCGGGCGGCCAGGCGGCCTCGCGGGACACCCTAGACGCTGGAGCCGTGGGCGCCCCGGTGCCCCAGTCCTTCCCGACCTCCCAACGCACAGCCTCCGTGTGCGATCCGAGCACAGGCTCACAGCAGCCCAGGTCGGCCTTCGTTAGATCAAAGACGATTCTGCTGTTGGGGGCGGGGGGGGGGGGCGCTGATTTCCTCTCTGTGGAAGAGCCATGCCATCCCCGTCCTCTGCCGTGGCCGACCGAGACACGGCCGGGCTCTTGTGGGTGTGAGGATTTGGCCTGTGACGCAGTGGCGTGTTAGTCAACGCTCAGCGTCTAGGAAAGCCACACCGCCTGGTGGGTAGGTCACCCATTCCCGTGGTGTAAATAATTCCCACTTTAGTTTCAAGCAGCTCATTTGCTGTGGGCTGGCTTGCGCACTCCTGAGAGCTACCCAGCAGCCCTCACAAGCCCGTACAAGCCGGCTCCCGCCCTCCCCTGCATTACAGTTCAGTGTAGCACAGACGTGGTCGTTGAAGTTGCAGGACTTGTCTGGGCCTTTCCGCTCCTGGCCCAAGACTGAGGCCCCTGCTTTGTGGACTAGAAAGTGGGGTCTCGCACTGAGTAAGCTGCCACCATGGAGCTTTTCTGAGACCAACTGGGGCTGGCTTTGGGCACCTGATCTCCAAGGCGGTCTCTGTCCCCTTTATGTGTCTGTCACTCAACTGTCCTACAGCAGCTGATGAGCTCAGCACCCCCCTAGTTTCTGGTGTAATGCCAAGTGAGCCCAGTCCTCCCCCCCCCCCCCCCCCCCCCCCCCCCCCCCCCCCCCCCCCCCCCCCCCCCCCCCCCCCCCCCCCCCCCCCCCCCCCCCCCCC
>PISW01003812.1:0-119742 GCA_004023785.1 Mungos mungo | reverse complement strand
TCTCCTCGGCGCTTATTGGCTGTTCTCCAGCGCAGGGCCATGCGGAGCCCTAGCAGAGCCTCCAGGCAGGAGGAGCAACTAGTGATACTGCTCTGGTTTCTTTAAACTTTTGATATTTGGTGCATCATGGACTTTCGCCTTCATTTTTACTCTTTTCACAGTTGGCATTAAAATAGCGTTTGTCTAGATGGCTGAGCGTCTGGGTGCCCCCTTCCATGGCCCCCTGCGGCGAGTGCCCGTGGCCTCACCTTCGTCCCAGTCCTGTCTGGGATGCGCACTGAGGGCCAGCCTGTGCCCACAAGCGTCCCAAACGGGATGATTCAGGGAAACCCAGGAGAAGAAGCCACGTTCAGAGGCCGGAGCTCGAATGGCCCAGAGGACACATGAGGGAGGGGTCTTTCGGGCACAGGGCCTGGCTCAGAGTGAGGAAGCTTCTGGGCGCTCCTGACTCTCCAGGCTCATCATTCAGCCCCGGGGGCCCACTCGGGGGATCAGGGTCTCCCCACAGTCGGACCTGGAGGCCGGCCGCTCCCAGCAGGCTGTGACCTGGCAGGATGGGGTGGGGGCCCACAGAGGCCGAGGGCGGACCCTGGTCCCAAGCTCCACCCTCCAAAGACTCGACATCACCCTAGACTTCATTCCTCAAGCCTCCAGGACCAAAGGGACGGGGGCGGGGTTTGAACCGGGGCCTGCACCTTGGCCTTGTCCACCCAGCCTTTTCTTGCTGCCCATTTCATCACACACATGCACACAGACACACGCACAACACATATATAGACTTACACAGACACACGTAGACACATTCATACACAGACAGACACACACATATGTGGACAGACAGACACATACGTGTACAGACACAGCCTCATACAGACACACACGTAACACAGACACGCCCTTCCCCGCAGCGCAGGCTGACACCCTCCCCCACCCACCCCTGCAGGAGGCCTCAGCCTCGGGACACTGCATCTCACCTCCACGGAGATGGGGGAAGGGGAAGAAGGAGCCCAGGGTTGTCCTGCCAGAGGTGAAAACACCCCACAGAACGAGTGTTTTCCTCTCCGAGATTTGTGTACATTATGTATTAACACCTGGGCTACACTGTTCTCAGAAACTAGCAAGAAAGGCTAATAGGAACGGAGAGGCTGCCAGGCCTGAAGGGAGAGCAGCCGCTAAGTGGTTCCCGGAAGCTCGGCTCCTTCCCCACGTGCCCCCACCTTAGTTTACCGCTCGCCCCCCCGGGGTTTTGGTCCCAACCGACGACCCCCCCCCACCGCCTGCTGGCCATGAACGTGAGCGAACTCTGGCTGCCGCTTCGGTTCTCTGGCCGAGGGGAGCGGGCAGCGTCTTCCTGCAGACAGAGTCCTTCCTACAGCGGAACCCCTGAAAGGTCAGAACCAGGCCTGGCTCTGCAAAGCCAGGCAGAAGGTTAGAGTGTCTGTGGCAGACAACCGGCCCGGGGCCCCGGGGGCCGGGCAGCCCCAGACACGGAGCGGGGCCCCTCTCAAAGTGCCGAGGTCCCCACTCGGCTCTCAGGCTCCACGGGTGTGAAGGACCCGCAAAAGGGAGGTAAGCCTCCTGCTTCCTCGCCCCCAGGAGCGCCTGTGGAAACCTCCTCGGGCCTCACAAGCTTTGCAGAGGTGGAGAGAGGCGACTGGGAAGATGCAAGGAGACCCCCCTCCTCCTGCTGCCCCCGGAGCACAGGGATGGATACCCTTCTGCGATGGACCATGGGGCCCAGAGAGGCTGGGCCCGCCCCGGGGCACACGGCGCCAGGCTAAGCCTGAACCCAAAGCCCGCTTCCCAGACCAGCGCCCCCTGCTGGAGGCCCACCGCCTTTGCCAGGTCCTGTTAGCTCTCCAGTGTCCCTTGAGGTCCCAGGCCTCCTCTCTGGAAGAAGACAGGGAACCGAAAAGGATGCCAGGACCCTGCCCTGGGCCTGGCCTGGGCCTCCCCGGTTGCTTTTGTTTTCCCGGGCAGCCCCCTGCTCCATCCCTGCACAGACGGCTCCAGACCCTCCCTGCCGAGGCCTTTACAGAAACCAGAAAACGTTTACCAGTCGAACACAGGCCCCACGGTCCACAAACCCTAGAGTCCCATATGCCCATCATGGCTCGTTTCTCCTGAGCAGCAGCTCTGGACAGCCACGTTTACAGCCCCAAGGCCAGAAACCTTGAAGCCCCAGGCTGGGGGCCTCCCCAGTGGCCCTATGCTACCGCTGTCCCCTCCCTGACACTCACCCAGCCTCACAAGGGAGGTGTCCAGGTGACTCAAGGGCCCCCAGGAAGGCTGGGTCCTGGAGAGCTGATCACACACGTGACCAGCTCTCCTCTCTGATACTTGCTGGAGATCAGGCCCAGGGGACACTGGGGTGTGGGGCTCCCTGGTTCACAGCTCTGGGCTTGAGGAGTAAAGCCGTGCCCGCAGGGGAAGGGCCAGAATGGGCTCCAGCCTCCTGAGGCTCCGGGGGCGGTTGGGGGGCAGGCTTCATCCTCAGTCACTCGCTCATTCGGCAGGAGGACCATTATCTTGGGTTCCTGCAGTCAGCACCCGTGCACCTGCTGCCTTCTGACCGCCCACACCATCAATGTGTTCCGCGCGTCCCAGGAGGGGGTGCCCAGGGTGCGTGCGGGCCTCCCCACCGTCTGCGCGCAGGGGGGTCGAGTGAAGGAGCTGCTGTCCTTCTCCTGGGGGCCGGGAAGGGCGGGTCCCTGACCGTTCACCACCATCCACCTCCTTCCTTTGTCACCCAAGCCATATGGCCTCGGGTACGCTCCTTAGTCCCCTGGGCCTTACGCTCCCCTCTCTGCAAGCGCGTGACACAGGCTGTGTTGCAGGGACCCTGGAATTTGTGAAATCGCTCACGTGAAGCTCAGCGCACAGTAAATGTTGGGTCCCTTTTTCCTCTGTCCGCGTGATCTTGGGGAAGCCCCTCCCCTTCTCTGGGCCTCAGTTTCCGCATCTGAGAAAAAAAGATTTGGATCCAAAGCAGGGTAAGCCTGGGGCACCTGGGTGGCTCAGTCGGTTAAGCGTCAGACTTTGGCTCAGGTCATGATCTCATGGTTCGTGGGTTCGAGCCCCGCGTCGGGCTCTGTGCTGACCGCTCAGAGCCTGGAGCCTGCTTCCGATTCTGTGTCTCCCTCTCTGCCTCTCTCTCTCAAAAATGAATGAACATTAAAAGCCGTGTAACCCTGACCCCTCAGTTCTGAGGTCTGAACGCCTCCCCCCTCTTCCTCTTTCTCTCCCAGTGCCAGGTTCTGCCCCCAAGCAGTCAGATCTGCCTCCGTCCTCAGTGGCTCCGTCCTCAGTGGCTCTGTCCTCAGTGGCTCCGCCCTCTCTGGTCCCTGCAGGAATAGCCTGTGGGCTCCCCTGCACACAGGAGAACCCTATCAGCAGGGCCCCTCCGTGCTGGGGCCGGCCTGGGGGTGGGCTGTGACACCTCGCTGTCCCCTAGGCCTTTTCCCATTTGTCCTGTCCACCTCTTCAGGTGGCGTGTTACACAGTACTTTCCAGGAGGGTTCAAACAGACTTACTGGTCTTTCATGGCAGCTTTGTGGGGAAGGAAAGAGCCGTCCGCGCCTGGTGGGGCTGGTGTGAGGCAGCTCCCCGGAGGAAGCTGCAGCCCCTCGATTGGTGGTCAGGCGCCCCGGGGGCTCTGAGATCCTGTCTGAAATGTGCTAGAGGAACCCGCCTTGGGCATCAGCATTGGTGCAAATACAAGGGGTCAGGCCCTGGGCCAGGTGCTGGGGATGCAGCAGGGACCGGGCAGGCGGCGGCCCTGCCCTGGGTGGGGGCTTACAGCACACACACTCATGGGGGCCCAGTGCAGAGCCCTTTGCAGCAACAATGGCCCTGAAGTTCTCCATTTTGCAGATCTAGACTCGTGTAGAGAGACTCTGAATCACCCCGCAGCTTCCTGATGCTGTTGTGGCTGCGGGTGACCCCATGCCCTGTCAGTCCAGTCCCCCCACACCCCATGGGGTTGGGGCCCCTGCCGCGCGGGGCGGCTTCCACACCTGGGCCCATCAGCTGACGTCCCCTGACCTAGAAGAGGTGGGGACATATGCCCACACACAACCCCAGGCTGGTCCCCTGAGTGGGTGGGGCCACAGGCACTGAGGTCGCCAGCTTGCCTCCTGCTGCTCAGCACAGGGGGTGACTTCCAGTGGGTACGGGAGGGCACACGGGTCCCTGTGGAAAAGCCCAGCAAATGCCAAGCCTCACCGGCCAGCCCCCGCTGTACATCTGAAGGTGAAGCCAGGTCCCAGGTGACTGTTCTCGCCTAGGGGTGCCCTGGGCGTTCTCAAAGTGTCAGAGTGCGCGGGGAGCACGTCGCTCTTGCCCCCAGTCTGTCCTCAGAGGAGATCGGAGGCCACGCTGCCCTCACCCCATGTCCTCTTGGGGCAGTTTTAGGGGCTGGGTTTTGTGCGTGCTGAGAGTGGACAGTTGCTGTTTCGGGTGGCCCTCCAGGAAGCCCTCCGTGACAGCAAAACCGAAGTCCTCAGGAGCGGCGGCGGGACCAAAGGCTTCCGTGCCAAAGCGAGTCCTTTTCCTGTTGGGGTCGTTGGGGAGCTGCTGCCCGCAGGTGCCTGCTGATCTGTCTAGTCGTGAGCGCCAAGTACGTACCCGCTTCCCGAGTGAGGTCCTCAGACATGGAGGTGGCCTCGCTGGACACTGCAGGCCGGACAAGCCGCCCTTCCCGGCTGCGACACTGGTCCCGGGGAGTCCCTGAGCCCTCCGGGCAGAGCTATGATGCTAGAGCAAGCCTGGCCTCCTTGGATTTAGTAGTAAGGACACTTCGATCCGTCGGCGCCTGTGTCTCTGACCTGACCGAGAGAGAAGCCCTCCCATTCAGCCTCATTCAACCAACCCCAGCTTCCTGGGTCTTTTACTTTGTTGTTTGTTTGTTTGCAAATAACCTATTGACAACTCCTTTTTTTTCTTTACAAAACAAAAAAAGGAGACTGTAACACATTTCCCACCCACACATCTGAAATCCTCCAAGCCTTTTTTTTTTTTTAATAGAGAGCGCTTCTGTCTGCACGGCACCCTGAGGGATTGCCTCGTCCAGCCCCCTCCTGTGCCGGGGCCGCTGGGCACTTGACCGGCCCCAGGCAGGGGCAGACTGACTCCGTCCGTCCACGTCTATCCTGTCCCTAAAGGAGGACGCTGTGCCAGGGCGTGTTCAATTTAAGGGCGGACGTGAACTCCCACTCGAGCTGGGTACTTTCACAGACGCAAAGCAATGGAGGCGAAGGAAGTCTCCAGCACTTTCTGGGAACTGCCGAAAATAGGCCTCGCTCTCCCGTGTTTGGGCTTGGAGTGGACGTGGCGAGAAAATGGCCCCCAATGCGCGCGCCCTGCTGAACGTTCAGCTGTTGAAATAGGGCCTGCGTGTGCGTTGTGTTGGTCATTAGTTAACGTATCTGGGTGGGGAGAAAGGGAGAGAGCTAAATAATTACAAACACTTCAGAGATTTTTTTTTTCCCACTGACTAAGGTTAAAATGAATAGTGTTGATCCGTTGCCCAGGCAGTAGGCTTGTTAAAGGAAATGGTATTTAAAATGATTTTTGAGCCAAAGCAATTTGGCTGCTCCAAGGCGTCCTTTATCTTTTGCTTTCAAGAGGATAATAATGTTTAAAAACGAAGTCACTCATACCATTTCCTGTCGGGAAGCCAGCTCGGTGATGGGCAGCCCTTCCTCTGGCTTGTTTACTTGCTCCGTGATGGAAAATGCAAACTTAATGGGCTTCCCTCTGCAGAGCCCTCGGTGCTCGGACGCAACAGAGACTGTGGTTGAATCCGTGTCTTCAGCTCAAGTCTCTTCCCCACATTGTTGATGGGGGACTTCCCCCCCTTCCCCCAGCTTGGGTTGAGCTTGCGAGCTGGAGGCTCATGGCCACCAGGGACCCAGTAGAGGGCTCTGTCCGGATAGTCTCTCTCCCACTTGGTTACAGGGGTCTCTCCCCAGAGAGAACACGGTGGGTCACCCCCACTGAAAGGCGCTAAGCAAGTCCTCTTGGGTCGGGGTGTTTCCTGCGTGTCACTGGATGGGGTACAGCTGGAGCACAGGATAAGCCGACTTTCCCGTGGGCTTGGGTGAGGGACGGAGCTTTTCCAGAAGACCCGCTCTGCCCTGGGCTGGGCTGGGCTGGGCGGGGCTTCCGGGGGTAACGTGGCTTCTGAAGTCCCAGGAGTCTCTGCTCAGGTGTGCACGTGGCCATGTGCGGTCATGGGCCTGCCTCTGGCTCACAGAAGCCTAAGGTGGCTCAGGAGGCAGCAAAGCGGGATGGAAAGAACTTTCCACGGCAGTAAGCCAGGGAGGAAAACACCTGCTCCTCAGTGTTGCCCAGCGCCTGGCACACGTCCGCGGATCCATTGTTCCAAGTCGTTCTCTGACCTTCCTTTCATTACTGGAAAGCGTCGCCTCCCTTCCCCAGGGAACAGGCGGGGACGGGTTCATCCTCCTGGCTGCTTCCTGATCTCAGTCTGGTCGTCAGACGAGCCCATACCATGCAGGAATGGGACGTGAGGGTGTTTGGGGGGAGTCTGTGGTCTTGCTGTGTGTGCTCTTTGCTCAGCTCTGGGGTCACGTGGCGCGTGAAGGTGGGGGGCGTTGCTGAGGCCACGGCCGCGGCAGGTGGGCTTTGCCCCCGTGTCTGCCTCCCGGGCTGCGCTGCACCCACCGGCCTCTCCTTCTCGGTCTCGTAGGGGCTGCCGGCAGCCCCCGCCGTCCTCAGGCGGAGCGGGGTAATTTAGGACGGCCGCTGCTCCCTTGGTGCATTTTAAACACACTTCCAAACTCTGTTCATTTTGCCTTTGATGGGGAGGTGGCCTTCTGGGTTTTTCTTTCAAGAGATGCAGATTTAATGGACTGTGATTTTTCTCCAGATCTGCTGTTTAAAAAAAAAAAAAAGGCAGCATTAAAAAAGCAACTCAGAATTTCTATTTACTCAGGGAAAAAAAAAATCTGCTTGCTATTCAGGCCCTAGATTTTCCTGGGAGATTAGTGTACTTGCCTGCCAAGATGTTAGCTAAAGGAAAACACATTTGCTATAGATCAGAAATATTTATCCTTTTCTGGGCAGGAGATCCGAAGAAGAACTTCATCTGAATGTATAGCACCTGGAAATATGAATGAATTCAATCTCCTCCAGAAAGACCAGGCACTGAGCAGGGGTGTGGAGCGGGGGCAGGCAGTCTCTGGGAAGTTGAAGCCATGGGGGGGGGGGTTGTTGAGCAAAGCTGCTGGGCGGCAGGAGGGGGGTGAGGTCAAGGGTTAAGAGGCCCCAGTCCCAGACAGGAGGCAGGGGAGTCAGCTGGAAGGAAGGCAGTGGGGACCCTTGACTAGCCGGCTCGCTTCGTCCTGGGACGGAGGACGTTAGGATGTTGGCCTGCCCTGCTTTGTATGTTCTTGGAGGCCGGTCGGGGGCCAAGGGTGGTGGGTGACTTGGGCCAACCCCACCCCTGCTTCTTGACAAGAGAGAAGGAACCCTAGCTCCGTCAAGCTCCATGCTGTTTCCCCAAGAAGGACAGCCCCCATCTTTCAAAATCATCCAGACTTACCAGATTCTTCTCTGTTTGCTGCAGAAGAGTGAGAGACATAAGCTCATCAATGATTAAAAAAAAATCGAATCACTGTTGCCGCCCCGTCGGCAAGCCTGCCTCCTGGTGAGAGAGGGGACCCAGGTGCACCCACAGACTGTTAGTCAGCAAGTTTTCACCTCTGGCGCTGCCGCTCGTGGGTCCTTATTATTAGGGTTCATTTGACCCCTGCAGCTGTACTCTGGATCCTTCCAGGTGATGATCAAGTTCAAGGCGTGGGAGCGGGGAGGAGCAGTGAATTCCTTGTGACATCACCATCCTTTCTAAGATCATGGGTCTTTGGGACCCAGTTTTCCATTCCTAGAAGCAATCTGCACCGACCACCAGCCAGGGTCCGCCCTGCTTGAGCACAGCAGGGCTGGAGTCCAAGGCCGTGGGGCCCTGGGCACGTGGCCTGTCACTTTGAGGGCCAGCAGGGCAGCAAGGAACACTGGCCCCTTCCGGGAAGAGCGGGATGCTCTCTGGAGCCTCCGAGGGCCCCTGGCCAGGTGGGGAGTAGGGATTCGAGGGTCTGCCCCCAGGGGGCGTTCTGCTAACAAGGATTCTGTTACCCAGAAGCCTGTGTCCTTTCGTGCAGAGCCCCTAGATCTCCTTCAAACAGAATTACTCCCGGAACTTCTCAAGGATAAACTAGTCCAGGAGAGACTGCAAATCCTGGGAATTTATAGTAGGGCTGCATGTTTTCAGTTATCTAGTTTGGTCTTGTTCCGAGGTGCCTCCTGGCTATAATTTAATCTCAGGTAGATGAAAGCTCTTTTCCTCTTCTCCGAACCGAGGAGCCACTTCGTCCCTCTCTCCTGGGCCAGGGCCAGCTCTCTGAGCCTCCCCGGGAGGCAGCGGGGCGCGGCCCGAGCAGAGCTGGCCACCCGGACCCGCAGGGACGGCTCAGAGCAGTGTGCGGTCCTCATCTTTGCTCGAGGTCGGCCCCAGACAGCTTGCCTGAATGGGCTGGGGCTTCTTTGTACTTGAAAAGCAGCCCATGTATGGAAAGGCGCACTGGAGACAGAGAGGTGTGTGTGTGTGAGCCAGTCTCCGGGTCCCCCGTAGAACAGGGCTGTCTGTGGGACACGAGAGCCCGTGTGCATGACTTTCCGGGTGTGGAGCAGCCTGTAGACAGGGACTCTGAGTCAAGGTAAGGGCCTGGGTGTGAATGTGTCAGCCCCAAAAAGTGCACGGAGAGATGATATTCTGTACATGGACTGGGACCATGAGCCCAGCACAGCGTATACGGGCTGATGCATTTGGTTTCATGTGTGTGCACACATGTGTCCAGGGCTCTCTGCAGCAGACAGGGCAGACATGGGCGCAGTGGTGCAACGTCCACCAGACACCCTAGTGATGGCCACCCTGCTGAATGTCACAGCCGCTGCAACATTTCCCTGGAAACCGACCACCAGCATCTCGTTCGTCTAGTATCAACCATACTTAAAAAGTGGGTGGCTCAGGGGCGCCTGGCTGGCTCAGTCGGTTAAGCGTCCGACTCTTGGTTACAGTTCAGGTCATGCTCTCGAGGTTCATGGGATGGAGCCCCGCGTCAGGCTCCACACTAAGCCCAGACCTGCTTGGGATTCTCTCTGTGCCCCTCCCCTACTTGTGCTATCTCACTCTCTCTCAAAATAAAGAAATAAACATAAAAAAAAAAAAAAGTAGGTGGCTCAAAAAATAAAGGCAGAGAGAGAGAGAGGCATCCTCACCCCAACCTGTTGTCTCCTTTAGAGGAAGATGCTTGGAGGGGTCATGGCATCCATCCTTCAGCCTCCCAGAGGCTGTGGTCCAGCTTTCCCATGAGCATGCTGACCCCAGCCCCACCTCCCAAGGCTGCTGGTCGCCTACATGGCCAGGTTGGTGCCCTCGATCTAGCTTCAGCCCAGGATCTGCAGACACACACTCCCTTCCTGGGTACGACCTGAGGAGAGAAGTCACACTGAGGAGAGAAGTCACACACCACCCCCAGGGGATCCAGGGCCAGAACACAGAGCCAAGCCCACCAAGAGCCCTTCCTTTCACCGAACAGTAAATCCATTGCCCAAGGTATTCACACAGAAGAGTGGCTGCAGGTTTGCCCAGGGCCACTCCCCTGAAGGGCTTCCCATAGGACCAATCAGGCTGGAGTAGCTGCTGGAGGCCCCGCCCCTGGAGGATGCCGCTCCTCCAGGCTGCCCTCCCCACCCCATCCGCCCTGAGCTGGCCACGGGCACTGCCCCGTCCTTGAATGAAGTCTGGAGCTAGGAGCCGCCACCCCATTGCACGTCAGCGGCTCACCCAGGGACAAGAGCCCAGCCCAGCCCGCCCTGGTTCTGAGCCATTACCCTGCCCCTCACTCATCAGGGAAGCTCAGACAGTCCTAGCCCATCCCTCAGAGAGTGAGAAGGACAGTCCTGTCCCTGCACGGCCGTCCACAGAGCCATACCCCCGATAGCCCTCTGCTTGTTCACCTCCCACGTGGTGCAGGCCCTCCACTCACACCTCTATTCCAGAAACATCATCACTTGCATTTTCCCACTCACCTTATCTCAAGGGGCTTATCTCTCTGGGGACACAACCTCGCACAGTCAGAGCCCAGAAGAGAAATATAAGGGAGCCGTCCGAGAGAAGGGAGAGCAGACGCCGGCCAGGAGCTTGCCTCAATATCAGGACATAAGGTCATTTAATTCCAGAGAATTCCACAGAGTGGGTCAGTCCTAATGCACAGAGGCAAACCGCCAAGGCGTAGGTGCACGGAAGCAGCCCCCCGTGGCCTGGGCACATGAGCCCCGAGGATGGGGGGCTGACCCTCCCAGGCTCTGCCCTTGATCCGTGGCAACAGCAGCCTTCACCCAGGCCATCGTCACGCTCATGGAAGCCCAGCGTCTATACCGCAGCTCGAAGTCAGAGGTCGGGGCTGGCTCCCGCGGAGACGGACAGTCCCCGTTGAATTCCCCTTCCTCTCTCGGTTTGCCGTCAGCTCCTGAGAGAAGGAAGTAAATGCCCATTGAGTGTTGTCCTGAGCAGTGAGTCTGGTGATGCTGCCGTCCCGTGGGGACCCTGCCACCTCTGCCGACCCCAAGGCATTATCAGGGCTTTGTACGTGACCCGGCCAACAAGAGGGGCCCTGGGTGGAGACTCAGAGCCACCCCCGGGGGGTCCACACGGAGCCTCAGGGAAGCACCCCTGCAGGGAGCCAGTGGTCACGCGTCTGTGACCGGTGCGGGCGGCTCCAGTCGGTGCCGGCGTGTTTACCGGCCACGGCCAGAGCGGCGGGGACTATAGCAGGGGAGCGGATCGCCCTGGAAAACTGCTTCCCACGTGCCCTTCCAGCAAGCAGCCACTCCAGAGGCAGGCATCGGTCTGACCGGAGAGTCACAGAGGGCCGGGGCAGGAGGGAGAGGGTTTGCTGAGATGAAGCCCAAAAGGGGCCACAGGGCTGGTGCGGGAGGAAGGGAGAGGCCGCTACCTCGGATTTGTTCCGGGACCCCCGGGGGTCAGGGCCCCTGGGGACGTCAGGGTTTTGTCGTCGAGAGCCTTGCTGAAGACCTCCCTCTACGGCCTTGTGCTCGGTGGGGCGGGGCTGTTGCGGGACAAGGAGACAGAGATTGTGCGGTAAAGCCGGGAGGCTGGTGTGGAGAGCGGTCACATGGAGCAAGTCACGTGTGTGGATGCCCGGCTACATGTGAGTTTCAGATAAACAACAGAGCAAAAATAGCATAAGTATGTCCCACTGATTATTTGGGTTATACTTACCCTGAACGCGGACTTTCTACCTGGCATTCCAGCCTAGCTGCTGTCATGATTGTGTCTGGCAGGCCCTCTGCTGTGGGCTTTTCTCTTGTGCCTCTTCTTGCTTCTCCACCCACTTCAGCACTGAGTACGGGTTGATGATCATGTAGCGAGGGATCACTGTCACCAGTGGAGCCTGGCTGTCCGGGGGAGTCCCCGTGTCCTGCAGGGTCTTCCCTGAGCTGCTCGGGCCTCCAGCTCAGGGCCTCCTGTGCAGCCAGCCGGCGCCTCTGGAGGCTGCAGAGGGGGCTGGGAGGAAGCCAAGGTGACCCCAAGCCCCGGGGGAGGAGAATGCCAGCGAGGTGGCCCGGTGGGTTTCTGCTCTGGGTGAGGACACGGGGCGCCACACCGCTGACTGCCGGTTACTAGGACAAGTCCAAGGTCAATAGAAGCCGTAGAGGGAGGCTGGGGGGATTCACAAAGCAGTCTCCATCCTCCCCATTGCCAGATGGAGGGAGAAAGCCTGGCCCCCTGGAGCCCTGGCTCTCGGCTTCCCTCTGGCCCCCAGCCAAGGACAAGCCCACGCCCGCCTCTGTGCAAAGAAGTGGCCTTTGAGAAAGCGTGTCCTCTGCCCAGGGAAGGAACATTTGCAGTCAAGTCTGCGCGTGGAATTTTTATTCCTCTAATACAGCCTGGGCAGGATTTAGTACACAAGTTCTCCAGAGGAAATGCATTCAATAAAAATTTGATGGGCTCCGGCAGCTCAGCAGAATCTCCTTACGAATTCCAAGTGTTTGTTTGGTCCCTGGCTTAGGCCAGAGCCCCGCTACCATCTGCAAATGGCCTCTTGCGCCGGGGGCCCTTGGAGCGGGACCTGCCCCCAGCCCCCTGCTGCCCTGGGATGGAGAGTGAGGAGCATCTCTGAGAAGGAGCTAAGCCCCCAGGGCTCTGGGAGCTCAGGGAATCGGGCCGGGTCAGGAGGTGAGGGCCCTGGACGCTCGGTGGGGATCTGGTGCAGACGAAGGCCTCGAGTCAGTTAAGGAATAGAAATGAATTGCTGTGAATCGTTGGGGGCGTGTAGTAAACGTTCATTTATTCTCTCCTGACACTTCTCGTGGCTCAGTTGAAGGCTGACGGGCTGAAGACAGGGGTGTGTGGTCCCTGTCCGGGCGTCCCGGGGAAACGCGTGCTAGAAGCCAAGCTTGCGGAGGGCGCCGTGGGGTCCAGCTCCCCTCTCTATTTTCAGCTCTTAGGCCAGGGCCTGGCACAGGGATGAGGCCAGTGCATGTCAGATGGCATTGGAGAGAGGACGGCCACGCCGTGGGTCCTGAGTGACGGGGAGCGTGCTGGTCACCCTCTGGCTTGTTAGGCAATTCCCATCCACAACCCGTACCCCACCTTCATCCTGGTGAAACAGAGCCGGTCACTGGGAGAGCGCCCCCGGGCTCAGCAGCCACTGCAGGGACAAGAGCCAGGGTGCACGGCGTGGAGGGCCTCCTGCCTGGGCCTCTGCCACAGACGTGGCTGGGGAAGGGGAAATCGCGAGCCAGGGAGGGTGCTTGCAGGCAGGCTGTCAGGCCCCAGTGCAGAGGGATGGCCCTGCCGTGCCCGGTGCCGCATCCTGGAGAATACGACCAGCCCAGGTAGAGGTCGGGAGAGCTGGCCTTCCCGTCCCCTTGGCCCAGCCCTGGCCGCCGCCCTCACCCATGGCTCCCAGGGGGCAGATCGTGGGAATGGTGGCAAGGACACAGAAGTGGGGTCTCATCCCACATTCGGCATTTATGGGGCAGCTCCCACCAAAGAACCTGGCTCTGCTTAGCTCATTTATACATCTGTGCACATCCTGGGGGACCACGTTTGCCAAGACTTAGCCCAGAGCCCCGTCTGCAAGGTGTACTGGGTGGTAAGCAGAATCCAAATCCGTAGGCCATCCCCGGCTTTCCCTCTGGTCCCAGGGAACTGTGCCAGCTTCTTCTCTCGTGGTGGTTTCCCCTCTCCACCGGGGTCCGGTGCGGCTCCCGGCCACTTAGGCACGCAGCCATCAGAAGGCGGAGGGAGGCTCGCCCATCCATTTGCAGTTTGAGTCACCCCGGCAACACCTTTGTCCTTGGGCCCCGCAGATGTGACGCATCCAGGCCTTCTCAGGCTCTGTCCCCTGAGCCGCCTCTGTCTGCTCCCCTTTGCATCTGGGGCACAGGGCCTCGGAGGGGGCCGTGGTGGCAGCTGTGGGCGGAAGGGCTGGGAGGAGGCAGAAGCCAGGGGGCCCATGAAGGAGAAGACCAGGTGACATGATAGTGACATGACAGGGAACTGCCTGGCCCCAGAGGCCAGAGGACTTCCAGGCGCAGCCCGAGGGGACCTCCTGGGCCGAAGAGGACTGTCCCCACTGCCCCCGTCAGTCATGACCGCCTAACCCAAACCCGGAGCAAGGAGCCCGTGTCCCAAGGCTTCAGGCAGCAACATGCACTGCGGCCAGGGCCCCACTCACGGGGACACCAGCGCGGGTGGAGGGAGGGGTCCTGGCAGTCAGCCTGCTGGGGTCCGCAGGGCTCTGCTGCCCACGAGGCCTCAGGTGGAGTAGAGTCCCGGGGCCACAGCTTCTCTGGCCTGAGGGACCACGAGGTGCAGCTCCTGGGCACCCAAGGGCAGGGAGTGTGCCGTTGCCAGCCCTCCTGCCCCCTCGTTACCTGGGCTTGACCTTCAGCTCCACTGCTGCACGGGGCCCTGGCTTCCCTCTGGCATCCAGGAAATGAGATGAGCCCGGCAGGCCTGGGTCAGGGCGGAAGGGGACCCAGACCAGACTGCTCAGCCTCCGTAGACAGTACGGGCCCCGCGTGCAGTTCCCTCCTGAATTTCACCTGGTCTCTCTGCTAGGGAGCTCCAGCATCGAGACCCTTGGGCCCCCAGCTTTTCAGGCTTGTGTGAGGCTGTGTGAGGTCGACCTCTCTCGCTCGACCTGCAGGAGGGAGGGAGTGGGGATGCGCCCACGTACAGTCTGCCTCTCTGCCATGGAGGGTGAGCAAAGTCAAGAACATTCCAGAGCAGTGGTCCTCCATCTCTTTCCTGCCCTAGCACATAAGATGAAAATACTCCAGGCCCAGCAGGACTCTCGGTTCTGATCACTTCAGGGAGCAGATGACACTCTCCTAGGGGACATGTAGGTCCCAACGTGACATGGGTGTCCCTTCTCAGAATCGCATGCCCATCCAGCCCGCGCCCAGATTCAGAATCACTGGGGAAGGCTCAGTGTCATCCACAGCCTCGGCACAGGAACACAGGACACACACCTGCACGCACCTCACGGGACACGCATGATTCACTGGAGACCAAACAGGTGTGGACACTACTGGTGCTCACACGTGCCCCACAAGCTCCCCAGTCTGCTCACGAGAGCCCCATCCACCCCAAAGCTCAGGGGCAGCTGGTGGCCCAGGAGGAAGCCGTGGGCAGTCTCCTGGCACCAGGCCAGCTCTGTGGGGGTGAGGCTCGCTCTGGTCTCTGGGGCCTGCTGTGGGCCCTGGGGTCACTGAACTCCTCTCAAAGCCAAACTGAGGGGTCTCCCGGGACCTCCCGGCATTTAGTGCAAAACTGGGCAATGCAGGACTGTTGGTCAACACGGGGCCAGCCAGGCACTACACCCCCAAGGAGGGAAGGTGGACGGGAAGGTCTCCACCCCGAATCCCGTCCACACCCGCTGGAGCTGCTCTGTAAAGAACGTGGTAGAGGAAGGCGTGCCTCCCAGATGCTGCCGGAATCGAGACCAGACCAGGCAGTGCCCAGGAGGCCGTCTTGCATCCTGGAGTGTGAAAGCTGCTCAGGGAAGGGCCTGGGCCAGAAGACGGCCCACCCTGGGCTGACTGAGGCAGCACTTCGGGGCTCCCAAGTGTTGACAGACAACCTGGGAATGTCCTCGGGGCCACGGAGGGGGGATTCCACAGCTTGCCAGGCTGCCCCCTGTCCTCCGTCTGGGGCCAGCTCCATCCACCGGGCCCCTACGTCCATTCCTGGGGATTCAAATAGGCTGGAGGCACGTCCCAGTCCCTCTGCCCGGGTGCTCAGGGTCCCCTGGGCCGGCGGGAGGCAGGGTGTGAGGTGGTGACAGGCGTGTGAAGGCAGTGGGGAGTGCTGGCAGGCACCTCCGACCCTGTGGGCACTCCCCCTACAGGCCCACACTCCAGTGAGGAGTCTCAGGTGACAGGGTCTGCCAGGTGCCTGCCTGGCCTCCAGGATCCCAAGTGGAGGAGGGGCACCGGGCCGGGTCAGGTCATGGAGGGCGGGGGCGCGGAGGAAAACCACAGAAGAGAAAGCTCCGTTAGACACCTGTGCCCTCCGTGGCCTCCCTGGTCCCGCTGGCCTTCATGGCCAGGACTGGGGGCAGGAATGGAATGAATGTTCCTGAAACCAAAGAAAAAAACTCCAAGTGCTTTGAGGGAGAGTAGGGGTGGGGCCAAGTCCCGGTGATAGGGTCCTGAGCCAATGTCAGCCGGCGCTGAGTGCCCAGCTCCCCACAGGGGTCCCCAACACACACACTCACACCAGCTCACCCAGTGCACGCACACACTCGTGGATGCACGCACACCTACCGCGTGGTCACGTGCTACTCACACACCTGCACGCACTGCCTTTCACACTCACACGTGTGTGCTCACACAGAGTCTCACACTTGCACGCGCATGTGTCCGTTGCCTTCACACTCAGTGGCACACACCTGCGTGCTCACACTCACACTCACACACCCACTGCCTTCCACATGCCCTCTCACATCACACTCACACATGCTCATATACACCTACGCACACTGCCTTGCACACTCACTCACGCGCCCCCAAGCCCTCAGGGCCCTGCTCTCCGGGGCAGCCCCCGCACGGTGCCCGTGGCTCACAGGCAGGAGGGGCGCCGGCCCAGCCCGGGTCTAGCAAAGCCGTTCGCTCCTGCAAGCAGCACTTAGCTCTACTTCCTGTTTCTCTCTCCTTTGGCGCCTGGAAAACCCCAAACATTCCCAGGAGGGAAAACGGGCCCTTTATTACCTCGTGGGCTCAGAGCGCTGCGTCGCAGTAATTGAAAGTGGCTTGACTCAAATTGCATTTTCTGAGGAGCCGTGAGAGACAGGCGTGCGGGAAGGAGGGAGGTGGGGGTGGAGGGCCGCTGGGGGAGCTGGCACCGAGCAGGCTCGGAGCTCTGGGCCCCGAGCAGAGGCCTCCCCCGGGCTGCCACCCCGTCAGGGCAGGACGCCCCCCACAAAGGGCATCCGGGCTCTGAGCGGGCAGATAGGCCTGCCACCCACACCAGCCTCCAAACAAGCCTCGTCCTGGGAAGGGGCTCCGCCACCTCCCTGCAGGTCCCACGATGGCACATGGTAATCAGCCAGCAAGTGTGTTGACTGAATGCTGGTTCGCGTCTCAAGGCCTTTGCTGGTGCGGTTCCCTCCTTCGCTTTTTCCTTCAGATCCTTACAACGCTGGTGAGGTTTACCGAGCACTCAGCTGACTCCCAGGCAGGGAGCTAAGCACTGTCATTAACTCCTAAAATCTGCCAACGGCCCTGTGAGGTAGGGGTCCGCCGCAGCGCCGAGGCAGAAGCCCCTGCCTGGGAGCACTTGGTCCTGGCTCTCTGGCCCCCGGGTCTGCTCTGAAACAGGCAGGCCCTCCACGTGGCCCCCTCCCCCTGGACCCCCCCACAAACCCCTGTCCTGGCCATAGTCAGCCCCTGGTGGGTGCCAGCAGTGGGAGGCGGGGGGGGGGGCACTACTTCTCGCAGGAAGAGATATTTAAGAGTCCCCTGGAAGCTGGGAAGGGGCTGGTGTGGTTTGGAAAAGCATCTTCAAAGTGTCCGCGACTTTGACTTGCTGCTCTTCATTCCAGTGACTTTGAAATTGCACACGGCATTCAAGAAGAATAGTGAAAGGGGGCAGGGCTTAAAACGGGTGGGAAACGCTGCTTCGGTGCCTCTATTCATCCACAAGGGTGACTCCCCACAAAATCGACGCTCCCCGAGTCATCCGTGTGTCCCCGGCAGCCAGCACTGAGCCCAGCTCCTGGCAGGTGCTCCAAAAATGCTTGCCGAATGGAATTCATGAACAAGGAAGGAAGGAAGGTTGGGAGGTTGGGAGAGAGAGTCCCAGGACCCGGGGCGGGGATGGGGGGGAGTAAGGATGTCAGAGAACACCCATCCCTAGCCCATGAAGACAGGAGGAGGCGGTTACATTGTGGCGATCCCCAGGGCCCCGCCTGTCTCCTGATTTCTGCAACGTGTTCTGCCCATGAGTAAGAAAGTGAGGGCCCTTCAGAAGGATCAGCAGAGAGCTGGAAAACTGACGGACAGATTGCCTCGGCCTGAGACAGGGGCTAAGTGCTGGTTGGGGCAGAGGGCGGGGGGGACCAAGCAGGACTGTCCCTTACTGGGTCCATCACAGGCTCCCAGCTGTCATGCTGCAGGTCCCTCCCAGGCAGGACAGAGGAGCGTGGCCCATCAGTGAGGCTTGTCCAGGGGCTGCTGAACCGAGCTAAACGGGGAACCCCCAAACCATTTGGTGACAAACTCGTGTCTCTGGGGAGCACACAGTTCACTCCCCTGGCACTGTTCCAGTTTACACGGGCGTGCACTGGGACCTTCTTACAAACACATCCGTTCCCTCAAACCAAACGAGGGGCATTTTCTTCCCACCCCCCGCCCCCACTCCACTGTATCCTGTCCCCACACTAAAACTCGGCTGGAAAACGAACAGAGTGGCATCCGGCTGGATGACAGGGCCACACGCCTCCTCCGGGGCCGAGTGACACTCGGGTTGGCGGGGGCGGGGGGGGAGGCACCAGGATTCAGGGTAGAGACCAAACATTGTGACACCGATTTGATTTCTGAACTGCTGGCCTCAACAGACTTTATAGTCTGCGGCCACTTGTACCATTTTTTCTCCCCCTGGTTTACTCTGTTTCTGGATTATTGTCTGTAAGTTTCAAAATGGCCCAGAATCCCTGAGTGGTTTATAAATTAGGCCTGCGTCCTGGGAGCGCCCGGTCGTGCTGATGTATTTTAGGTGGTGTCAGGGTTTCTATTATAAACCCCATTTCTCAGAGGTTTACAACTTGGCCATAAACATGCACCGAGGCCCGAGGCGGATGCTGCTGCCTGAGTCCCTTCCAGGTCGCCAGCGGGGACCTCCAGCAGGTGGACCACAGAACAACAGCTCGGGTGGGAGGGCTCCACGCCGCTGTCAGGGCACGTGGAGACGGGACCCGCTCCTGCCACCCCGCACGCTGTGTGCTCCATCCAGACAGCTACTCAGGAAGGAACGCCACAACCCAGCAAGGCCACTGATGGGGGAAAAGGAGTGCCTACCAGTTAGTCTCTTGGGTTTACGACCTCTGACTGTCCTTCTTCAGTCACTCTGCCCCCTCTGAGGACATTTGGGTCCCCTTTCAGCAAGCCCACTGACCCAGACACCTGATCGATACCTTTCAACCGATTTCCACACTAGGAGGCGTCTCCACACTCCGTACTTTAAGGCTTGATGTGACCCTCCCGTTTCCAGTAAAGCGCTGGTAATCGAGTTGCCTGTTTTGGAATGTGGAGGCACGAAGACCTGCAGTTCCCAGGCCCAGGGAGCTTGTGAAAGAATGCCAGTGCCTGCTGCCCACCCCCAGGAATTGATGGGGCCGGTGAGGGGCTGTCTAAACGATCAAAGGCCCTCAGACCAAGTCTCAGCCTGGCGTCAGGAAAAGGCCCAGCCCTGGAGTCAGACCCCAAAAGCCTAGTGATGTTCCCACAAGCCTCTATCCCCAGAACCTGGCAGGCCCCTTCTTGTTGCCAGGGCCCCGGGCACCTGGGACATATATAAGACTGGGGGGCCGGCGGCTGTCCTGGTCCTGGGGTGCAGCTTTGCAGAGGGAGCCCCTTCGAAGCCTTCTCCCGGGAGCTGCAGGAGCAGAGCCCAGGCTGCAGGGAGCACCCTTGTTTTCTCCAGTTTCTTCTGAGGCTCCGGGGTTTCCGGCCCAGACTCGGGAGTCACCGGCTTGCAGAACCACACCCCAGGGCTGCCTGGCTCTGGGCCTGGCTGCCACTCAGGGCTTCCTGCCTGCAAAGAGCCAAGGCCTTTCCCCGGTGAAGGGCCAGCTGCCAACCCATGAGGACGCTTTCCATTCATTCATTCCCTCAAAAATGCTCACCGAGCATCAATTCCGTGCGGCTACTGTCCTGGGGCGTCTGGAATGTTCCAGAGACCAAAGCAGACCAAGGGCCTGCCCCCCCCCCGGGCTTCACCCCCAAGCGAGGGAGAGGACCCGGAACAACAGACATGACAAGGAAATTAAATTAGAGAGCCCAGTTGGGCGTCTGACTTCAGCTCAGGTCATGATCTCACAGTTCGTGGGTTCAATCCCCGCGTCGGGCTCTGTGCTGACAGCTCAGCGCCTGGAGCTGCTTCAGATTCTGTGTCTCTTTCTCTCTCTGCCCCTCCCCTATTCACCCTCTGTCTCTCAAAAATAAGTAATAAATGTATAAAAATTCTTTTTAAAAATTAGGTAGCCCAGAGGGAATAACCAGTGCTGGTGGAAGGAAACAGCGATGTGGGGTAAGAGGGCGATGAGGGTGTCCCGGAAGGAGGACACGTTGTGAGGCCGGGGGCAGCGGGACAGAGAGTCAGTCAGCTTTGCTATGATGCTGCTGCGTGACAAAGAGCCCGGCTGGCTGGGGGGCTGGCAGGCACAGACACTCACTCCTCACTTCCACTGTAGGGGCTGTGGTGGCTCCGCCCCAGCCGAGGGAAGGTTCTGTGGCCCTCCCTCCGGGACCCGGCCCGAGGGATAGCTTACTGGGGAGTCCCCCCTGCCCTGCGGCGGGGCGGCAGCAGCGGAGGGGGATGTGGAGAGCAGAGCAGGGATGTTTGCTGAACAACAGCATGATTTCCCCATCGCAACACAGTGACAAGCCACACAGGGAGGCTTCCCATGTGAGCAGAGCCTGAGAGGCCAGGAGGCAGGGGCCGGCGGACAGCAGGAAGAGCACGCAAGAAAAGGGAACAGACTGTGCCAAGGCCTCAAGGCTGCCGGGCCCCTTCATGGCAGTGAGCAGTGCTGCAGGGTGGAAGGAAGGTTCTAGAAGGGAAGATGGTGGCAGCCCCATGAGCCCCATTTCTGAGTGAGACGGGAAGACTGGAGGCCTTGAGTGACTTACATTCTATCACCACCCACTGGTCTCTTCAGCAGAGGGACACTGGGGGACGAGGAGGTGGATGCAGGAGACCAGGTCGGGGGCACCTTCCATGACCCAGGCGTGAGAAAATGGCGGGCCCGAGGTGGAGCTGTGGGGTAGAGAGAAGGGACTCCAGACAGTTTCTGAGGCGGAGCCGTGGGGCCCACTGACCGACCAGATGTGGGTTTAGAGACGGAGCCGGCTGCGTACAGGGGTCTTGCCAGTCGTGATGGGGTCAGGGGTGCCGCCGGGGCCCAGGGTCCGGGGGTCCGGAGCCGTGTGTCTTAGCTCCTGAGGCCTGAGGCTGCCACACAGCCCCCCACAGACTGGGCGGCCGGGGGCACGGGGGGCTGTGCCCTCACAGTGCTGGAGGCCCGACACCGAGATGGAGGCGACAGTGGGGCAGGCTCCACGGACGGCTCTGAGGCAGAGCCTGCTCTGGGCGTCTCTCTAGCTTCTGGCAACTTGCTGACAATGTCTGGTGTCCCTCGGCTTGCGAAGGGTCACCTTGACCTCTGTCTTCATCTTCACTGGCCTTCTCCCTGTGGACGTCCGTGCCCAAATTTCTCCTTTTTGAAGACACCAGTCCTATCGGAACAGGGGCCCATCCTCGTCCAGGATGACCTCATCTTGACTCAGCCAGTGACATCCGCAGTGACCCTCTTTCCTGATAAACTCGTGCCATGGACTGAATGATAGTGTCTCCCCCAAATTCCTGTGTTGAAGCCCTAAGCCCCAGTGCAATGGTATTTGGAGGTGAGGCCTCCAGGGTGAAATTAGGGTTCGATGAGGTCAGGATGGTGGGGCCCGCATGATGGGACTGGTGCCCTTGGAAGAAGAAGAGACACAAGATCTCTGTCCTACATGTGAGGATACAGGCGGAGGGTCCTCACCAGGAGCCCAGCTTACCAGCCCCCAGCTCAGCCGTCCAGCTTCCGGAACTGTGAGAAATACAGGTCTGCTGTTTAAGCCCGCGGCCTGTGGGACTCTGTTACAGCAGCCTGGGCTGCGAAGTTAGTCCTAAGTACCGGTGACTGTGACATATGGTGTGGGGGGTGGGGCACATCTGAATGAGTCACATCTGGCTCCCATCCCCACGCCTGGGGGGGCCCTTCCCAGCTCACTGGGCGAGAGAGGGGGCTTGGGATTCTTTTTGGACTGGATGCTTGCTCGTCAAGCCAGCCCCCAACCCCCAGCCCCGGCCCCCGGCCCCCGGCCCCCAGCCCCAGTCCCCAGAAGGAGCACACAGGCAGGCGGTGGCTCTGGAAAGGATGTGCATGAGTGGGTAAAGGCCGCCGCTCCGTTGTTCCGTTCAGCGCTGACCACCTACCGTGCACCTTGCGCCCTGGAGAATTTGAGAGTGCAGCAGAGTCCTTGGGTCTAGGAAAAGGCAGGAGGGTGGCCCCTGAAAAGACTCCAAAGGACAGATGGATTGTGGGACAGGGCAAGTGGGAAAGAGGACAGCGGTAAAAAGGGTCCTTTGCTTAGAAACAGGGGACCTGGGAAGTCGGGTGGGCAGAGCCCTGGGGCACGGCGCAGCCCCCAGCGGGCAGAGAGCTGTCACCAGAGACTGGGCTGGGAAGGGACACTAGTGTAAGGGAACCATTGTCCCCCAGGGGCACCCACAGCTGTCAGTCCTGGGGCTTCTGGAGCTGTGGCACGTGGGACCCTGGGGGCTCCCTCTTTGTAAGAGGCAGAGCACCCATTGAGATGCATGACTGTCTTGGAGGAAAATCCAAAGGACATGATGTTGTTGCTTTCTGCTTGACTTGGAGAGGCCAGACGGGTCCCTGCAGGGTCCCTGCCCGAGACCACGCCTCCGACGGCCTCGCCCACGGGGGTTTTGTATCTGGCTCTGGCAGGCCCTTGCTCTTGTGAGAAAGGGTTAAGACATTAGGGAAAGCAGGCCGCGAGGAACAGCATCTAAATCACGGACTGTGACACCAGGAGGCCTGAGCCTCGCCCGGGCACTGCCGCTTTCCTGCTGCATGACTTTGGGTGAGATGCTTAACCTCTCTGTGCCGCTGCATCCTCCTGGGGTACGCGTGTGAGGACAGAGCGCAGACCAGGCGCCTAACTCAAGGGCTCAGACAGGGCTCTGCGCTCCGGGCCCCTTGCCGGCAGGTCGTGCTGCGCCTTAGCAAGGGTGACTCCTGCCTGCCCGGTTCCACCCCAATCAACTCATCTTGTTCTCTTTTTTCTTTATTTTGAGAGCGCGCGCAAGTGCGGGAGGGGCAGAGAGAGGGAATCCCAATCAGGCTCCAATGCAGGGCTCGATCTCACGTTTCCTGAGCGAAACCAAGAGTCAGACGCTTAACCGCTTAACCGACTGAGCCACCAAGGCACCCCTCCCCCCACCCCCAGCCAGCTCATTCTGGAGTGAGAGGCACCAGAGGGCGAAAGGCAACTGCCAAGTAACTCTTCCCTCGCCCCTGCCCAGCTGCCCCTCGTGGGAACGTCAGACAGACAGACCTCACTCCACTTCTGCCCGGGATCTGCAGGTGGCTAAGTGACCCCAGGCTCTATCCCTGGAGACGTAACAGGCCCAGAGGCAAAAGGTGGGGGGAGCACAGGCCCCAACTGACTGTCTCGCCTGATCGCAGCCTCTGGGCGGGAATAGCCTGGCGGGACCCCCCACCCACCGCAGGGCTCAGACCCAGGGGCTCAGCCTCTGCAGGGGAGCCCCCGCAGAGGGCTCGCTCCGCCTCCCTGTAGACGGGGAAAGCGTGCTGCTTTGGGAGTCTCTGCCACTTAACACGGAGTTGCCGTCTTCACCACAGAGGGGTTTTGTTTGGAACTTAAAACACTTGCTCAAATTAATGACCAAAAATGTCAGATGTGTCCACAGCTAATTATTCATTAGATGCTTAATTAGTGTGGGATGATCATGACATTTTAATGTTATTAATTTTTATACTGTAATAGGATTTAAATTGTTCTGCTGTCCTGAAGCCTCCTGTTAGAGTCACACTGGAATTGAGGGCCGGGGGGTGGTGGGGGCCGTGGGGGCCGCCGGTGGTGGCCAGGCGACATCCTGGGCAGTGTCCGGAGCCCGCACACACCTCTTCGGGCCTGGGAGAAGCTTCCACCGGGCTGGGATGCAGCTGCTCCAGAGCCGGACCCTTCTGCTGGTCCGGCTGGCAGTGGAAGCTGCTGGAATGGGGAGAAAGGGTAATCCAGGAGGCTTCCCAAGGCTCCTTCAGGCTCAGATGTTTCCAGAGCCTGCATTTCTCCTCCGTCACCTGAGACAGAAGGGAATCCAAGGAGCCATCCTGAGACCCCTCGTGAAGAGGTAGGAAAAGCTTTGCGTCCGTGTCTGCCTGTGGCTTGACCAAATGTTTCCAATTCCCGACTCTGTTCTCCCGCCTGTGGAATGGGTATAATAGTGCTGTTCTTCTGAGTCGTGGGGAAGATGTCAGGACCCGGCCCAGGGCCTGGCGCTTCGTAGATGCGGCTAAAGATTAGCTTCTATTCTGCAGTCATTACCAACTCTCGGTTTACAAAACACCTAAATACATCTTACCTCTTTGAATCGAATTATCTTAAGGGAAGAATAAGTAAAAAAGGATATGCAGGCTTCAGGCGGCTTGGCTAAGTTCAGGGTGGGTGACTCCAGTAGGGAGAACAGGTGATACCTAGGGTCTGCCCTTAGGCTTTCAAGGTCAGTGTTGCCTCGGGCGATGGGCGCGTGTTTCCATCTTCTGGGTCTGTCTCGCCCCCCCCAGTGGGGAGAGAGATGGTATCCATCCAGTCCTGGGTCCTCCTTTGTACTGATGAGACCATCATGAAATGGATCGGAGAGTCCAAGCTGAGGTTAAGCCGAGTCCGGCTGTGGAAGGTCGTGGTCCCCCTAGGTGGCCTGCAAGACCCCTCCTGCACCCTGCCCTGGGTGTCCACGACTCTGGTCTGACACAGGGGCCATTTCTGAGGCTGAGCCCCTTAGAGATCCTCTCGATGTTCAGGCCTGGAACAGAGAGGGGAGGGCAGAAGGCACCGGGCAGCCACAGGGAGTCCGTTATACTCAGGAAGAGCATGTCAGGAACGGGGGACCGTCGGCAATTCTCAGGGTTGGCTGTAGATTCTGACGCAATTTGAAAAAAAATACGTGGTAAAAGGAAGCTGGCAGGAACCCCCCCATCCGACCTCTAGGAGCCCCCTCCTGAGGTGTGGCTGGACCGCCTGGAGGCTGAGTCACCCCCCTTCTCAAAATGCCCTCTTCCCTCTTTTCTGTGGGCCTCTCTATTCTGGGCCTGGACTTCATCCATGTCAGCCTGGATTAGGAGCCCAAGTGACAGCCCCCGTGCCTGTGACAAGGCACAAGGACAGAGAGGTCCATGGAGGTGAGGTCCCCTCAGGGCAGCTGCCTGTGAAAGAGGCGCCCCCAGCCCACCCTGTACAGTGGAGCATGAGGCCGGGCAGCCTGGTGGGTAGGGACCTGGTCCCTCTCACCTGCCCTCAGGGAGACGGGCCTTCACCCACCCAGAGCCAGTTCTGCAGCAGGAGCCAGGCTGACAGAGCTCAGTGAGGACGGACGGCCTGACAGCTCCGTTTAGTTGACTCTTCCTGAGAAGTAGAGGGCCTGTCACTCGCTGCCACCATCTCTCCAGAAGCCAAATGTCCTCACGAAAATTCATGAGGACCTCCATGTCCCGTGGGCCCAGGGAGCCTGGTGAATACTAATCTCCCTTCTGAGGTCGTATACCCCAATTAAGCACTCCAAAACACAGCCCGTGATGCCCACACACCTGCCAGCCTGGGCACAGGGAGGTGCCCAGGTGCTGGGGGGGGCCCTGCCCCGGTGCCAGGAACGAAGTGCCCCCCCACCCCAGAGAGGAAGGTGGTCCCCAAAGAGATCTCCCCACCCATCACCGCCGACAGCCTGTTGCAGAAGAACAGGGGGACCGAAGAAGAAATGTTAATGTGCAGTTGAAGCTGAGATAATAAACAGATGCTCTAATTAGAAGTCTTCTCAAATCATCAGGAGCTCATTTAGGAGGGTTGACGGCAGAGGGACTCTGGTGCCAGGGCGGAACTCCGTGCCGGCGAGGAGTTTGGGGCCGGGTCCCCACCTGGCATCTGGTGCTGTGGGCAGGTGGGCAGGGGGCAGGAGAGGCGGGAAGGGCAGGAGCAGCCTTTGGGGAGGGCGCCCCTGCTCCCGGCACTGCACAGCCGCTGCCCGGGCTTCTCCAAGTGTGTAGGTCGCAGTCCAGACCACCTCTGCCAGGACCTTTGGGGCCGGAGGCAGCGTTTCTAACCTGCTTTGGGAGTCCGCCTTCTGCATTCCTCAGCCAGGACCTTCCCTGTCCCGCCCCCTCCCTGCGCATCGGTCTGTGCCTGTGGTACCGCTTCTGGAACCCGGGCCACTGATGCCCAGGCCTTTGTCTCTAGCCTCGAGCAACCCCTGGACTGCAGGCCTGCGTATCTGCAGTCATGCGCTGGAGCAGCCACAGACCCTGGTCAGCCCTCTCATCCCACCTCCTCCCGCTCTGCGCTCTCTCTCACCCCACCGTGGACAACTCAGATCTGTCAGTTCCGTCCCAACCCCCTTTCCCCGGTCTGGCCCTGTCTCTCTATCTGCATGGCCACACCTTTCCCAGCTCTTTTTTTTTCACCTCTGCCCTTGACCTTTGCCACCACCTCTGCTCATCTTGGGAACATCAGCTGTCATTTGTTACTCTGTGGGCCACAGCACCACATCACTTCATCCCATTCCCCATCCAGGTCTTCAAAGGGCCTTGTTCCGTAGGATTACACGCATCTCCCGCCCCCACACAGGGCTCCCTCCCACCTTCGCTGTCTCCAGCGCCAGCTCTGTCTCCCGGAGCAACGGACTTGGCTCCTCCTCCTCTTCCCATACCTCCTTTTTCAAGAAACACTTCAAAACCAAAAGACAGCCCACTGTGGGCAGGCACCCTGGACCCACGTCCCCCAGGCTCCCGTGGGGTCCACAGACCCCTGTATTAGGACATTGGGGGCTCATGGAAAAGACAGAGCCATCACTTCTCGGCCTTTTGGCTAAGATCAAGTGAAAAGACAGAGCCCCAGGCCCACCAGGGTCATACGGGACCAGAGCGTCTGCAGGTGGTGGGCAGACTCAGCCCTGCCATCGCTGCCCCCACTGAGTTCAGAAATCCCCGTCGGCGATCATTAGGTGCCAACGGACCGGACTACACGTTTATTTAGGGCCAGGACCATGGGCTTTGCCTCTGGGTCTTAGCGCTGAGTGCAGGTAGTGTTTAGCCTTCTTGGAGGGCATACTCTCTCCTGCATCGTGTTAAGCTTTTTACCCTAATGAAATCATGTAATTTTCAAGACAACTCTAGGAGGTAGTGCTGTCCTCATCCTGATTTCACAGGTAAGGAAACAGGCACTGAGAGGTTGAGTGACTTGCCTAAATTGACAGCCAGTGAGGGTGGAGTTGGGATTCCCACCCAGCGCTCTTCACAACTCTCGGGGATTCCCTCCTGGAGCCTGGGACGGACGTAATGGATCCTGAGGGGTGGATGGGTGAATTCACGGGGGCCCACGTGCCTGGACGCAGGGGCACTCTCTGTGCTTAGGAAATGGCTCAGCTCTAGCTGCAGAGCCCAAGCGTGGTCACCCCTTGCAAGTTGGCTGGGCTGCCTTGTAGGGAACCCGGGCAGCTGGCACCTAGCGGGCCGAGGACACCTCGGTCCCCTTCGTCGTCATCGTGCCTGCCCATCAGTCTGCCTGAGGACAGTGGGTGCAGGGCCTCGGCCGCTCAACAGTCCACTCAAGGGAAGTTGGGCAAAGGCACACCTATATTCAGGGTGGGCTGGAGTCTGTCGGGATTCCCCCAGCAGATCCAGGGACCCTCCTCTATAAGGCTCTGCTAACAAGTTCCTGGGGCTGGCTGGGTGATGGCTAATCCTGGCCAAAGGGAACAGCCTGGAGCTAAAAGTTAGTCAGTGGCCAGGCACAGGAAAGGCTGAGCACAAGCTTCCTGGCAGGGCCCAAGATGGGCCGCCTTGCTGGGGCTGCCGCTCAAGAGGACCACAGGGCATGTCACTGGGCACCTTGCTGGGGCAGCGCCCCACCCCTGCCATCCCGGGCTCCCAGGCTGGGAACCTAAGAGCCGTGTACCCTTCTGCTTCTTCCCCTGACTGTGGAACGACTACGTGGTGTCAGACCCGGCCTCCCCTGAGCGCCGTCGGAGACGCGTGCGCGCTCCCCCTTCCAAACAGTATCTGATGAGCCGATACTTAATATTAGTGGCTCCCAAATGCTCATCTCCAGCCCTTCTTAGCTTAGGATGAAGTTCTTACCAGTCCATAAGGATGAGACAAATATGAAAAATGTGGTGAGCTTCTCATAAGCAAAATTTGAAAAGGACTATCTTTTATTCTGAGACTGTGACCTTCCTGCTTTTTTTAATGTTTAAAACGTCCTTTCTCTTATGAAAGTATGGTGATAGTAAAAGAGGTGGTTGTTTTTTAAGGACTTATTCGCAACATCCCTGTCAGCTCCCCCATCTTTAACTGCAAATTTTTACTAAGATGATTGTGGATTCATATGCATTTGTCAGATGCTGCAGAGAGAGCTCATACCTTTACCTAGTTTCCTCCGATGGTGGATGGTGACGTTTTGCGAAGCGCAGGTAAAATATCACACAAGAATAGGGACATTGTTACAATCCACCCGTCTTAGTTCTCTGCAGTTTCACTTGCTCTTATACGCGTGCTGGTGTGTACAATTTCATCACGCGTGTACATGAGCAGACCTACCACCACGATGAAGAGATTGACTGGAAATTCACTCACATTGTGGTAATAGCAACAGTTCCCTCGTGTTCATTGGCTGAGCCGCATTCTATGGTACGGAGGTAACATGGTTTGTTCAGCCATTCACCACTGAAGGGCGGTGGGGTGTTTCTGGTTTGGGGCCACATCTAGAGCTGCTATGAGCATCATGTGTAGGTTTCTATGTGAATGTAAGTATTTCTTTGAGATAAATGCCATGAGTGTAATTGCTGGGTCACATGGTAGCTCATGTTTAGCTTTACAAGCAACTGCCAGACTTTTCCAGAGAGGCTGTGGCCTCTTGCATTCCCACCGGCGGGGAGTATGAGGGATCCTGTCTCTCCCCTTCCTCACCAGCTCTTTTTATTTGAGCCACTCTGTTGGGTATGTAGTAATGTCTCGTTACAGTTTCCATTTACTTTTCTTTGAAACTAATGATGGTGAACATCTTTTTATGTTTATGTTTATATCATCTTCAGGAAAATGTCGATTCACGTCTTTTGCCCATTTTCTATCTAGATTGCTCGACGGGTTTTACTGCTGAATCGTGAGTGTGTCTTTACATGTTCTGGATAGGACTCCCGTGTGGGACGTCTGGCTTGCAAATACCGTCTCCCAGCCTGGAGTGTCTTTTCATCCTCTTCCAGTAGGCTTTTGCAGAATAAAAGTTTTTAATTTGGATGAGGTCCACGTCATTCACTTTTCCTTTTTTGAGCCCTGCTTTTAGTATCAAGTGGAGGAACTGCTTGCCTGGCCCTCAATTCCAAATATTTCCTCTTGTGGTTTTTTTTCTAAAAGTTTTCTACTTTTACATTTTATGGTGAAGGCCACGCCCTACTATTGGTTAATTTCTGTATAAGGCGTGAGACTTCATTCAAGGTTTGTTGGTTGTTTGTTGTTGCCTATGGATGTCCGATTGCTCCGGCATCGTTTCTGGGAAAGAGTATCCTTCCTCTTTTATACCATTGTCAAAGATCAATTGGACGTATTTGCATGGGGCTTTTTCTGGGTTCTGTGTTATGTTCTATTGGCCTATATGTCTATCCCTCCTTCAACATTATAATGTCTTGATTGTTTAACATGTACTTATAGTATACATATATATGTATATATACAGTATGTACATGTGGGTGTGTATACATATATAATTGGCCCTCAATATCAGGGAGAGTGATTCCCTCCTACTTTATCCTTTGTCAAGATTCTGTTAGCTATTCTAGGACCCATGGCTTTCCATATAAATTATAGAATACATTTGTCTATGACAATAAAAGTATTGCAGGGTGCCCGGGTGGCTCAGTCGGTTAAGGATCTGACTCCTGATTTTCACTCCAGTAATGATCTCACAGTTCATGGGATCGAGCCCTGTGCTGGGCTCTGCACTGACAGCAAGGAGCCTGCTTAGGATTCTCTCTCTCCCTCTCTCTCTCTGCCCCTCCCCTGTGTGTGCATGCTCTCTCTCTCTATCTCTCTATCTCTCAAAACAAAAAACATTTTTAAAATGTTGCTACAACTTTAATAGGAATTGTATTAAGCCTATAGATAGATTTTGAGAGATTGGCCATGTTCACTATGTTGAGTTTTCCAATCCATGAGCAAGGTATGCCTCTTCATTTATTAGATCTTTGGTTTGGTTTCTCAGCATTTTGTAATTTTCAACATCTAGATCTTGTACATGTTTTGTGAAACATGTGCTTAAGAATTTTTTTGGGAGCTATTGTAAATGGTATTGTGTTTTTAATTTCGGTTTCTGTGGGTTCATTATTAGTTTGTAGAAATGCAATAGCTTTTTCTGCATTGATCTTGTACCCATGACTTTAGTGCTCTCACTTATTAGTTCTAGGAGCTTTTTGGTTGTTGTGGGGTTTTGGGGGTTTTTTTGTTTTTTTTTGTTTGTTTGTTTGTTTTTTGTTTTCGGTAGATTTGAAAGATTCCTATATAGGAATTGTATTTTCCCTATAGACCTTTATGTCATCTGCAAATAGAGACCATTTTATTTCCTTCTGGCCAATCTATGTGCCTTTTATTTCTCTTTCTGGCCTTTTTCATAGAGCCTCCTGTTGCTATATTGGAGAGGTTCCTAATCAGGATCGCTCCTGATCTAGGGGCAAAGCATTCAGGCTAACCCTTAAATATAATGCAGGCTGTGGGCTCTCTGTAGATGCAGTTTACCAAGTTGAGATCACTTCCTTGTATTCCTAACTCATCGAGAGCGTTCCTCCCTTTGTTTAACTTTGCTGTCCTTAAAATCGGAAGCCTCGGGAACCCCGGTCCGCCCCAAGCACGCGCTGCACCTCCCAGCCGGTCTCTCCCTCCCCGTCAAGGGCTCAGGGTGGCAGGTGAGGGTTCAGGGCTCTCGCTCAGCTTTTGACTCTAAACCCTGCGTTTTACCCCATCTATTGCTCTCTCTTCTCTTCCAAGGCCCCTCTTCCGGCGTCGTGCTCCTAGCCAGAGGTGGGGCCCCTCACTCACTCCATGTCCTCGCCCATCCACTCATTCATTCAGCAAGCTCCAACCGCCTGGGCCAGACCCTGGGGTGCAGGACTGAAGGGGTGCACACTTTGCCCTTGAGAAACTCAGTCTAATACGTGGAGTCCATTTCCTCCACTTAGCTCCTAACACCCTATGAACGATGGCCCATCTCCTCGCTCCCCTTGGGGTTGGCCAGGGCTGTGGCTCCACTTGTTCCGCGCTGCCATTTTCTTTTTCTGGCAAGTACGTCTCTCAAACAGCCCCCCAAAGCCCTAACCCCCTGCCCCCAGCTGCCCTGCCGCTCACTGGGCCCCCATTTCACCACCCACCCCCGCCTCACCAGAGCCTCCAGACCCCAGCAGGCAGAGGACAGACCCATCTTCTCACACCTTCCCGGCTCCTGACGCTAGAACTTTCTGCAGAGCCACGAGCTGCCTTCCTCCCCAGAGTCACAGGATGATGTGCTATTGATGTTCTTGGTTTTTTTTAATCAAGGGAACAATTTCTCTATATGCAAATCTCTTCAATAATAATAATAATGTTATTATCAGTGTGGCCTCAGGCAGAGTGTGGCTGAATTGGAGAGCGGCTGAGTTTATGGTTTTCGGCATCATCACGAGGGCTCCTGGGAGCAGAGGGAGGCTCATTTCCCCTCCAATGTCCCAGCCGTGACAATACAGATATCGAGAGAACCTGGCTGTTATGTGCTCATTTGAATATCTGAAATCACCCTTCCCTGCTTTCTACACTGCCCCTCCTCTGCCTGAGGCCATGGCCAAGGTTAGGGCAGCCTGGAGCCTGGCCCTCCCTCCAAGAGCACTTACTGAGCACCCACTAACCATAGGCCAGTTACCGCCCAGGCCAAGTGGGCAGGGGTGGGGATGAGAGGGGAGGCCAGCAGGACAATGCAAGTTGCGTGGCCCGTCCTACAGCCCCACACGCCCAGCGCCTGTGGGAGCCCCAACCCAGACTTGGGAGGCCTGGCCAGGTCAGGACAACGGTGAGAAAGGGAGGTGCTCCCTGGGGCACAAAATTCAATAGTTTTAAAAATCAAAATGAATGCAAAAAATCCACTGTCAAACAAAATATCAGAATTGTGAAATAAAGATCAAAAACCTACAGGAAGGCTTTCCAGAGAGGGGACGTCTTCACCTACACCATCGGCCCTGAGCCGATTTCTGCTGCCTCTGTACGTGAACGTCCCTCAGCCTGGACGTTCTCATGTTTGGTGGGATGAACATCTACTTCCCAAGGTCATAGGAAGGTGACATGAGATTTTTTTTTTAATGTTTAGAGAGAGCGCGTGTGAGTGGAGGAGAGAAAGAATCCCAAGCAGGCTCTGAGCTGTCAGCACAGAGCCCGGCACAGGGCTCAATCCCACGAACCATAAGATCATGACCTGAGCCAAAATCAGGAGCCCGAGGCTTAACCGAGCCCCCTAGTGGCTGTCTCTCAGTGACCTGAGATTCTGCACACGAAGGGGCCCGGCAGAGGGCACAACACGCAGTGGTTGTGTTCAGCCAACAGTGATGAGCGTGAGGACGATATTCTGACACAGGGTGCAGCGCCTTCCCCGTCCCTGCCCTGCCACCCCAGCCCCACCCCTGGGTCACCGAGACAGGGTGTCAGTCTTCTATGGCGGTCTTGCTCTGACAAAGACACCAGCTCGTTGGCAGTGACTGCTGCTGCCGTCAGAGCAGTCCAAGGTCAAAGTGGCTAATGCCCTCGGGTTCCTCAGCTTCCCACGATGCAATGCGGTGCCACAGGGAAACAGCCCGCGGCTGCTCTGACAAATCCCCACAATTTGTTTGGCTCAGAACAACACAGACGTATTGCCTTGCAGCCCTGGAGGTCACACGTCCAGAATGGGTCTCTGCAAGCTAAAGTCAAGGTGGGGCTGGGCCTCCCGCAGTCCTGGAGGCTCTAGGGGAGAATCTGTTCCCTTGCCTTTTCAGCTTCTGGAAACTGCTTCCATTCCTTGTCTTGGGGCCTCATGTCATTCCAGCCTCAGTGTCAAATCACCTTCTCTGACTCTGACCCTCCAGCCTCCCTCTTATAGGGACCCCTGTGGCTCCATCGGGCCCAGCAGGATAATCCAGAATCATCTCCCCATCTCAAGGTCCTTAGCTCAACCACATCTGCGATGTCTCTTTTACCATGTCAGGTCACAGTCGTAGGTCCTAGAGACTAGGACGGGGACACTGGGGTGGGGAGCATTATTTGGTCTACCACTCTACCCCGTCTTCCACATGGTCATCTCCCTGACACTTCTAGCTCCTGGGCTGGGTGTCCTGGGAGCCCCAGCCAGTTGAAGGGGAGGAGAGGGTGCTCTGAAATAAAGGGGCTTCTCCCTTTAATTGATTGGGGCATAAACCCACAGCTGGGACCTCAGCAGCCTGGCTCTTGGGAAAGACCCCTTCTTCTAGTGACTTCTAAGAGGAAATGCACCAGCTGAGATCATGTGAGGCAGGACAAGCCAGCAAGTAACCACTGGGGTGCGGGTCAGGGGGAAGCGCTTCCCACCTGGGCTGGCTCTCTGGGCACGATTCAAAGCAGGGAGCACCCCGTACTTCCCGGCAAGGCAGGACAGGGCCAGCCCCTCGCTTGGAGAACGCCAGCCTGCTTCTGGAAGGAAGCCATCTGGCCATCCTCAAGGCCTTCCAGAGCCAGGCTGGGGCTGCCCAGAAGGCCCAGCTGAAATGGGCACAGGGGGCGGGCGGGGGGGTGGGGAGCATGTCCGTCCCATCCTTGAACTCCAGCAGCAGATGGAGCTGGACTCTAGCCCCTACTGAGCTGGGCTGGCCGCCCCGGAGCCTGGCCACCTCCAGGAGCTCTGAATAATCAACCCTATTTGCATCCCTGGGCATCAGACCTCTCTCAGCTGCTGGGGCCTGTGTTTCCCAGAAACCAGCCTCTCAAAAAGGGGCTTTGAGTGCCAGGAACGTCTGCCCACCCCCAGGGCAGTCATGAGGCTCCGGCAGGCCGGTCTCCTCCTGCCTCCGGCCAGCTGGCTCTTGCCCCTCCTAGGAGCAATGTCCCAGGCCTGCCGACCCCACGACACCGGCCCCCCCCCCCCCCCCCCCGGTCCACTGGGCAGGTGATGATCTCTGTAGGTCTGTCCGCTTCCCCCCTGAAGCTGTGCCTGTTCTCAGAAGGGGAGACTGAGCCCTGGAATGTGATTGGCCTGGTTTGCCTGGTAGGGAGGGGCTGGGATCTGCATGGAGTCATGCTTTCAAGCCTGGAGCCATCACCCCCTGACCTTGCACGAGACTCTTCCTCAAGCAGGAAGATGGGCGGCCCTGGGCCAACCTCCGGCCTTAAAACACAGAGAAGCTTCCCGAGTTAGTTCACTGGAACACCGGACACCTAAACCCACTCCCGGAACAGGAGAGCTTTACAGCGTGCTCAGACCAGAGCCAAGGGCATGGGCACAGAGCCTGGGGCCTGACCTCGAAGAGGTGCTCGGGACAGGAGAAGATGAACGCGGGTAGCAGGGAAAAATAACACCATTCACGTGGAGTCCTCTTTCGGGGCATGAAAAGGGCCAAAACTCTCATCTGGTACAGCCCAGGCACTTCCTCTTGGAAGTCTCTAGAAGGTGCTGTACCCAGAGCCAGGGCTCTGATGGTCCAGCCCCGAGCTTCATGCCCCAATCAGTTAGGGGGAGAGGGCTGTTCCTGACAGCCCCACTACTGGCCGGGGCTCTTAGTCCTCACAAATTTACTTTACGGACAGAGTGCTTGTCTGTCCCGCCCAGACCCCTCTCTTTCTGAAAATGGCCAGAGATTAGGGCAAAGAGCAACACCAGCACAGGAGGTGGGGCTCCCACGGGATGGGGAAGCTTTGCAGGGCACAGGCAGCAGGGGCCCTGGAGAGAGGGGCGCCCAGGCCTCCCAGTGGCCAGGCCGTGGCGGGAGAGCTGGAAGACCGACGCTCCCGGGATTTCCTGCCAGAGACTCATCTGGGTCATTAGCATTTCCACCTGCTCCCTCTTCCTTTTTCAGCAATGGAAAGAAAAACCCAAGTCAGGACTTCAAGGCTTAGCCCTCAAGGAAGATGGCCTGGTGGAGGTGGGGGGGGGGGTTCCAGTTTCAATTCGTTGATTATCTTTTTTTTTATGACACTGGAAATTCTTCGTTGATGAAGTTTTAGCAACTACAGATAGAATAGACAGGACTAGGGGCAGCCGGCTCAGTCGGTTAGGCGTCCAAGTTCAGCTCAGGTCATGATCTCAGTTTGTGAGTTCGAGCCCGGTGTCGGGCTCTGTGCTGACGGCTCAGAGCCTGGAACCTGATTCAGATTCCCTCTCTCTCTCTGTCCCTCCCCTGTTTGTGCATGCGTGCTCTCTCTCTCTCTCTCTCTCTCGAAAATAAACATTAAAATTTTTTTTTAAAAAAACGGGACTAATTTCAAACTAAAGTAGTTTCAAAGCTCAAAGATAACCACGGTTAACGTTTTAGTAAAAGTTTTTCTTTGTAAAGAGAGCCCCAGAGAGCTAGCCTCCTTTCCAAGAGCTCAGGTCACTCTCCTCCAAGTCACATGTGCATTTGACATCGTGCCATCAAGTGCCTGCCCGGGTCTGGGCACGGAGCTTACCTGTGGGGCGTGGCCTGTGCCCTCGCGGTGGTCCCGGAAGGGGTGATGCCACACCCCTTCTAGGTGGAGGTCAGACGCCTTCCAGGCATCCGGGTAACTCCTGGGGCGGAGAGAAGCACCAAAGCTGGGCTCTGCCCTGTGCTGGGGAGGCGCGGGGGCAGAGACAGGCATGGGGCAGGCTCCCCCGGGTCACTGTGACCTTGGCTGTGCCTATGCCTGCCTCCCAGTGTGGGGTGGGCTCCGTCTGGTTCCCTCTTCCTCTTCCTACGCGAGCCAGGCCCAGCAGCCTCCCCTCCATCCCTGTGTGGAGATGTGGACGGATAAGGCAGGGAAAGTGTGCAGACAGATGGGACTCTGGGCGGGGCTGTCATGGCCCCACCCTCGCCTCGCGCCGAACGTCCAGTGTCAACCCAGCCCCCATAGCGCCCTTCGAGGCTGGTGCCCTTAGTGCCGCCCCCATTTTACAGATGAGGGACTTGCGGCACAGAGTGCTTTAGAAACTCACCTGAGGTCACACAGCAAGTACATAAAAAGGCCGGGATTTGAACTGTGCAGTCAGGCTCAGAGTCCGTGCTCCTCAAAGCTCTGAGACACTTCCTCTGAGCACACAGATGTCCACTTGCAGGTCATGCCGGCTTGAAGGTGAGCCCCACATCTCTAGGCATGACCTGTTAGCCCTGCATAAGGCACCTCAATTTCTGTATCCGTAAATTGGGGAAAACAGTCCCTTCGTAAAGGTGGTGTTAGTTTTTTTAATGGAATGGCGTCACATGAAGCCCAGCACACAGTGGGCATTCGATAAATGGCAGCCTCGATTAGGCTGGACCCAGCAGAGAGCCGTCCTGGGCCTCGGCCCGGTGAACTCTCCTGCCCACAGAGGGGGTTCCTGGCTTGCCCTGCTCCGCCCACGCACAGGCACCCCGGCCTCTCAAACCGGCTCATCCCTCTCCCTCCCTGTTACACACTGCGCCAGAGCTTCCTGAAAGGAACCAAGGCTAATAATTTAAGAAGTAATTTGTTATTAGTGTGGCACTGATGCATTGGGCTGACTGAAGCGCCTTTCAGCGGATTATTATTAAATATTAAGTCTATTGATTCGGTTGGAGTGGCGCTCCGGTCGGTCCCTGGCAGCTAGGGACATGCGTTTGTTTCGTGATTTATGGAAACCAAGCCCACTCCGGAGAGCTCGGCAGCCTCACAAGTGTTGCCAGCCTGAGGCCCCCCCAGCGGCGCTCGGAGGTGTATTCCAGGTGAGGATCTGAGGGTCTGAGAAATAAAGAAACTTGCCCAAGGCCACACGGGTAGTAGGTGGGATTTAAACTTGGGTCTGAGTCAACTGTCTGCCGCTTCGATTCTGTGTATCAGGCACATCGTATGGACTGATTAAATGTTCATGACTATTTCCTCCCAAATGTAAGCTCTGTATCTATGAGAACAGAACATGGATTTTTTTAAATGTTTATTTATTTAGTTTTGAGAGAGAGAGAGACCACAAGGTAGGGGCAGAGAGAGAGGGAGACACAGAATCCCCAGCAGGCTCCACGTTGTTAGCACAGAGCCCAACATCGGGCTCGAACTCACAAACTGTGAGATTATGACTTGAGCCAAAATCAAGAGTCAGCTGCTTAAATATTTGACTGAACCACCAAGGTGCCCCAGGACATGGATTTTTTTTTTAATTAACTAAAGTATCTCCAGCAAAGTCTGAATTCTTAATATGCTCAATAAATGTGGAGCTGAAAGGATGGAAGGAAGGAGGGAAGGAAGGGAGGGAGGAAGGATGGAAGGAAAGAAGGAAGGAAGGAAAAAAGGGAGGGAGGAAGGAAGAAAGGAAAGAGGGAAGGAAAGAGAAAAGGAAGGAAGGAAAAAAGGAGGGAAAGAAGAAGGGAAGGAGGGGAGGAAGGAAGGAAGGAGAGAAGGAGGGAGGGAAGGAGGGAAGGAAGGAGAGAAGGTTCTGGTCTAAGTACTCAGCAGAGTGGTCGTTTTGATGCACAGTAGCATCAAGTTATCTATAATTATCTATAAAACGGGCTGAATAATCACAGCGCGCACCTCGGAGGGTCACCGTTGCATGTAGACGCACCCGGGGCAGCTACAGAACGGGCCGCTGGTATTCATTACCCGGCAAGTCCGCACGAGGTTTAAGGTCCCGGGGCCACAGAAGAGCCGCAGGTCCAGCAGGAGGCGAACCCTGGCCCACCGGAGCTCCAGACCAGAAGCAGGCCTCCCCCCTCCCCGAGCTAGGGGGAAGTGGGAAGAGGGGCTCCCTCTGGCCTGGACCCCAGGACACAGCCTGATCAGGGCACGCCTGCCTCTTTGCTCCTGACAGTGTGGAGGCTGAGCTGCCTCGGAGCAAAGGACTTCTTAGAACAGCATCCCAGGACAGGCAAGGACTTCCGTGCCGTGCCTGCGGGCTGCGGGGCCCCGAGATTCAGGGGACTCTGGCGGGCGGGTCCCCCCGCGAGCGGAGTGTTTCTGGAACAGCCGCAGAAACTTTCAGCTGGACGCTGGCTTCAGAGTGGACAGAAAGGGTTTGCAATCTGCCTCCAAAATGCCCCCAGGCTGCTGGCCCTTCGGTGGCTTCAGTGATGCTGCGTCTTGGGTGTCTGACGTCAGCAGAGACACGGGAGCAGAGGGAGGGAAGAAGGGGGACGAAGGGAGCAGAGGAGGAGGGGTCCAGTGCCACCAGAGGGGGGTCCTCTCTGAGGAGCTGGGGAGCCTGCTCAGGGGGAGCCTTCCAGCGATCCGAGGGCCAGCAAGGGCGGCTGCCCCTTCTCGTGCCTCTTCAGAATCTCAGTGGGGAGCCCGGCCTGCACACTCACGTCCCCCCAGCAAGACTGCCCGAGACACCCCATTCCGGCCCCCTTCCCGGCGTCTCTCTCTGACCGCTGCTCCGTCGGCAAGGCTCAGAGGGTGTCAAAAACTGCACACACACGTGGGGCTTGGCAACTCCGCCTTCTCGCTGGGGTTCTGGAAGGCAGCGCTCTCCCCCCTCCGACCCCGCACAGCTAGCCTAGCACGGACTGCGGACAGTGGGTACCGTTGGCTCCTGGAGAGCGAGCAAGGGATGAACAGACGTGCAGTACCTGTTGGAGAAGAAAGGGCAGAGTGACGGAAAGAGAAATAGCCTTTGGCCTGGAGGTAACGGTGCAGCTGACTCAGACGCCGGGTCCACGGGGTCAGGATGGGCGGCTCGTTAGGACAGGAGGGATTGCGTCAGGAACTCCCAGGGGAGGCTGGGGATAACTAGCCCCTGGTTCTCCCCTCGGAACCCCTTGGGTGAAACAAAAGAATAAGGCAGGTAGAGATGATCTCTGGCTTTATTCCTGACAGAGCTGCCGTGCCCAGGGGTGGGGCAGTGATGAAATATGCCCAGGTGTGGGGCAGTACTGAGATGCCCCCAGGTGGGGCAGCGCTGAGCCACGCCCAGGCAGGGCAGCAGCGGGCGGGTGGGGGTAGCCTGTATGCACCTGCACTGCCCTCAAACTCCTGAGTCTAGAGACCCTCTCCTAGGCGTGAGCGAGCCAAGGATCTGAAAGGGGACTGGAGGTCTCTCTCGCCCCCTGTAGTTTCCTCTTCAAGGAAGGAGTGCAGGAGGGGAAGCAGGGTCCCCCAAAAGGCATGCACAGGTGGCAGGAACCCCTGGGTCCAGCCCTGTCCCAGCTGGCGAGGCCAGGCTGGGCTGTGTGTGTGAGGGCGCCTGGACCTGGCCACCTGTCTGAGGCGGCAGGGAATGTCCAGTCCCCTCCCCTCCCCCCGAAGCGGGAGAGCCTTTCCAGAGGCCACGCCCAGGGGAGCCTGACTTCGCTGGGCCTCCGGCTTTGTGCTGATTCACACCTGGTGCCTCTGCGCCTCTCACCTCCCCCCTGCCCTCCCTTGGCTCCCAGGAGCCCCCCTGAACCCCTCAGCCACACAGAGGCCCTGAGGATCCCACCCCGCCCTCCACTGTCTCATATCTGCCAATACAAAGCCATACATCTCGGTGGGTGACAAATCACTTTTTAATTGCCTCAAGGAAGAAACCCATTAGTCTTTCCTTTACGTGAGGATCATCGCAATACTGGGCGCAGCCCCGCTGGCTGGAGGCCGAGGCTGGGGGCCGCGGGGCTATTTTTGGTTTGCGCCGACATCCTACTCCAACGTTCTGGAGAGGGAGGAATTAAATCTTCCTGACACCCCAGTGCCTCTCTTCCCACACCCGGCGAGCGCGCTCCCCACCCGAGAGGGGGAGGCCGCCAGCTTAAAATGGTGTATTCTTTGTCCAAATAAATTTTCGTCACGTTTCATGCAAAAATCCATTTCCCCTTAAACAAGTTCCAGTCACCAGCCTCCCAAGCACTCAACAGCCCTGAGGTAAGACCCCGTGGGGTGCTGCCTGCTGCCCCCCACCCGCCCCACCACCCACGCCCGCCATCTTCTTTCTGTGGCAGCCCAACGGCACAGCCCCCAGACCCAGCATATGCCGCAGGTGGCCGAGGAGGGCCCGGGGGGCCTGGCTGGGGCTCCGGCAGCCCTCGGCTTGGGAGAGAGGTCAGCAGAAAGCGTTATTTATGGCCAACCCCGGGGGTTGCCTCAGGGACACATACAGCAGGCCTGCCTTTGCCTGGTACAGACTATTCTGTCTTCGTTTCAGAAGAGATAAAGAAAAGTGAGGAGGAGAGAGAGAGAGAGAATGAAGTGGGGGCAAGGGGATGACATTTTATCCCAGAAAACGGGGAGTCAAGTGACCGGGAGGGGGCTGAGGTGCAGGTCAGCCCCACGTGCCCCCAGGGCCAGCCACCCACAAGCCTTTGAGAAACCAAAGCTGCCAGTCCATGCCAGCGACCGGGGCTGGGTCCAAAGGGGGCGCCCCATGGATTTTAATGCACTGATGAGTGTGGCACGCTGGGCTCGGATTGGCTGGTGCAAGCCACCCCCGCCCCTTAGGAGATGACGCCCCTGAGGGGCCCCTCCCAGGGCTGCGGTCACAGGAAGGGGGCCCCTCCTTCTCGCTGGCCAGTCTGGTCTTCACAGAGAGCTTGCTGGTTTGCAACAGCAGCTGACTTTTCGGGCGGGGATGGCTCAGGCACCCACCAGAGGTGGGCACAGCTTCCAGAGTACAGGATGGAAAGGAGTCCTCGGGCTGCATTCCTGAGGTGCACAAACGCAGTCCCTGGGGAAGCTGACCCTGCAGGTTAGACAAACAGCCACCTCCCTCTGCCCACAGCCCCGGGGCCAGGAGGTGACGCCCCAGCCAGCCACCGACCCAGAGGCATCATGCAAAGGGGTGCCACCCTACGAGAGAACCCAGGCACCGGCGGGATGTGTGGAAATGCCAGGCTTTGGCAAAGGAGGCTTCCCTGTGCTCTGGGCACTATGTTTTTAAATCAGAACAAAGAGGGCTACACGCTCGTTTCTGTGCACACAGCGCAAGGTCACGGGTCTAGGTTCTACCTGATGCTAATAATCTTAATTGTAAATCCTTTATTTATAGACTTGGCCCTTAACAACCTCTGCCTGGCTTTAAACCGCACGCTGACTAAGGCAGAGGTGGGCTGAGCCTCCCTGGAGGCCCCGGAGCTCAGCCTCCAGCCCCCAACGACCCTGTGTATTAAGTGACAGGCCTCATAAAACCCCATGGCTCCCTCCCCACCGATATCTGGCTCCCAGGGGGCAGATAGTTGGAGAGTCTCATGCAAAATAAATTGCACCGCATTTTCATTAAAAAATAACTGCACCTGACTCAGCACTTCGGGGGGTGGACAGCGAGGAGGGGCTCTCTGGCAGAAGCCAAGGACGAGAGGTGGTGTCTGGGCCCCTGCGTGCTGACCCCCCTGGCCGGCTCCGGCTCCGGCTCCCCTGCTCTGTAGCTCACGCCCTGTCAGAGGCCATCAGGTGTCCTGAGAAAGGCAGCTGGAGGTGGCAGAATTAGGATCTGGTGGTACTGGAGCTGGGCAGGCCTTGGGAGGGGGAGCCTCGCCTTCCCTGAGGGCAGGGCCAGTGCTGGGGGGCCCCTCCGGGCCCCTCCAGCCCAGCGCGCAGAGGGCTGTCCCTGGGGGGCACCAGGGCAGATCCGTGTCTGGATCTGGGGGCAGATGCTCACAGGGGCGTAGATTTCTGGGCATCAGCCGAATGCTCTTTCTAAATAGCAGGTCCGCTCAAAGCCTACGACCCCCAAGGGCTGCCCCTCGGCCCATGGCTCGAAAGCCTAACCCCTACAAGTCCCTGAGCTCCTCCTGGGAACTCACAGGCCTCGCTCACTCCTAGGCCTTTGCCCCTCAGCGTTCTCTCTCCTCCCCCCTCCTCTGCCTGCTGAGTCCCTCCTGGTCCCTCTCAGCCACCGCCCCCTGCTCCTCCGCGTCCCCTCAGTCCCAGCCTCCCTCCCTGCGGCCTCACGGCGTGGGCGCAGGCTCCTTGTCCAGCCGGTCGTGTTTGCGCAGCGGGTGCCCCGGAACACACAGTGGGTGACATTCTGCAGCAGCTGCAGGCTGCGCGCCACCGCCCCTCCCCCCAGCTGACAAATGCAGCGTCCGCAGAGCAGAGGCATATGGCCTAACCAGGAGGGTTGGCCCCCACCATTTATGGGGCGAAGCGTGGTTAAGTGGATGGGATATCAGGGCTGTCTCTGAAGAGGACACTCTTCCTGTGACCTTTTGCCTGTTGGGCAGCAGGTCGGAACCTGCTGAGCCCCAGCTCCAGCAGTGAGCAGAGCTCCCCCCACCCTCCCCGGAAGGATGCTTTGAGCCCTAACCCCCCCGCACCTCTACCACCTCAGAGAGTAGCCAGCAGACAGGTGTGGGCAGAGAGGCCCCTCCCTGGCGGCGCCAAGCGCCGTCCTGGTTACAGAAACCCCAACAGCCCTTTGCCTAAAGCCTCCCGTGTGCCCAGGGTGGCATTCGGCTCTCCAGCCCGAGCTCGGCTACCAGCGCCCAGAATGGGTCAGGGCTGAGCCGGGAGGCTGTCTCCCAGGAGCCAGGCCCAGGGGCACGTCGGGGGGCGCTGGCCTCCAGCCCAGCTTCCTGGGAGGCGCCCCCCCCCCCTCTCCGTCAAAGGCCATCAGGACACAGTAACCCGAGCAGCGTTTTCCCCAGAAGCTTCTCAGCCTGTGTCCGCAGATGAATCTCTTCCCTTAAAATGAATTCCAATCCTTTAGTCCCAGACAAATAGACACACTCTCCAGCCCCTTGAAAGAAATGAGATTTTAATTTGGGATGATTTTATTCAGCAAATGCCCCCAAACCACACGCTTTGCAAAAGGAAACTCCGGGTTCTGTAGAGGCTTTTGGGAATCGCAGGACTGTTCTCTTACACTCTCTGGTGTTCTTTTCCCCACGAGCTCAAACGGAGAAGGGAAAACCTTTCCCTCTCAGAAGGATCTTTTCCTATTTTCTTCTATTGTAAGAGGGGGGAAGGAATCCTTCCTCTTTCTTTGATAGCATTGCCCTGGTGTCTCCCCACTTCCATCCGTCAGTGGATTCCTGCCTAATAAATACATATATGGTCAGAGGCAGATTGACCGTCATGCTTACCACGCTTAGGCTCCAGGGCCCCTCATTTGGACTTGGTGTTCTAGAAAATGTTGAACAACATGGCTCGCTGTGGGGGAGGCCCGCCTCGTACCTCTGGCCGGTTTTCACGGAGTAAACACTCCCACCGAGGCCCATCGCAAGCCACGTCATGTCGCTGAGTGCAGTTAGGAAGAAATACGTATAATTGGCTCTCGTGAGGAGATACAAGTCGCCTCCAGGACCACCGCCAGGGACTCTCTCTGTACCACGTGTTCCTCTTCCTAACAGAGGCCTTCCGGGTTCTGAACCTCAGACCCCAGCACACTGAGTCTGCCCCTCATGATGGTGGAGGAGTGCTGTTTCTCAGAAAAGGTAAAGTGAGAGCCCAGCAGGCCCCCCCGGGATCGCTGTGCACAAGGCTGTGCTCAGACCAGACGTCCCGGAGCTGGCCGATGAGGGTTCTACTCTGATGCTGGCGAGGATGGGGCTCCTAGTCCTCCAATCTTTTGAACCTCCCAAAAAAGTACAGACCAAAGCTCTGAAAAGCCACACTTCTTAACAAGTCCCAGTTAGGAGGGTCTGAGCCAACATTTGCAAATCTGGGGATTTCACACAAACACTCAGATTTCTGACTTTTCTTGAACCCCCAGAAGACCTAGTCTTGTGTGTGCCCTGATTCCCTAAGGGCTGCAGCAGCCAGTGCCAATCCCAAGAGACAGGATGGGGACAGGCCACACCCTCCACACTGTCCCCTCCCGCCCCCCACGCCTGGGCCAACAGCAGCTGGCATTTCTCCTGGCACCTGCCCTGTGGTTTTTCTTAGAGAAATATTTCCCCCTACCCAGGTTTCTTTCAAAGGTGGGAAATGAAAGATACAGCAAACTTTCCATGCATTTCAAGAGAAATGTGCATAGCGTATTTCTTTGTGGGACAGAAGAATATGCCTCTTGGGGCCTCTGAACGGCAGCATCCACGGGGGCCACATTCACATCGAAGTTTGTGGGACTAGAGCCCCCTGGTTGGACACCACACAGCCTACACGGCCTGATTCCTGTGTAATTAACGTGCAAATCAGAACAATGTCAAAATTATTCTGCTTCTGATGCCATTACTCTTGCACACGGTTGGCCTCCTGCACTCGTGCGTGTGTCTTCGGGGCAGAGCAGACCCTCCAAGTTCTCATGGAAATGCTGGCATGGCGAGAACAGACCTGGGAGAGCAGAGCCCAGAGACCAGCAGCCCCAATGTGGAAGCTCCCTGCCCCCGTGACCTGAGAAGGGCCTAGAAGGCAAAAGAGTGCTAGATGGCCTCAGAGCCTAGATTCTAGGCGGGGGGGCCAAGCACCCCCTGCAAGGTGCATCCTTACTAGTGTCCGGGCTGCCTGGCAAACCTCTGTGCCTCCTGTGGAAGCCAGCTAGGATGTTGCCTCCTCCAGGAAGGATGGCCTTCCAATCATGCCCTCCTCGGGGCTTCCTCTGAATCCCGTACATGCCTGGCAAACATTGCATGCTCCTCTGTGTGCTGTGATTCTGTTGACATGATCTGGCCCACCGTGTTGCTCATGTGCCTGGTCCAGGATTATGTCCCCAGTGCCTAGGACATAGGCTGGTACATAGTTGGGATTCAGTTAATTAGGTGGATGGGTGGGTGAGTGGATGGATGGATGGATGGTTAGATGGATGGATGGTTGGATGGATGGATGGATGGATGGATGGATGGATCAACAGATGAATGGATAGGTAAATGGATGGATGGGTAGATGGATGGATGGATGGATGGATGGATCAACAGATGAATGGATAGGTAAATGGATGGATGGGTAGATGGATGGAAGGAAGGAAGGAAGGAAAGGAGAATGGATGGGATGGATGGATAGAGAACATGTAGGAACCCCAGGCCTGGAGGCCCAGGCCATGGCCTGGCATTGGAACTGGATTATAAGAAGGGCTTGGGTTCATTTCTGGAACAAGATTTTACCAGAAGAGTGACTAACCCTGAGTCTTGCCACCAATTCTCTGAGCTCTTAGCTGAGAGTTCTTGTATCCTACCCTCCGCCACCCAAACAGTGGCCCCACTGGGGGCCCCCCCCCCACTGTGGAGGAGCAGGGGCTGGAAGGTAGCAGCCCTGTTTCCCAGGCACCCGCTCTGCTCTCTGGCCCCAGCCCTGTGTTCAGTCGATGTCTATTCTCAGGGACACACATTATTGGTGCAGGCAGGACAGAGCGGCCTTGTCTCTGCAGGGCAGCTGCGTCGGTCCCCTTCCTCCCCGCCTGTTTCTCAAACACCCCAACCTGGACACTCAGGTCTAATTGCTGGCGCTTCCCAGTGTGCAGGTGGGAACTCACAGGCCAGCTGAAGATGAAAAACATTGCAGAGTTAAAGGCTTCCGAGGGATAGTTACACAGTCAAAGAAAGGTCAAGAAAACTATTGCTAAGATCCAAACACCAAGTGAAACTCTAGTCCTTGATTAATTGACTAAATCATAGAGGCTCTGACCTACCTCTCTGAAGTTTAATGAATTAGTTGATGGGTTGCATAGTTACTTGGCCGCCCCGGAGGAGGGACCAGGTCGCTGTCTTTGCCTGATGGCATGCCCCGCCGAGTTGCTCCCCACTGCCCTGCAGCACTGACCCTGGGACCTGCAGGGGCAGGGCCCCCCGGCACTCCGCCGCTCACCAACGAAGATGCAGGGGCTGTGGCGAGCAGGACGAGGTGACCTTCCTTGCTGCGCCAGGTGTCTGCGGCCCAGATTCCCTGCTCTCCTTCCTTCTCCCGGCCTTCTCCTGCTTGTCCTGTCGCTTGCCTCTCCCCTGCACAGATCTGTTTGGAACGTACTTTCCAACCCCTTGCCTGCGGCTCCTCCCCAACTCCCCGAAGGCAGAAGGGAAACTGATACCTCCAGATAGACCTCATCATCAGTGCCGTTGGGTTTCGAGGGAAGAATCACCACCTCTGTCATAATTATTGATGGGGACTGGATTCGCTGAGTTAGAGCATGGGAGGAAGGTTGGTATTGTGGGCACAGGACTTGCTTTGGTCAATAAAGCAAATTGGTTTAGGTGGAAATAAAGCAGCGTGCGCAAGTATATTAGAAGAATAAAGTAATTACTGTCCAAGGTGCACCGAATATAAATCTGAGTGCTTGAAATTATTACAATGTGGTATTGATTACCTCGAGCCTGCCATTGCTTTTTAAGTTATAGCTCCTTAAAGGGTGACGTGCCTAACAAACAACTTCCCCGTGTGCACTCTCGAAGCTCACGGGAGTTCCACGGGCTCCTTGCCCCCCAGGGGGCCGCGACCAGGGGCTCGCCCCTCCAGGCTCTGCCTGTCGGCACCCGCGGCTCCCGCTCCACACGGGGCTCTCCCTGGACCCCAGGCACAGGCCCGTGGGAAGCCCCGGGGCGCATTTTGCCTCACCAACGCGATGACAAGCCCATGGAGTCAGATGCCGTCTGCCCTCAGCGCTTCCCCTGTGTCCTCCAGACCCAAGCATGGCGCCCGGACGGAGTTCACATTCGCGTTCCGTAAAGACCAGCCGGATGTGAATGAATGGCCTTGTTTTAAGCTTTCCTCTTTATTAAATTTTTTTAATTACAAAGGCAAGCAGGCTTGCTGTAACAAATGAATACATTATTTTTAAATATTTAAAAATATTTTTCTAATTATAAAAATTAGATAGGCTCACGGTAGAACATTTCTAAGATATGGGAAGGTATTAAAAAGATAATAAACACCACCCGTAATCCCTTCCCCCAGAGATAACCTTTGTTCACGTGGTGGTGGGGCTCTTGTCGGTCTTTATATACTTATTTATAGCCCCTATGCGCTCACATCAATTGTTATAAAATGTGTAATGTGATACATGTGCAGCTTCACGTGTTACAGTTTTCCACTTGCGAGGGTCTCCACAGGGTCTTCCCCCGTTGTGTGCAATATTCGTAAAACATTGGTTTTTTAAAACATTTTTAATGCTTATTTATTTTTGAGAGAGAGAGAGAGAGAGAGAGAGAGAGAGAACAAGTGGGGGAGGGGCAGAGAGAGAGGAAGACACAGAATCTGAAGCAGTCTTGTCCCAGGCTCTGAGGTGTCAGCACAGAGCCCGACGCGGGGCTCGAACCCACGAACGTGAGATCATGACCTGAACTGAAGTCGGACGCTTAGCCGACCGAGCCACCCAGGCGCCCCCTGAAAACATTGTTTTTAATTGTCACATAGTATTCCCTCGTCAGATATACTGTAATGTGTTAGTAGCTCTCTTTGGCTGGATGTTCATGAGGCTTCCACTGTTCAGCATTATAAATAATACTCTGATGAACATTCTTACTTATAAGTCTTTCATCTCGTGCCTGAGTATTACAAGAGGGTAGGCTCTTTTTTTTTTAATTTTTTATGTTTTTTATTTATTTTTGAGAGAGAGGGAGAGAGACAGTGCAAGCAGGGCGGGGTCAGAGAGAGAGGGAGACACAGAATCCGAAGCGGATTCCAGGCTCTGAGCTGTCAGCACAGAGCCCAACGCGGGGCTTGAACCCACGAACCATGAGATCATGACCTGAGCCGAAGCCGGCCGCTCAACCGACGGAGCCACACAGGCGCCCCATGAGGGCAAGCTCTGAAAGCAACAGCCAGGGGTGAACGGGCCTGAAAGAGCCAACTTGGTTTGTTTGATGTTCTGTTGTCACCTCTTCGAAATTCTTACCACATTTTCAGCAAGGGGCCCCACGGGTCCATTTGCGCGGGTCCGTAAATGCCGGAGCCCAGCCGGGTCACGGACCGTCGTTTCCCGCTGAGGCCGAGGCGCCGGGGCCCTGCTGCCGGGTCTCGCCTCTCGTTTCCGTGAAAGCCGGAGACCAGTGTGTGATCTCCTCGTGGGCCCGGCTTCTCTGCGACTGACAGCTGCTGCCTCAGGAGAACTTTCCAGAGAGCTGACACCGACCCTTCAAACACCAACATGCGCGTCTCACCGCGGTCATTTGTGTCTCGTCACCTCTTGCTTTTTATTTGAACCGTAAGTTGCGCGTGCAGTATCTCATTTGTGCTCTTCGAGATTCCCACTTGTCCTTTTTTAAATTGTTTTGAAACCGTCACCAGCTAACTAAAAGGTTGAAAGGACCATTCAAAGAAAGTTTTTCCTGAGCTATTTGGAAGTTGTCGGCCTGACGGTCCGTCGCCTGAGAACACTTCCGCGTGTATTCCTTTCCCGCCCAGACAGGAACGTTCTCCTGCAGAACCCCAGCAGAGCGCTCACAATCAGAAATTAACGTCTATCTTCCTACTGCCCAATCCGCGGGAATCTTACCAACTGTCCCAACGATGTCGGCCTCGCTGGCCTTAGCACATTAGTGGTCATGGCCTTCAGCCTGGAGCCTTCAGTCCTTGACGTCCATGACCTTGCCGCTTTGGGAGGGTACAGACCAGTTATTTGTAGACTGACTCTGAGTCTGGGTTTGTCTACTGTTTCCTCATGAGTAGCTTCAGGTCGGGCATCTTTGGCAGGAATCTCACGGAAAGGAGACTGTGACCGGTCAGGTGGCCCCGGATTTCCATCTGCCTAGTCCCCGTGTTCACCCCAGACCACTTGAGTGAAGCGGTGTCTGCAAGCCTTCCCCACTGCAAAGCTTCTCTTCCCCCTTTGTAATTAATACGTATTTTGTGGGGAGGCACATCAAGCCTGCATAGATACACTGTGCCTCATCAAACTTTTGGTTTGTTCGTTTATTGATCTACAATTGCATAGGCTCATAATTTCATTATTCCATGGGTCCTCGCATTGTTTATGTTGATGGTTGGTGGGTGCCCAGGGTCAGGCTGGCTTCGGGGTCATTTCACGTAAGGCACGGCGTTCTCTGAGCACGCCCTTGCTTTCTGAACGAGATGCTCCAGGCACGTCTTGAAATCTCCTGGAATCAGCATCTCTCCAAAGAAGCCTGGTTCCTTTAGTGGGAGATGGTATTTAGAAGCCAAGATCTGGGTCTAAGTGTGCTCATTGTTATTGGGGTGTCACTGCTCCCAGGCCCCCTCAGTGGATAGAGCCAGGGCATATGTGTGGTGATACATACACGTGTGTGACTATACACACATTCATATCCATGTTTCTACATAGAGAGGTGGGTATTTTGAAACCCACTAGTTGACTCTGCTATAGCAATTCCGGTTCACCACCAGGGAATTCGTTCTTACTCTCTCCCTTTTGACGTATTTAGCTATCTCCTCCAATAGTAAGATACCTGCCTCCTTAAGTACGCTTACACATTTGGTCACTCTCCCTGTATCCAACCAGTCTCACATCTCTGCCAGCATTTCCCCCCCAACACAGACGCCCTCCTCAGCCATCAATATGCCTTTACTGCTGTTGGAAGGAGGATTCCGAAGCTTACCGGATGGTTCATAGGCTCAGGGGAAAGGGTGACGTCATTGATGAGCATCCATATTAATCAAGTGATCATGTAATTTTGAGGGAGAATAATAATTGCAATTAGTAGAAATTGGCAATGATACTGGGATAGTAGCTATTGACCAGGCTGTCTGGTCATCTTATGTATTGGATGTCCTAGGAAAGCACAGTTCTGAGTCTGCTCTTGTGATCTTTGACCTTCGTGTCAGGGTCACACTCTGCGCCCCCCCCCCAACTGGTTTCCTTCCAGCTCTCCGCCCATCCTGTGTAGACTGAGAAAGTCCCTGACAAGGCTTGTTAAGAGTGCAGGTGACTCTGGCAGGCTGCTGCGGCTTCCGCCTCTCTCACCCGGACCCTCCCTTCCCAGGCCCCTCGACAGCCGGGGGAGCTCTTGTCCCGCCGGGAGGGCCAGGACCCTCGCTGCCCCCTCCCTGCCACGAATCTCCTTTGGCCTCCTTCACGGAGTCTGGAGGAAGGAAGACCTCCTCCCACGAAAGGAGCCCCCAGGGCGGAGCACCGTCAGTTCATTTCAGTAGGTTCTCGTCACATTACTGCCGGGAGCAGGTGCAAGCCCTGTCTGTGCCTGGGTGTTTCACTGAACATTCTGGAAAAGAGCAGATTGCCCTGGAAAGGCCAGCTGTGACTCTCACCCTCACACAGAGAGACACGTCTGGATTCCATCCCCCTCTCTCTACCCCAGGCCGTCCTACCCCCCCCCGCACACCCCCACCCCAACAGAAGGGGAACAGGGGGAGGGGAGAAAGGTAGCCATCACAGAGGCTGCATGGCGTGCGCACCCGTGTGTGTGAGTGAGTGTGTGTGTGTGTGTGTGTGTGTGTGTGTGCTCCCATGTGGTATGTTAGTGTGTGGGTGTTTGTGAGATGTGCATGTGGGTGTGCACCCATGTGGTATGTGGGGGGGTGCACGTGTGTGGCGTGTGGGTGTGGGAGAGTGTATGTGATGTATATGTATGTGTGGGTGGGGGGTGTGGGGGTGTGGGGCACACATGTGTGCATGTGTGGGGCGTGTGTGCAGGTACGGGGCATGCTTGTGGGGGGTGTGCATGTGTGCACGTGTGGGGTGTGCGTGTGTATATATGTGAGGTGTGTGCGTGTATGGGGGGGTGCACGTGTGCACGTGTGGGGCACACATGTGTGCACGTGTGTATGTGCGGGGCGTGTGTGTGTGCACGTGTGGGGCGTGTCCCCGTGTGCGCACACGTGGGTTGGTGGGGCACACCCACCCCGACCACCCCTGCATTCACCTCCATTCACTATAGAACTGCTGAGGCAGCACCCAGAACCTTCCCTGTACCCGTTGGGTGGCCCTCAGCCAGGCTCCCAGCAGCCCCTCCCCTACTTGGAGGCCTCAGGCTCCAGAAGTTTCCTGACGCTCTAGAGGGGGTCACGGCAGCCTGCACGGGCCCGGAGCCTCCTCCCGCACAGCCCCGGCCGCAGCCCCGGCCTGGGTCCCGCTGCCAGCACGGCCCCCAGGCCAGCCGGTCACAGCCACTGCTCTCTTCTCGGGCGGCGGGACCACCTCTCAGGCTCCCGGGTGGGCCTGGCAGCCCACACTCAGAACCGAGCTCGGGAAGCACCCCGGGGAAGGAGAGTGACACGGGCCTGGGACTCTGGTGTAGACCGGGCAGTCCTCACCCAAATCCCAGAACTAGGCATCCTCTTCCATGCGAGGGGCAGGAGCAGCTTAGAGAGGTTCAAAGACTCACCAGAGGTCACCCAGCCAGGAGATGGTGGAGCCTGGATTCAAACCCTGACCCCAATGCCTGCCCTTCACGGCCAGCAGCACGGCCCTGACTCAGCACATAGCCCTCCCAAGGCCGTCACAGGGCCCTGGGGCCTCCAGCCCAGCCTTGGAGCTTAGCAAATGAGGCTTCTGCCACCTAAGACAACATCTCTGGACTCCTGACCCCTGATTTCACTCAACCTTCGAAGTTCGGCCAAACACGCAGAGCACTGGGCAAAGGGTCAGGCAAATGACGGCTCCATATCCCGATCCTCCGAAGGGCAGTTGCTAGTGTTGTGTACTTGGAAGAGTGACTATGCCAGCCCTGGCCAGACCCCAGGAGGGAAACGGTGTTGGATGATCGTCCTATGGGCCCTGGGCACCCGGGACGCGGCCGCAGCAGAGCACTGGCCCTCAGGAGGGGCCACAGGAGGACGTTCAGCAGCCGGCCACCTCCCTGGCCCAGTCCTCTGGTCCCATCCACCCTGGGTTTTTGTCCACACAGTCCAGTGGGTTTCCTGTTTAAACACAGCAGGTGAGGTCTGGCTCTCCTGCTTCTGTTCAAAGGCTTTGGGTTCTGGAAAAGGCTTTTGGCTCCCCAAAGGTGCAATGCGCAAAATGGGAGAGGGGTGACCGAGGAAGGGCCGACCAGGCCCCCAGCATGGGCTCCACACAGCCAAAGAGGAGCCAGGAGGCGGCGGTCCAGTGGACACAGAGAGCCCCGGGGCCTCTGGGCCGTCCCAGGACGGAGGGGCCACACGGGCTGGGGGGGACCAGGCAATCTAGCCCCTATCAGAGCAGCAAGCTGCTCGGGAGCAGGGCCGCACGCGGGAAGTGTTTGCAGAAAGGCACAGGCGAATGCAGAAATGGGGTGGATGCATGAAGTCCGGGCCCACGGTGGATGAGCAGGCATGGTGGCAGGGAGGGACAGAGACCGAAGCCATCCCTTCAGGGCAGCCGTCCGCCCTGAGTGCCGCTGTGCACACCGCTGACCACTCGGGGCCTCTCCCACCATTGGGGGCTCACAGCTGGTCCGCAGAAGGGTGAGGGCAGGAGAGGGCCAAAGCTCTATGCCCGGGCTCTGTCCGCTGCCCTTCTGCCCCCTCGTGTCCCCCATCCCTGCAAAGAACCTGGCTCAGAGCTGGCTCTCTGGAGCTTTGTGGATGCCCAGAAGCTGGGAGAAACTTCTTCCCCGGTTTAAGTGTCAGGAAAAGGAAAGGCGGCTCCCAGGAGGGTCCAGGGAAAGTGCCGGGACCCCCAGGTCAGGTGGCTCCAAGGAGAGATTCTGCAGTCAGGAGCCTGGTGGGAGTTCTGAGAAGGGACGGCCCTTTCCGCAGCGAGTAGGAGCAGGTCTGAGCTAGTGGCTCAGCAGCGGGGGCAGAAGTGACAAAGGATAGTAGGCCTGTGCCCGCCAAGCCCCGGGACTGGGGAGTGTGTCCTCAGGTCCTCCAGTCCAGCACACAGTGACTGGTTCTGTGCCCTGAATCCCCTGGACATGTGCTCTGTTCTGGGATCTGCAAAGAGAGAGCGAGACATGAACTTTGAGGACAGCTGGGTGGTGGTCCCCCAAAAACACTCAACAAAAAGGAGGGGACAGGAGGCCTTCCCGGGTGCCCTGCGCTCCGACAGGACTGCGTCCCCCTCCTGGCCTGGGGCGTAGGAATTCCCAAATGTGGTCGGTCCCCTTGGGCTCCCCCCTGGGCCTCTGACTCAGCCGGTCATTGGTGGATGTCTGCAGAGACCTGCAATTCGCCAGACGCTCCTCTAGCTGTGAGGCAGACAGGCCCGGCCCCGCGAGCTCCCAGAGGGGCAGGCAGTCATTAGAGACGAGTTTGCTGTGAGGAAGAAACACCAAGCCCACCATTTCCTTCAGGTAGCTTCCGCCACTTCAGCCCCTCATTCCAGGGGCCACCTGAAAGAAGGCTCTAGAAGACAACACTGCTGTCTCCCGTCTTAGCTCTGAACCACTTGCCTTAAAGGCAGGGATGACAAAGCTGCTGGCTGTCACCTTCCCCTCCCGTGCCCTGGGCAGACATTACTAATCGATCCCAACACCATTTTGCCGCTCAGCCTGCGTGCAGCGTCAGAATCCTTCTCAACCTGGCTCGGCAGCGGTTGCTGGAAGCTGGGAATGAAATGGAAGCCACTGGCTTCCCCTGCTCCCACCCGCTCCTGTGGCCATCGCCAGCCCGCTTGTCTCTGGCCCCTTGCTCTGTCTCCCGTCTGCAGCCTCCCTGGAGCTGCCCGTCCCACGACTCGGTGGCAGTCCCCTTTCACCACCAGCCAGCTCCCAGGACCCCTTCCCTTGGCTTGCTCCCTCCCCCAGGAAAGGAGCCAAACCTCTTTGGGGACAGAAACAGAACCCAGCTGATTTCCCAAGCCAGATGGTGGGGACTCACATCTGAGAGCTGAATTTTTCAGATTTTTTTGTTCAAGCAATCTGCTAATGGAGGCGAAAACAAGGCTCTCAGAGTCCTCAGATGCCTCTGGCAACACTGGGGGATGATGTGTGAAAGCTGGCGCCCCACAGTAAACTGTGAGCCTCCAGATACTCCCCAGCACGTGCGGCCGGGGCGCCCTCCGGTGAAGGGGCCGCACCCCCGAGAGCCCTGCGGGGGGCGGGGCCGCTCCGGGATCAGGAGGGGACCGCAGCTTTGGAAATCTATTTATGGGCCCCGCAAAGCTCTCCCTTATTTAGAACCGCAGAAAACTGACAAGCTTGGATTGACAGAAGCACGACAAAAAGCAAGGAAGCGCTTGTTTCCGTTTTTAAAGCGGTGACGCTTTTCGGGGAGTGCACGTGGGCAGGACCCTGGAGGGCAGCTGGGGCCAGGGCCTCTCGGAGCCTCTCTGTCCCTCTTCCTGCCCCCGGGGGCCAGCGCAGCCCCTCGGACCACCGGCCCAGCTGTGACCACCTGCAGGCCGCCTCTTCTGCCTCCTTCCCTTTCCTTCCTGAGACCCGGGGGCTGTGCCCTCCTGCAGACGGACGCTGCCATTTCCCTGGCGTGTCCCCCCAAACCAGGCCCGAACCCCAGAAGTCTGCCATTCCTCTTTCACTTTCTTGTCACCAACTCACCACCAGGTCAGTCCGTCTCTCCCCCCATAAGCTCAAATCCAGCCACTTTCTGCAGCGCCCCTGCCGACCCAATCCACACCGCCATGACCCTTCCGTTTTCAAGTGTACATTTTATTAATATTCGGGTGGGGGGGGCAATAGATCAGGAGACTCCTGCCATTGCAGAGTTTGTTACTCACGTTCCCAAGGGAGCCGGGGCGCACCACGCCATGCGGGGCCGAGGGAAGGATGCACCCGGGTCGGGCAGGAGGCAGAGGGAGAAGGGGAATGTGGCCCGAGTCTTCAGTGTGGTTTTGTGGGAAGAGCAGGGGAGGCAGGGTAAGCGCTGGCTGGATTGGAAGCCCTCGGCGGGCCCTGGGGCCTAGAGCCTCCTTTGTTGTCTCCAGCTGGTGCTGGGTGACTGGGGCCGGGGGACGGCCGCCCAGAGCGTGAGACAGAGGAGGTACTGGGGTGTGGGCTTCCCACCAGCTGGTTTCCTGTGACACATGTGCCTCCAAGTTAGCCATCTGCCACCTCTAGGATTGGCTGGCCCTGGGGGCAAAGGTCTCTCCAGAGTCGGCAGGGCCCCAGAAACACAGAACATCAACAGGCCTGACAGGAGCAGCTTCACCTGGACCGTCGCCGAGATGTGGCGCGTCCACACTCCTCCACACAAGAGCCAACGATGGAAGAAACACTAGTCCCACCATTTCTGGCACGCACACACACACACACACACACACACACACGTGCACATACCTCCTTGCTGGTTAAGAACCTTCCCTTTGTTCTAAGGTTAAAGATCACTGTGGCTCTGTCTGCTTCCTGGCCTTGTCTCCGACCCTGCACCCCCTCCCCACTCCCCCAAACAGCCGGGCCTCTTGGGGTCTCCAGTGTGCTCCGTGGAGATGTGCTCCCTGGACAAACACTCCATCGGCCTGGGCCTCACCCCTACCCGTCAGCCTGCTCAGCCTTTTAATCCCTGCAGAGCGATGCTCAGAGACCTGGGCTCCTGTCCTTCAGTGTGGGCCTCAGCTGCTCGGGGTCCTGCGCCCAGGTCCCCACAAACCGTGCACCCCCCAGGATACCCCCAGCCTCGATCACAGGGCATAGCTCAGGGCAAACATCCCACAGATCGTGCAAAAGGGCTTTCTAAACCTGTTGTCCTGCTTCTCCCCATTCTTCAGATAAGCAGTTGAGTCCTGGGAGATTTAATGGCTTCCGGGTCATGTGGTTAGAAAGGGACAGAGTCTGGTTCCAGGTGAGGCTGCTGGTACTTCAAAGCCCCTGACCTTTCTTTGTGCCCCCTCACTGTCCTTGCCCCCAGGAACTATCCTTTTGGGGGGACAATCAAGGCCTAGCCCCCCGGGGAGACCAGGCTGTGCCCTGAACCCACCTGCTGGGCTCCTGGATTCTATTTCGGACCATGGAAAACCCAGCATGGGCAGGTGAGGGGCGGCAGCATCCGACGGACTGGTTTTTCCTGCCGAATGTCGGTAGGAAGTGTATTAGTGACCTCAGGCTGCCGTAGCGAAGTCCCACAACTGGGGGCTTCAAACGACAGAAACGCATCACCTCACAGTTTTGGGGTCTGCAAGTCCGAGCTCCAGGCACTGGCAGCGGCCGTGCTCTCTCTGAAGGCTCTAGGGAGGCCCCTTCCTTCCCTCTTCCCGCTCCTGGTGGCCGTGGGAGGTCCTTGCCTTGTAGACATGTCTCTGCCTCCCTCGTCAGACTTTCTCCCTGTGTGTCTCTCTACTTGTGTCCAAACTCCCTTCCTGTAAGGGCACCGGCATCCTGGATTTAGGGCCCACCCTAGTCTGGTATCACCACATCTTAACTTATGCGTTAGTTCCGTGAAGACCCTATTTCCAAGTAGGTTCACGTTCTGAGGTCCTGTTTCTTCCTGTCCTGTCCTGTCTTCTGGATGCGCCCCCAGGACCTGGAGTGGCCTTGACCTGGGCTCCATCGATCCCAGCATGTCCCAGACAGGAGGGAGATAGCACGTAAAGGCCTTCACTAGGGGGTCTGGATCCCTGCCGGACGGCCCCCCTCCCAGCCATCCCTTCCCTGGCAGGCAGTGAAGATTGAACCAGGTCCCCAGCTCTGATGTTCTAGGTTTCAGAATGATCCATAGCCTCTTTCTTCATAAGTGTTTTTAGAAAAGCAGATGAAAGAATTGTCATTGCTTTTGAAAATCCCTGGTGCAGAGGCGCCTGGGGGGCTCAATAGGTTGAGCGTCCCACTCTTGAGTTTGGCTCAGGTCGTGGGATTGAGCCCCGCATGAGGCTCTGCACTGAGCGTGGACCCTGCTTGAGACTCTCTCTCTCTCTCTCTGTCTGAAATAACTTTTCCTTGTTAATCCCTGCCGAGGTGATGCACACTGAGGGTTAAGATGGAAGGCACCAAGTGGGAAGGCTCGCCCGTTTCTCACCGCGGCTCCTTGCAATCAGTCACGTATTTCTTGATCACCTGTGTGCCAGCTTCTGGCCTAGACACGGAGGAGAGGTGAATGAGGCAGACACTGCCCCTGCCCTCAGGGTGCTTGTAGACACAGATCCTCATGTTCCTGTGGTGAGACGTGATAGCAAGAAGCTGCCGCCCCGGGCCGAGCCTCCTGGGTCTGTGAGCATCTGAACCAGAAACAGGCCAGGGTCGTAGGGCTGGGCAGCTGGGCGGAGGCGGGGGAGGAGCCTGAAGAGCTGCTCCGTCAGAGTCACTGCGTCACTGGGAGCCTCCAGGCCTCAGACTCTCTCTGCCTGTCTTTCTGGGGAGTCCTGAGGCTCAGTGATAACCGGGACTCGTGCATGCTGGGCTCCCCCAGCCGCCCTCCTGAGACCCAGATCTCCAGGCCCCCCTCCCTGCCTCTTATCTCCTGCTTCCCAGAGCCCTGCCCCCCCACCCCAGCTGCATGCCTCCCTCACTCCCTCCCTCGGCCCAGGCCCAGGCCTCTGTTCCAGGAATGGCTGACACTTCTGACTGGACACGGCAGGAAGAAGGGGACCAAGGCCCCAGGGGTTGAGAGGGGGACCGGCGGGAGCCCCTCTGTACAGGGCCCTCCACATAAAGGCCCTGGGGACCCAGGAGGGAGCACTCCAGCCCCCTCTGTCCCCCCAGAGCAGGAGACCCCACAGGGTCTAGGCCTCTGCACCCCAAGCAGAGAGGAGGGAACTCCTTTCAATGCATTTAGGGACCCGCCACTGTCCCTTCCAAAGTTGCCTCAGCCAGCAGGGCCAATAGGCATTGACTATGGTCCCCGAGATGGAAAGGGAAGGGGCGCCCTGGCCCCAGGACACGCGGGGCTCAGCTCCTGTGTGGGGGCTGGGGCGCAGGGGAAAGCAGGGGCTCCGGGGTGAGCCCCCCACCCGCCCTGGGTCTGCAGGCCATCCGGCCCCCTCTCCAGAGAACCCCAGCCTGCCGCGGTGGCAGGAGGCCACCCGAATTAGAGAAGGATTTCGGCAGCTGTAGCCATTAAGATAAAAGTCGCGCTAATGACTCGAGTGTTATTCAGTTCTGATATCTTAATTTAATTGGATTTTTTTAATTAAGAAAAAGACCCATAATCCTGCCAGCACCAGGCTGGTGCTGCCTTTTTGGAAGTTAACCTTGGGGATGGGGCCCCGGAACCTTCGTCCCCCCCACTTGCTGAGGCCAGGGTCACTTTGGGGAGAGGGACCAGGGCCTGGGGACCCGGGCCAGGAAGGAAGGGAGAGGTGGCTCGGAGTGAAAGGCTGGCGTTCACCCCGGGGTGTGCAGCTCAGCAAGGAGGCGGCAGCTGATGCTGAGGCGGGAGCGGGCATTGTCACCCGCCGACACGGGCCCTGAGCGGTGGCTCTCGGGAGCCGTGGGCCGTCATCCACCCCCAGACAAGGGCCTTCTGCCTCCCATCTGTCGCCCAGCAGCCCTGTCCTTCTCAAGGTCATACAAGCCATCAGGAGCCCAGGGCTCTGCCCTGGGGAGGGGGCCGGCGGCCCTGGCCCCCTGCTCTCCCGTCTGCCCTCCCCCACTGGGCAGCCGCAGCCAGGAGCTGCTTGCTGACGGTGATTGATGGTTTACCAATAGGAGTGGAATGAAGTTTTAATAGTCTCAGATTAAAGGATCAGGGAGCCGGGAGCCGGGAGCCGGGCTGCGGCACGCCTGTCTTCTGAGCGGAGCCCGGAGCTGAGCAGAGGGCCTGTTAAAGCCACAGGCCAGGCCAGCAGGAGGGCGTTCTGCGTTGGAGGAGAGCCCGTCCCTGGCACAAGGGTGGTGCGGGGGGCGCCCCCGGCTCCGTGGGGGGTCCAGAGCAGAGCCCCGTGAGCTTGGGCCCCCCCTGAAGCACGAGCACCCACGCCAAAGGTCTGGGGTCACCGCCAGCCCTTGGGAAATAAAGGGACACACAGAGACTTGGAAGAGCGTTCTGGAAGGAAGCACCGGTCAGACTCCGGTGGGTTTCAGAACATACCTGGGTTCTTGGATGAGAGCTTACTTCTCCACTCTTCATAGGAAAATGCAGATTTTCTGTCTTTGGGGGGATTCTTTTGTAAAATCAATGCACTTTCCCTCCAAAACCATCCGTGACTCTGGGAGCCCTGGGCCAGGCTGACAGTGGATCTACATGGGATCGATCTGACGTCCAGCTGTACCAGGTTATCGGTCACACCCTGCTGGTCCGAGGGGAGAGGGCGGGGGGCAGGGCCCGGGGCCCTGCATGGGGACTGCCACCCTGTCCTGGCACGCCCCTTGTGTCCCTTCATGTCCTCTGAGACAGGGGCACTGGGCACACGTGTGCAGACACCCTAGAGCCCAGGCCCCTGGCACTGAGCCCACAGGCTGAGAGGCCCAGCAGAACCTTCCGGTGACCTGCAGGTCACCACGTGGTATGGCAGGAAGCCCGGGTCCAGGACACAAGCATCCTTGTGCCCTCTGGCTTTCAGCCCCTTCTGTGACTGAGCCAGTGCACGAGATGAAACCGGCCGTGTCTCCATCAGGCCCCAAGGACACCCTACCATCTGGGCCATGACAGAGGCCAGGCTTCCAGAGGCAGCCGTTAAAGGGCAGGCAGGGCCGCTGCTGGAGCGGTGTGAGCAGGAGTGGGATCCGATGACTAGTTTTAAGGTCACCAAGCGGATATGCACTTCAGCTGGTTTAAGACAGTGTCACCCACCATCAGCTGGCTAATGGAACCCTGGGGTTGCTCCGGCCGCCGGAGTGTCCTCGGCAAAGAGCAGCGGGAGCCTGGGACCCCGGCGGGCGGACGCGGGCAGGGCTGGCGGGTGCCGGAAGGAGAGGTGGGGTGCTGACCTCATTACGGCGCCCAAGAGGCCCCGGGTCAGGAATAGCGATGCAAGCCATGGAGGGCAGGGTCTGCACTGAAAATCCCTGCCCTCCCTCACAGGGCTCCTCTTCCCTGTGCACATCCAAGATACAGCCGGGTGCTGGCCGAGGGGCACAGGTGGGCAGGCAGAGGGCCCCCCTCCCCGCTCCCCCCGGCAGCACTGATGGTTGCCCTCCGCAGGCCCCACTGCTGTCTCCTCCCAGAGGAGCCTCCAGAGGCCGGTGGAGGCAATGGGCGGCAGGCTGGGGGGGGGGGGCGCCTCCTCTAAGGCTCCCAGACCCCGCGGGGCGCACACGCCCGTAGGAACACACTCTACACCTTGCAGGATGAGCAGAACCTTCCCTGAGAGCTCACCAGGGGCGTGGGGAGGGGGGACTGGTGAGAGGAGAGGAAATGGGGGCTCCCTTGCGCAGAGCGCTGGAGCGTGGGCCCCTCATATGCCACTGCCCATCAGAGACCACCCACCCCCTTCCCAGGACCCCGAGGCCACAGTCCTAGAATGACTCCTCCCTGGTTCCCGGAGACAGAAATGGCTGGTGGGTCGGAGAGACTGAGCCCTCAGCCCTACTTGCACCCTGGCCTGACAGGAAGCCAGCATCAGCCTCTGTCACCAGCCACCCAGTGTCTGGGGCTGCATCCCTTCTGTGGTCTCCTGGGGCTGTGTCCTGGCCGGCAAGGGCAGGCGAAGTCTCTGGAGAGAGCGCCAGGGAGGTGTTATTCAGATCTCCCCGCATCCAAGCCCGTGTCCCAGATGGCGGCTCAGAGATGGGACACAGAGGAAGCTCTCGTGCCCACAGAGTGGGTGCCCGAGGCCCCCTGCCGGCCTCTGTCTGTGCCCAGAGGCCAGGTCGCAGCTGTCCCCACGCGCCCAGGGCTCCGGCCCCTCCAGATCCTGCTACTGTCACCACAAAAATAAACTTTAAGGAATGTGAGTTAGACAACTGTTACTCAGCATATTTTATGGTGTTTGCCTCGGTTTGAATATGTAAAGGCACTAAGCTGTTTAATTCAGCATTTTCCTGCATAGTTCGGAGGCATAACTCAGTTGGATGTCAGCGGCTTGGAGCAGCAGCCGGGGAAGGCCAGGCAGTTTGGGTAATTTAAGCTCTGTTTGCCCCCCACACTAGAACTTCGGCTTCCCCTCCACCTCCTTCCGGGCCGCTGTGAGCCGCCCCCTCCCGCAGCCCCCCTCCCAGCTACCCGGACCCCCTGACAGGTTGTCGGAACTCTGCTGTCACGCTGCCTGCACTTCCCAGAAATGTTATCTCCTCTTTTTCGGAGATGTCACCCACTGAAAAGACACCTGCGTCTGGCTCTCTGGGAAGGTCTGGTTTCCTGCATCTCCATTTAACCCTCGTGAAGCCGGCTTCCTGTGACCACGTCCATGGGAGGCAGCCGATGGCCCTTTAAGGCCCAGCACACCTACCTGCAGACCATTGTCACCCACTTCCTCCCCGAATCTCCTCCGTGCCTCCTGCTCCAGGTTTAGCCAGAGCTCAGGGGCCACCCACTCAGCTGGGCTTTAAATCCTGAAAAGGGGGGGGTTCCTGGGGGGCTCCATCAGTTAAGTGTCCGACTTCGGCTCAGGCCATGATCTCGTGATTTGTGGGTTCGATCCCTATGTCGGGCTCTGTGCTGACAGCTCAGAGCCTGGAGCCTGCTTCCAATTCTGTGTCTCCCTCTCTCTCTCTGACCCTCCCCTACTCATGCTCTGTTTCTCTCTGTCTCAATAATAAATAAACATAAAAAATTTAAAAATAAATCAATCCCGACAAGGTCTGGGGTTACCAGGCCCACCACCGACAGGTTTTCTGTGCCCCGCCCTGTCTTCCAGAGAGAGCTCTCTCTTGACTGTCCTCCTGAGGCCCCTGGAAACATCCTGCCCCGCCCCCACGCTCCAGTGTGACCTCAGCCCCACACTGAGAGCATCCCAATCCCCTCTCCAAGGACCTCGCTGCCCCCAGGCCACCATCCCTGTTCCCTTCTGGATGGTGGCCAGAGTCAGCACGGACCCTTGAACCAGCCAGACCCGGCGGCTACTGAGTCCAGGGAGGGTCTCCTGCAGAGCCCGCTGCCCCGGGAACCCGTTCCCTGCCCGGCCTGACTCTGAACAAGGCACAGCGGTGAGAGGCTGCAACCGGGAGCCGGGCTGCACTTACAGGCAGCTGTTTCAGGGGCTGGGCAAGACTGAGGCCGGCAGGGTGGCAGACCTGACTCTCCCTGTGCCCCCCGACCCCACCCAGGCTCCGCTACAGTGTCCTGTCCAGGCCCACGCTGAGCCCCCCCGACGTGGGGAGGAGCCTCCCTCCTGTGCCCATAGCGAGTTTTGTCTTCAGCAATGTGGGTCAGGGTGTCAGAAGCCCTCGGTTTAGGTTTGGGTCAGAACGCCATCCTGAGACTGGACGGCAGGTGGTGCGGCCCACACGGCCACGGGGTCCGAGGTGAAGGGCTGGCCGCGACGCTCGTACGTTCGGAGTGACCACAGCATCCTGGGACCACTCTTCTTATTGTGCCCAGCAAGGCAACCAGGGCTTTGGGAAACTCGGGCCTCGTGCACTCACTGGACAGTTATTATGTGCCTACTGTGTGCCGGCAGTTAGAGCAAAGCAGATCCGAGCCCCTGCCCCACGGAGCTGACATTCTAGAGAAAGATGCTTGAGGAACCAGAGAAGTGAGCAGAAAGTGCCCGATCATGGTGAGAGCCCGTATAGTAAGGAGGGGGACCCGTCGGCAGTGTCTGAGGGTGGAGGCTGGGCTTTCAGATGGAGGAGTTGGGTTATGTGATTTTCCATTCTGAGAATTCGAATGAGGACAACCAAGCACAAGTTCATCCTGCCATTCTGTCCAACAGGCCCATGGGGCAGCTGGGTCCAAGGGCTTGTCAAAGTGGCCAGGACCCACTGCCCCATGGGCACCCCAGCCTGCCCTCCGGCCCTCCCGGACTTCCTGGCGAGAGGTCTCTGCTGGGGAGGGGGGCTGGCCCTTGTCACTCCCCTGGGGGGCAGGCCTGCCTCTGAGCCAAAAGGCCTCCCCTGGAAGGAGATGCTGGCTCAGCTCTAAAGGGCCCGTCCCGGGGATGGGACTTTGCGTGGGCTGTGGCCGCTGATGTGCAAGGACAGCTGCCCATGGCAGGGACAGCCGACTCAGGCTAGGCTAGTGGTGAGCTCTGCCCAAGGGCATCCCCCCTTGCCTCCCACCCCTCCAGATGGCCGGTGCGCCGGGTACAATGCGGAGCAGATCCACGAGTCGTGGGTGTGTCTGGATGTGTGCATGTGGTCTCCACCTACCAAAACATCCTCCCACCCCTCCACCCGCCGTGTCTCACGTGGGGAGAAGAGCTCGGGGACAGGGGCCCGGACAGGAATCTTGGAAGGTCCACGGCAGGGGTCAGGGGTGACAGTGCACAGAGGAAATGGTGTGAAAGGAAACATAGAGAAGAGGGAGGAAGAGAAAGAAACCGAGCTAGAGCTGGAGTGATCAGAAGGCGGGGGGAACAGGGGGCAGAGGGAAGGGAGGAGAGGAGAGGAAGCAGGGGGAGCGGGGGCTGGTGGGCACCAGCAGGGAGACAGGGAGTGTGAGTCCCCGAGGCAGCCGCTGCTCCCTCAGGTGACCCTGGGCTTCCTGGGCCCGCTCCTGACCCCTCACTTGTAGGGAGACCGTGGGGACAGAGGTGGGACAGCCTGTTGTTTGTCTTCTTTCCCCCGCAGAACCCAGGGCGAGGCCCTGGACCAGGGTGCAGGGCTGAGGAGGGACAAGGGGGCTCTGTCTTAGGCAACCCAGCCCTCAGATCATCTTCTAGTGTCAAGAGGCCAGAGCAGAGGGCTAGGCAGGGGGGGTGCGAGGGCACATCGGGAGCTGGACCTGCCCCAGCAGATGCCCGGCTGTGCACGGAAATGCCATCCTGCCAGGGACAGGCCCGGCCAGCAGAGCCTGGGACCCACCTTCTCCCTCGGTCAGTTTGGATGCACCTGGCCGAGACCCCAGGAGAACCACATCCCACAGCGACCCCTAGAGTCTGCTGGGACCGTAGCCATTCTGTGAAGCGCCACCCCCTCCCCACTGTAAAAGAATTCCTAGGTGTTTTCTGTGGGCTCTTTTGCCCTTGAGATCACTTTTAAAGCAAGATGGAGGTTTCCTGCATCCTGCATTCCCTCAAGGCTGGAGACAAGGTCTCTAGGGCAAGCTGGTCTGGGCCCCTGTGCAGCCTTGGACACTCTCTGCCCCTCTCTGGGCCTTTCCCTCCATTTATAAGCCACAAGGAGTCAACCCTACCTCCAGAGGGTACTGAAGAGATAATTAAGTTTATCTCTAAGTATGTAAACTGGTCTTTAGAGACAGGCCTGGTATAAATAAGGTTAGTTTTATTAACGGTAAACATTTGTAGAGCACCCACTGAGTTCCAGGCATGGCACGGGATAGCAGAGAGACGCTGGCCCAGCTCCTGCCAAATTTGCTGTCGGCCCCGTTCTTACCTCCCTCCCTCCCTGTGGCTGAGACCAGGGCCTCAGCAGCTAACGGGCAGGCACAGCTCCAAGAGCTCGTGGCCACGGCTTTGCACACTTGGTTGGAACAGATGTGACACCCAGACCTTACCCAGCCAGGCCGTTGAGCCTTCCACGGGGCTGGAGCCCTGCCTCCTCTTGGGCCAACTCACCCTTGGTCTCTTCCCTCTCAGCCTCGGTCCCTCGCAGACAGGACGGAAGGGTTGTATGATGCCCCCCTGTCCATCCGTGTCCAGCAGGTCCTGTTCTGAGCGGGAATGGGGACGTAAGACCAGGCCAAGCCTCAAGTCTGCACAGTTGGTACAGGGAGTGCTTCATATGCTCAGTCATTCCCCAGACAGACTTCCCCGGGGCCCCACTGAGCCCGCACGAGGCTTCCATTGCAGAGACAAAGATGGCCATGTCTTCATAAGCCTTACGTGCCAGCAGGAAGGACCAAAACAAGCGAGTGACCGCAGATCCGTGCAGACGGGCTCCATGTAGTTCCCTGCATGTCTCAGCACCTGGGACAGAGTCGGGGACGGAGGAGGCATTGAGCAAACAGCTGTTTGTAGATAAGTGAGGCCAGCCTGCTGGCCATGTGTGATGGGGACCACGAGGGGAGAGAATAAGCTAGGGGCAGGGACTTGCTCGCAATAGGGTGGTCCAGGAAGGTTCCCCATGGAAGTGACATTTCAGGGGACCTGATGGAGGAGAAGGAGCAAGCCAGTGTCAACTGGGGAAGGACATTCACACTGGAAGCGTCAGGGCCAAGCTGTGAGGTCTGGGGGGGCTCGTGACCTTCCAGAAACCAGACAGTCACAGCCACAGGGAAGGTAGCTATGATGTGGAGGGAGGGCAGGCAGGGCCAGGGACGGGGAGGCTTGTGGACAGCAAGAGGACTGGGGTAGGGGTCACCTACAGAAGGACCACCTCACCAGACGTGCAGAGCAGAAGCTCACTCTGGCTGCTGAGCGGCAGGCAGAGGCTGTGACAGGGCGACAGACCCAAGAATTCAGGAGCTCCCAGCAAAGCTGCTGCAATGGGACAAAAGGATGGGGTCCACACAGATGGTGGCCAATGACATGGGAAAGCACAGATGGACAGGAGATGTGCCTTGGAGACAGACCCATAGGCTCCCAGTCCCCCTGTGCCAACATGACTTCCTGGTAGTTATTGGCACTGGTGCTTCCTCACCAAGGTCCTGGGTTGGCATCAGAATCACCTAAGGAGCTTACGAAGAATGCACATCCCCAGGTTCCAGTGCAGAAAGCCAGGCAAGGGCTCTGGAATCTGTATTCTCACCAGCTGCTTGGGCAATTCCCATTTGGGTCTGTGAGCCTCGAGGCTGTGTATGCATTTACCCTGGACCCCATCATCACGCCCTGAAAGGTGAAAAGGGACAATTCAGTCCCACACAAAAGGTCTAGGACAACAGCTGAGCTCTGCCACCATTACCTATGTGGCCTCGGGTACAATGCCTAACCTCTCAACTAAATTGGAGATAATACTATTCCCTACCTAATAGGGTTGTTGCAAGGATGAAGTAGGTTAATATATGAAATCTTCTTAAAATGTTGCCTGACAGATATAAAGTGGTCAGTAAATGTTGGTCATTATCACTAACACCATCACCACCATCACCATCATCAACTCTACCATCATCATGACCCTCATCATCATCATCACCACCATCACCATCATCACCATCATCACGATTATCATCATCATCACCATTATCATCACCATCATCATCAACTCTACCATCATCATCATCTCTATCATCATTATCACCACCATGATTATCATCACCATCATCATCATCATCACCACCATCACCATCATCACCATCATCACGATTATCATCATCATCACCATTATCATCACCACCATCATCAACTCTACCATCATCATCATCTCTACCATCATTATCACCACCATGATTACCATCACCATCATCATTATCATCACCACCATCACCACCCCTATCATTATCATCATCATCTTTATCTCTACCAGCACCATCATCACCCCCATCACTATCATCACCACCATCATCACCACCATCAACACCACCATCATCACCACCATCAACACCATCACCACCATCACCACCATCACCATCATCACCATCATCACCATTGCACCATCTAGGTACAGACGATGTTCCCCAGATCCCAGTCCCTGCAGCCATAATGCCCAGGTCCCCTCAGTCAGGAACCATTCAGAGTATGAGCTTGCCACTCAGCTAACTACCCTGCTTAATCATTTTAATTCAGTGGAAAAGTTTCTAACATCATGTGTCCATTTCTCTACCTTGATTAAAAGCAATATATTGATTAAAAATTACTTTATTTCGATAATTAGGGATCCTGGTAGATATCAGAGCGAGCCCCCTTGTTTAATCCCACAAGAACTCTGATGGGAGGGGCACCTGGGGGGCTCCGTCGGTTGAACGTCTGGCTTCAGCTCAGGTCATGATCTCACAGGTCGTGAGTTCAAGCCCCGCATCAGGCTCTGTTCTGACAGCTCAGAGCCTGGGCCTGCTTCAGATTCTGTGTCTCCCTCTCTGTCTTCCCCTCCCCTGCTCACACTGTCTCTCTCTCTGTCTCTCAAAAATAAATAAAAAACATTTAAAAAATTTAGAAATCTGATGGGAGAATGGGGCTCTCCAGGTGGGCACTGTACCCACTGGAGAATTTGGAGGCTCTGCAGGACCCAGTGCCCTTTCTTTACTCCACCTCCTCCCTCTGACCCAGTCCTGCAATTCACCCAGGAGAGCTCTGCCCCAGCTTCTGGCTGTGGTTTCACATGAGCTATAACCCTCCTGGACAGGACTCCACATCCCACTGTGGGTCATTTGCACTGTGGTATCAATTAGGACCCTTTTGCAGAGATCTGGGAGAGCTTAGTATTCGGGGAACATGGAGCTGGAGAGAGGGAGCACAGGGCTGGGGGCAGGGGGAGCACGGGGGTGGGTCGGGGCGCTGGGTTCTCTTGCCCCTCTGCGCATGTGCCCAGGGCTGGCCTGAGACGTCAGCAGTCAATGGCAGGGTGGGAGTTTGGCTGCACGTGACCTCAGCCAGGGCCCCTGTTCTGATATTAGTGTTTAATTAAGATTTGTTTAGCGCCATTAAGTTTTGTCGGAGAGTAGAAGTGGGGAGGCACCTTGATGATCAGTTGATCTGGTCTGTGCTCTGAGCCTGGCTCTGCCCATTTCGCCAAGGCCAAGTACTGATGGGCTCTGCGGAGTCAGCACAGTCCCCGCCCAGGAACCCCACGTCCCCAGGCCTAGGCCCTGGCAGGTCTGATGGACCATGCCTCTGTTTTCTACCGCTCCCGGTCTGGGAGAGAAAGTAATGTTGTCAGGGTCCACAGAGTGGGGACAGCCTGGGAGTACCAAGGGGGGATTCAACCCAGCTGCCCCATGAACCGGGTGGGTGAGGTCAGGGGGCCCCTTTACCTCTCTGAGCCTCAGTTTCCTCAACTGCAGAACAGGGCGGTCAATCTGACCTCCCTAGCGGTGTGCCTTAGAAGACTCAGGGTGCCGTAACCAGATACCAGAGACTGGGGGGCTTCAGCCGCAGCTCTGGGGGTGGCGGGGACACAAGTGTCTAGTTCATGGTGAGTGGTGAGAATTCAGTGAGATGGAAGGCGCTCAGTGTCCCTCCCAGAGCCAGGCCCGTGGCTCAGCCGTGACCTGCCCTGCCTCACCCCCTCCATCGTCTCCAAGGGAAGGGAAAGGAGAGACAAAATCAAAGGCCATGGGGGGCCAAGGGCTCAGTCTGATGAGAAACCACGTCTGTGCTCCGGCTCTCCGTGCAGACGCCTCACTCCCTCCCGGCCCCGGCCCTTCTGGAGAACAGGGCGGGCGTCTGAAGTCGGCACTGCCTGACTCCCGGCCCAGGTTCCGCTGAGGAAGCAACGTCTTCATTTTGACGCGTATTCATGTTTCTGGTTCTGAGGGTCCCTCCCTGGACCAGGCCTCAGATCCTTGCGAGGGAGAAGCCTCGTGGACCGGCATGCGGGCAGGGGGCTTAGCGCCCTGCAGGCGGATGGAAACTGAGCAGGAAAGTCGGCCGGGCACCCCGCTGAACACTCAGAGTTTGCCCCCACCCCCCTGCCCCTGCTCTGCCCACTGCCAGCACCCTTGAAGTTGGGCCGCACTGCGGACTTGACCAAGCACTTTCACTGGGACTTGCGAGGCCCTCCATGAGGACAGATTACTGTTCCCATTTTAGGGTCAGGGAAACTGAGGCTTTTGAGAGTGAACTGTCTCATCAGCGGCAGACTGGGGGGGTTCTGCCTTTGCTCCAGGCCATCCTGGCTGGCGTGGGCTTTGGGGAGTTTCCAAGAGGGGGACTTTGACCCGCAGCTGCCATAACCAACTACCACGGACTAGGGAGGAGGGGGTTGAGAACACGGAAATGTACTGTCTCCCAGTGGAGGAGGCCAGAGGTCTGGAGCCAAGGCACTGGCCCATGGGCTCCTCTGGAGGCTCAGAGAGAGAATGCCCCCAGCCCTGCTCTGTCTCGGCGGCTCTGGCGCCCCCTGGCTTCTCACTGCGCCTCCACCGCCTGCCTGTGTCTTCCAAAGGCCATCTTCTCCCCGCGTCTCTGCCCTTGTCTACACCGGCCGCTGGATCTAAGCCTCACCCTAACCGAGCATGGCTTCGCCTTAACCAATTACATCCGCAAAGACCCTACTTCCAAATAAGGTCACAGCCTTAGGTGCCGGGTAGACATGAACTTTGTGCTCAACCCCACATGCCAGCTAAGTGTCACCATCTGTGTCACCGTCGGTGAGGGTCCTGGGGAAGATGAAAGCTGGAGAAACTCGGCTTGGATTGCCTGCCGATTTTCTGCCCCGCCAGGGGCTGCTGCATGAAGGAAAGAACCCCGGCTGTCTTCAGGGGTTGAGCCGCTGGTGTGGCCCCACCTGGGGGCCAGGACCCAGAGAGGGCTCCGGGCACACAGGCAGGAGTCCACCCAACACCAGGAGCAGGGCCACCTAGGTGACGGGAGGGGATGCAGTGTCAGGCGCTGAGTTTTGAGCCTTGGGCTGGGGGCTGCGAGCTGGTCTCGTAAACCTACGAAATGGGCCTTCAAAGCAGGCATTTCCTGGAGTTATTAATTACCAGGGAGCCCAGTGTGGTGTCTGAACAGGACACAATGGCAGCACCCCCCCCCCCGGGAGTCAGGAGCCGTAATGTTGGGGACAGGCGGGCCTCATTTGCACAGCCCTGGACCCGCAGGGGATGCTCCCGGCCAGCTGAGTGGAAAAATAAATTACCTGAGGGGCTGACTCAAGCCAGTCATTTTGCCAATGAAGCTCTGATAAGTCGCGCCGGACATGGCCCCCAATCGATACGCCTCTATTTTTAACTCTGGGATCAGCAGGGTCATTTTCCAGAGAGGGAGGGCTGTTTACTCAGCTCCCTGTCCATGTGGATGTTTACTCAGCTCCCTGTCCCTGGCCAGCGCTGGCCCTCACCCCAGCCACCCCCGCCTCAACCTCTCCGCCTTCCCGGGGAAGGTCGCTGGATTTCAGGGCCCAGCAGAGAGAGGCGAGGGATCAGGCTGGCAGCGACGGGCGTGACTCCCTGCTTCCCCCAGCTCTGCTGTGCCTGGTCCAGCCAACTTGGTGTCCGGCTGCATCATTTCTCGGACTCCGGATCCGCAGCTCTCGGCTTACTCCGGGGCCACTGCTTAGGGGCCCCTGGGAAGGACCTGAGAATAGACCCAACTCTTAGTACTTAGTACTTAGCACTCACCTGTTGCTCTGTGGGCTGCTGCGTCATGCACAGTCCCTGCCTCTCTGTGCACATATTCTCTGACCCATCAAATTCTGTGCCTCTGTGGTCCCGTCTGTAAAATGGGTTCATACTATTGCCTCGGAGGGCAGGGAGGAGCATATGAAATATCTCGCATGGAAGGTTGGGCCCTCTGTCCCCGGCCAGTGGTAGGCACTTAACATCAGCTGACATCTTTTGAGTGCTCATAGCTAAGCCTTACAATCCTGAGAGCTTGGCTTCAACCCCAAGGTGGGATTTAAGCCTGACTCAGTAGCTGGGCTGTGCCTCTGTCTACACTTCCTTCCTCCATCCCATGCTGCCCCAGGGAGCCTCTCCGGAGGGATGCCTCCTTATTTTTAGTGCATGAGAATCACACCCACCAAGCAGACAAGTAGGGGGGGTGGGGTGGGCCTCATCCCAGGAGCACGGGCTCCTAACAGGGCTAAGTCCCTCCCACTCGTTTGAGGCAGGATCCTATTTACAGAACATAGATCCAGGGTTTGCAGATGGCCTGTGGCGTGCAGAGCGCTGGGCCAGGAGGAGGGAAAAGAGAGATCTAAGCCCCTGGCTCTGCCTCAAGTGGCCACATGATCTTGGGCCAGTCCCTTCCCCTCCCCAGGCCTCAGTTTCCACCCCACAGCAAAACAATGGCAAATAGGGTTTTAATATGTCTTTTAATAACTTTTGTCCGAGAGAGAGTCTGAGTTCTGGCTCAGACAGAAGGAGTGCTGTGATCGATTAGCAATGTCTGGCACAGGCAGAGGCGGGGGAAGCTGAGGCCTACTTACCGCGTACTTGTCATGACCTTTCTCCACGACTGCTAAGGGTTCTGCCAGTCCCCGCCCCCCTGGGTGATGCATCAGGGAGGGAGGTGGCAGAGGACAGTGTTCAAGGCAGTGGGACAGGCAGATAGGCCCACCCGCAGGGAGCCACCGCACTGGAGTACGGGGCAGTATGAGCAGAAAGGGGCCATGTTGTTTACGGAGAGCAATTTAGAGGAGCAGCACTGGGGAGCCAGCGATGATCCCTGAGAAGGGGCATGTCACCGCAAGTCCTGTTTTAGAGATTAGTCTGGCAGGGGTGTATCGGGGCCACCAGAGCAGGGAGGTGGGAGGGCGGGGGATCATCAGTTCTGACTACTGGGCACTTGCTGACAAGGGTCTGACTCAGAGCCCCGAAAGCAGAGAGTGGGGCTGAACGTAAGGGCGGTCTGAGTGCAGCAGCCCTAGGACTGGTCAGCGTGAAGGGTCACGATGCCAGCACCGTGTGCCCTCTGCCGGGAGATTGGAGGCCTGGTGGAGACGGTCCTCAGAGCCCTGTCACCTCCGGCCGCCCAGGACCATGGCCTCCCCAGGTGCTCCAGAGGCACATCTAGTGTGTAGAGCCCCGTGCCCGAGGGCTCAGGAGCCCCCCCACCCCCGCTGGTGTTGATTATTTATTTTAAGATGAACGAGTTTGGAGGAGAAGCCCCAGCCTCTGCCAGCTGGTGCTGACGCTTCACCAGCCTGGCCCAGAGGGAAGCAGGCCCCGGGCACTGCAGCTCCTGGTCGCCGACACGGACCAGGGCGCCCCCTGATGGCTGGCTGTGACAAGGCAGGGATCTCGCCGGCTCCGGCCACTCTGTCCGCCCTCTGGACACCTGAGCCCAGACACAAGCTTGGGAACACGAGATGCATTGTTTTTTAGCATCAGATTTCCTTCCTCACTGAAAATGCTTCTGGTGGCATAAAGGTGGACTCTTTATACCCACACAGCCTGCGTGTCTTTCAAAGGGTCTCCTAAGGCCTTGGTCTAAAGCAAGGGTCAGCAGATTCCTTAAAAGGGGAAACCGTCAGTCTCTTCTGCTTCACGGTCTCTGTCATCACTACCCTCCTCTGCTGTGTGGCAGGAAAGCTGCCGTAAACAGTACAAGCGGGAATGAATGGGCTGGCCGTGTTTCGATAAAACTTTATTAACCAAAGCGGGTGCTGGGCTGGATTTGGCCTGTGGGCTATAGTGTGGCAGCCCCTGGCGTAGAGTGGCATTTGCAAAGCTGTATGCCAAGCCCACTCGTATTTGCTGTCCCATAAAGACGGGGCTCCGTGATCAGGCGGCTTTGGGAAACACTGGATAGAACGAAGTTTGTCAGGTTTCCCCAGAATTGTGTTAACACCACGCTGAGAATCCCCGCACTCATCTGCCTGTGGATCTTTGCTTCTTTTCCGACACACGTCTGTTGACATCTGTCTTGACACAGTGTAGGCAGGATGGGTGCAGGAGCGGAAGGTCACGTCACACCGCCACTCTGCGGCTCTGGGGACGGGGAGTGTGGCCTGCTGCAGAGCTCTCTCTCACAAGAGCAAACCTAAAGCCCTGGGAAAGAGCTGTCCCCTACCACGGAGGGAGAGGACCCCAGGGGCTGAGGAGGGAACAGAGAAGCCCCTTGCCCAGGGGTAACCGGACCTATTCTGGGGGCACCTCAGCTGGCATGGGACAAGGAAAGGGCAGTCAGCCCTGATTTCAGACCCTCGACCCGGCCAGTACATGACTGATGATCCCTCCCCTGGCCTCACAGCTTCCAGAAAGAAAGCCGACCCAACACAACAGCCTTCAGGCAGGGGTCCTGACTTCACAGAGGCATGGCCTCCCAACAGCCCTGGAGAAGGTGCAATTATTTCTCGCCATTGTATACCAGGAGAGCCAGCAGGGAGAGGTGGGGATCTCCCGAGCCCCCCGCACTCAGAGGCAGCAGCGCCGAGGTCTCCGCTCTGATCAGTTTGACTCCAGAGTCCGTGTTTTTTAATTTCTGGACAGAGCTCTGGAAAAACACAGCTTCATTCTCCTCCCGGGCTCTGGTGCAGTCTTGGGGACCCTGGCAGTGCCATTTCCTGTGAGAAGCGGCGGCACCAAAGCCTGGGCTGCTCGGCCACATCGGCCCGAGTCCGGCAGCTCGCAGGCCCATCTCTGAGCCAGGCACTGGCAGGGCCAGAAGAAGCTGTCCCCGCCCTGGGGAGTGGGGGGATCCAACAATGGCGACAGGGGTGTGAGCTCAGGCAGCAGGAGAAGTTTCTGGAAGAAGGATGTCTGGGGCTAGAAGTCCGAGAGAGGAGACAAGGGTGCAAGCTCAGGCTATAGAAGTTTCTGGAAGAAACCAGATGGGCTGCCCGAGTGGTGTCAACATGGAGGTGACATCTGGGCTCTGGGAGCTTTAGAGGAAGAGCCTTCCAGACAGGGAGCCTTGTGGGAGTGGGGGTGGGGGGCTGGGGGAAGAGGAGGAGGGTGGCGAGGCAGCCAAGGGGCTCACGGGGCCAACCTCCAGGCCAGGGGGTCGTAGTGAGACCACACAGGCAGCAGACACCACGGGGGACGGAGACACAGAGGGGCCGGGGACACCCGCACGTGGCGCCGCCGCTGACAAGCGTGGGCCCCCGTGTGGGTCACACAGGTGGCCAGTGTGGTGAGGGGCCCCTTTGGGAATCGCCCCCCCAGGGCCTGAGGACTGACTCTGGACCAAGCATTGTACAGAATCCCTCCCATGCTTCGTCTCCCTCAATTAGGCTGCCGGTTGGAGGCAGATTTGGGATTTGGCTCTTTGCCTTGGGACATCTGGGCACTCCCTCTGCACCCAAGATCTGCCCCAAACCCCTGCTTCCCATAAGACTTCTACATAGACACCCTAAAATACCATGTTCCGGCCATGTGACCTTGGAAAGCCACATAACTTTGCCAAGCCTCAGTTTCCTCATCCATAAAATGGGGATAATAATAGAAACTACTTCAGAAGATTATTGAGGAATGGGAACGTGCAACACTTATAAAATGCAAGGATACAGAATGTAATTCTCGATGCCTCAGTGTCCAGGGTGCTAGGGAGCCATGGGAGGTGTGGGAGCAGAAGTCAGGGGCCTGACGCTGTTCCCTGTGTTTTCATAAGCAGGACCGAGGGCACCCTGGCAGGGCAGGGTTAGGGTTTCTAGGCCCATGGAAAGCAGGCACCCGCTTTTTCTAAAAGGCATCAGGGAGCCCAAAAGGGTTGCAGGGGCCTCCACTGAGTGTCATTGGTGCCAGTGAGTACTTGACTGCCCTCCCTGTCTGTCCAAGGGGGCGCTCCCCTCCACCCTGCTGGGCGTCGGGGGCAAGATGATGGGTGTAAAGGGATTTCTCCTGGAAAGAGCCGCCTTCCTTGGCTCCAGCTGGCGGGGCCGGGAGAATGTAAGTTTGGTTGTCATTCTAATATGGCTCAAACCCGGCAACTTTTGTAGCATTTATGGCCGCCTCCAAGAGCCCACAGTAATGTTCTTTGAATTGCTAAGCAACGCAGCCCTTTCTCTCACATGGAGAAAATTGAAACATTGATTTATCTATTTGTTTTGCAACTAACACTGGCGGCTTCATTACTCCGTTCCCCGGGGACACCCTCCCACACGCTCGGATTGAAAATTAACTCTTTTTACCTAGGAAGGGGCAGCAATGGGTTTTTAATTTGGAGAAAGTACAGAAACAATGGCTGGGCCAGGCGCCAGCAAACAGGAGGCGAGGCCGACTCGAGGCGGGTGCCCGGGAGAGACGCAGAAAAGGCCACTCGCCCTCTGCCAGCCCCCGGGAGAGGGGACAGGCCAAGAGCGGCCAGGGCCTTCGGGATGAGCCCCCCGCGGGCCACACCCCCTCTATGGGCTTCTGCCTCCGTCCCAGCTCCCGCACGGGGGAGTCCATCCATCAGCGTCCTCGGGCTGATTGTGTCTCAGCTCTGAGTCCCAGCTCTGTATTGGGGTTTGGAGCACTCCTTTAAGCCGTGCCTCAGTTTCCTCACCTGCAAGAGGACAGGAATCCTCCCCGTGAACTTCTCGCAGTGTTGGGGGTGCTGAGCAAAGCCTCAGAGCCCAGGACGGCCATTTGGCAAGTGGAGCGGCGGAGCGGGCTTTCTGGGGATGCTCTCTCCCGAGGGGCCAAAGGCTACATTTGTTGCTTCTGTAACTCTCAGCAACAGAGAAGAGCTGGCTCTGGTCCCCGAAAGCAAGAGCCTGCATCGGGGAAAACAGAGACCTTTGCTAGGAAGTGGCCGCTCCCATGAAGGACCGCCCAGGTGGCAGCCACTCAGCTCCAGAGGGGCCGGCTCCTGTCCGCTCGCTGCCGGACATTGCTGCCCTTCCGATAATGCACAGTTTTAACTGGCATCAAGTTCTAAATTCCCCTCCCCCTGCCTCACCTCCCTGACCTTCACCAGCCTCCTGCCCAGCACCCCTGGGTGATTGATTATCTCCAAGAGAAAGATCTGCTGAGGCTCTGGATTTGTGGGGGTTCAATTCAGCCACTGAGTGGCGGAAAATGTAGGCTAATGAGGCTCAAATGCTACAGGTTCATTTCTCTGCAAACAGAGTAAGTCAAGGTCTTGCACAGTAGCCATAATTTCCAAGCCCCCCAGGCTCCTTCTATCTTGTTACTCTGCCCTCTATTGCAGAGGGTTCTGGTCCAACATGGCTGCTCTGACTCCAGCCATCATGTCTGCATCCCAGCCGTCAAGAAGAATACTTCCTGGAACTGGCACACACCCCTTTCACTTACACCCCCAAGGCCAGAGCTTAGTCACATGATCGTGCCTACCTGTAAAGGAAGCTGGGAAAAGTGATCTGAGTCCAGAAGACTGGGCACTGAGAAGAAGTAGGAAATGGACACCCGTGACAACCATGGCCTCTGCCATGGGCTCCTTGTCTATATCCCAGACAGGCCACCCTTACCCCCACCCACCCCCATCTCTCAGTATCACCTGCTTGTGGGCCCCCAGCTGCTGGGTGTTAGAAAGCCCCACCCAGGCTGAGCCCACACTCTTTGGAACCTTCCAGTGGAAATCAGCTAAGAAGGAATCTGAAGGCGAAGCCAAGGGTCAGGTGCCTCCTCGGGGGAGAGAGGCTGGGCTTTGTCTTTAGCAAGAAGTCTAGTCCTTCTGAAGTGGATCCCCTCCCCCACCTGCCCAAGGTCCTCGGGGAACAGGGGATCAGTCCCATATAGGCAGGGAGTGTGGGGCTAAATAGAAGCCCCAGATGAAAGGTGACCTCCATTGGAGAGTGGAAGGAGCCCTGTTAACGCAGAGACTAAAACTGGGACCCTCCTGGGAACCAAGCATATCGGTGGCCCTGTATGGATGTGAAATGAGGGAGCCTGGGAACCCCAGAAGTGTTGTTGTGGGCAGGCAGCATTGGTCTGGTGCCCCAGGAGGGGATGAGCTCCCCGCCACTGGGGGTAAGTAAGCAGAGGCTGAACTATCACTGGACAGAGATGTGGGTGGGACTCAGTAGCCTTTCCCGCCTGAGCACTTGTTCTCAGGCAAAAACCAGAGACTAAATCTTGCCAAGGACCCCTCTCCCTGGCCCTCACTCCCTCCCCAGCACATCCGTGATCACACTGGTGATCTAGAGGCTCTGAGTCTTCACAAGTCGGCAAGGCCTGGTCCACAAGGCCTTTCCGTAGCCCAAACCCGTTCCAGGCACACAAGAAGATAAAGGGAAGGTAACTCTGTACAGTAAACGCGTGCACGGCCCTTTACAAGGCACTGCCCCTCGAGATGTGGGCAAGGATCATTGCCCGCTCTAGAGATGAAAGGCTCGAGGTCAGCAACATTTGGACTTCCCGGTGGCCATGGGGTCAAGTGCAGGAGCTGGGCAGCTCCCGGGGACCCACACCTTTATGGGCACTATTGCATCCCTGGTGACCAGCCAGGATGGAGGCCGGGCTGTCCACGGCACCTGCTGGGGGTGGGGGTGGGGACGCACAGCTGAAAGGCATTCTGATAAACCCATGGGATGAAGACCCCAGACACCTGCTGAAGGGACTGTATAATCCTTTTGTTCCTTGATGTGACAAGTGTTTATTAAGTGCCGACTCTGCAACAGACACCCCTCTGGGTGCTGGGGATACTTCAGAGAACAGAACAAATCTAGCTTCTGCCCCCAGGGAATTTACGTCCCGTACAAGTAAGCACATGAGACAGGGGGCTTCAGCCCTTCATCTGAAGCTCCTAAGGCCGGACGCACTGCAGCCACCAGTCCTTGACTGGTGCAATTTGGCAAGGTCTAGAGAGATTTCCGTTTGTCACAGCTCGGGGGGGCGGGGGGGGGGGAGGACGGACACTGGCATCCAGAGGGTAGAGGCCAGGATCGCTGCCCAGAGCCCCCCAGCGTTCCGTCCAGACAGTTCTCCAAGGTGAAGAATTATCGAGCCCCCGGGGCCAGCAGTGCCGAGGTTCAGGAACCTGGTTTTGGCACCGAGACTTTGCATTTTAGAAACGTAATGCGGTGCGCAGACCATATATTATGTAACGCCCCCAGCGGGGTGTGGAGTAACACCCCGTAATCAAACACATTAATATTTCTCCAGCAAAATGTATGAATATTCACACTAAGAGGGATGAACCAAGACTATAAATAGCCTCACGTCAGTTCGGATCACGTTTTGCCACCAAATGAGTTATGAACAAGCTTTTGGTTTTCAGAGCTTTATGGATTTTGGAATTGGATTGTGGGCCTGTAATATAATTTCAGATCGTGATAAATGCTATAACAAAAACAACGGAGAAGCAGGGGAAGGGATAAGGCAGGGCTTTAGATAGACCAGCCGAGAGGGGGACCCTGTGGAGGTGACATTTGAGCACAGACTTGAGGAAATGGTCCGTGAGTACGTCCCGGGGAGAAGCACTCCCCACAGAGAGGCTCTGACTTGGTGGGGAGCTTGGGAGAGTCTGGGGACCAGCCAGGAGGCCGGTGCACCCCCAGCGGATGAGCAGGGGGGAGACGAGTGGGCAGCGAGGCTGCAGGGGTGACCACAGAGCAGGAGGGCTCAGCCTGCTGCGTCGGAAGGAGTTGGGGTTTTGCTGTAAGTGAGGAGGGAAGCCCGAGAGAGAGGGAACGTGGGGCCGTGCAGGCTGGATGAATGGGCCGCAGGAGGGTGGCAGCAGAATCACCAGGCAAAAGGGACGGCCACGTCCCAGAGCACCCCAGTGCGTGCATCCTGGGTGGGGAGCGCACTTTAGATCGGTGCTCGGAACCCGAGACAGGCCAGCAGACAGCTCATCAGCCCCGAAGCCACCGGGACTCTGCCCACATCAGCCCCCACCCAGCCCAGCTTCTCAGCTCGGCCCTCAGACCCTCCCAGCCCATGTGTCCCATCCCGGGACCTGAGCAGGGCTGGTTCTGCAGTTGGGCTCCAGGGCCTGGAGGGCCGGGCCGCGCCTTCACCACCTGCGTCTCCCGGGTGCTCCGGGCACAGAGCTCCCGGAAGGGCTCCCGGAGGCAAGGAACAGAGTTCACACCAGATATTCCTAAAGACAGTCAGAAGAGGTGAGGTGATCAGAGACGGGCAGGAAAAAGGCAGCAGGGACCAGGGAGGAGGAGCCAGAACGAGAACAGGAGATGCAAAAGTAAAGGGGACGTTCAGGAAGGGTCTCCTGTCTCCAGCCTGGGCCCTCTTTCTGCCACAGGCATGTTTCGAGTCCTTCCCTCAGATAGGACCCCACCCCCCCAGCGTGGACAGTGCCTTCCTGCTCAGGGCCGTGACATGGGTGTCTGCAGCTCGCATTAGAGCAGGTGGTGCCGTGGACACACTCTGAAGATAAGCCCCCAGAAAGTAGGGAAGTGTCCTTGGTTCAAGGCCGAGTCCTCCCCTTCACTGGAAAAAGATCTTTCTCTTACCTGAGACAGAGCCCGTGCAGCCCGAGTGTCACAGCGTCCTGCGTAGGCTCCAGGCCCCAGCTCTGAACCCCGGGCCCACGTAAAGTCACCCGGGAGCTCCCAAACCAGCACCAGCACCACCTGAGAACCCAGGACACGCCCAGGCCCAGACTGAGTATGTCTGAAAGCCCCAGGCGGATCAGGCAGCGGCTCCGAACCCCTGCCCCAAGCCCCGGCCCCAACCGGCCCCTCGCCTGCCTCCCATGTGCGCGCTCTGCCCTGGGCTGGTCAGGCAGAAACACCTGGAAAGGAGAAAAGGCCGCCCCCTCCTGGTCATGCTGGCTGACACTGTCCCCTTGGGGGAAAGTCCCACTCATTCCTCCCATCGCCTCGGGGGAGGTATCACAGTGTCCCCAGCCTTACAGAGAAGGGCTGAGGGGCTCAGCGCTGTGGCTAGCGGGCGATTGAGCCAGGAATGCGCATTCTGCTGCCCGGGCTCCCTGGTGGGTGGAGAGGAACCAAAGCAATGCCGCCTGGGGCTTCCTCCCATCCTGCTGTTGGGGGAAGGGGACGCATCACTCAAGGGGGGCTTGTCCACCCAAGGTGCCCCCGATAGTTCAGGTGGGGACCTGCGATGTCCCGGGAATCCCCCCATTGTGGTCCGCCTTCTGTGCTACCCACACACCAGAGCCCCGAAGACCCCCACGCAGCCACCAGCAGCTCCTGGGAGAGGGGCACGGATGCCAGGGGTTGCTGCCATCCCCAGGCCACTCTGTCTGCACGCCTCCCTCCTCCCAGCCCCCCAGGTTCGGGTGAGAGGGAGAGGGGTCCCCAGCAGGAGCAGGAGAGCGGAGGGGCGCTCAGAGCCTGCAGCCTGCACAGGCCGAGCGTGTCCAGCGCTTGTCTGACCCCTGCAGGTGGGCCTGCTGGGTCCCGCGGCGGCCCTGGGTGAGCTCTGGCCAGGACACCCCTTTGGGTCCCCCTTCTGGAAAGGGGGAGCCTCTCCCCCCTAGGGCACCCCACGAGGACCCATCTAAACCCGATTACTCCAGAGCAGGGTGTGCATCTGCAGAGCGGGGGGTTTGCCCAGCACCCCGAGCCCTACCCGCCTGTGATCTCAGAGCTGAGTGTCTTTCCGAGTTATTTAAGAGGTTCTTCCCTTTTTTCCCATTTTGATGATATGTTTCTAAATTATACATTAAACTTATCAGGGTGAGTAATACCTCACAGCTTCCCCGTGTCAGGCCTAATGTTACTTACTCGTCTGCCGCTCTGTGTTTACATGGTTGAGGGGGAAATGCTCCTTTCGGATCCATTTATCTTCACATTAAGTGTTTAGAGATGAGAACCTCAGACAGGTTCCAGACACCTGGCTCCCCAGGCGCTCAGCTTCCGCGCAAACCTCTCCAGCTTCAGTGCCCCGGGACCTGCCGGCGCCCCCTCCCCAGGGAAGGGTCCTGGGGGCGGAGAAGCCCCCAGAGGGAGCAGCGATGGAGTGAGGCTCAGAGATTTGTCCCGGAAGGGAAGGGCCACCGGGGTACCAGCACCCCTAGTCTCCTCGCTGGTCCCAGGCACCTGTGGCTTCTGGGGGGGACAGACCCTCACTCCTCCGTTCATGCCTGTCTCTTGATTCATTCATTCCTTCCTTCATTCATTCATTCACGCATACACGTGCACGTGCTCAAGTGGTTACGGCAGCCTCCACTGTGCTGAGTAGGCCCTGGGCTCCCCCGGGTACTGGGAGGACACCCCCCCCCAAGGCTGGGGGCCAATGGAAAGGTGCAGCCTCAGCTTATTTAGGGGTCTGCTGGCAAGAGACCTTCTTGTCCCCCCAGCCAGGAAAAACCCCGTTCCTAGGACCAGCTCCAAACCAGCCACAGGCCAGGAGGTTGAGCAGGCAGGGCAGCCCCCACGCCAGCCCTGCCGCACCCCAGCACACACAGCCGGCCCCGCTAGGCTAGGGGGAGGGGGCCTCTGCAGTCTGGAGCATGCAGCTCTCCGCGCAGAAGCTCTGGGCTGAGGACTGGAGAGGAGACGGCTCCCAGGGGCCAGGGAACACTGAAGGCTCTCTAGTTTTCATAGCTTCCAGGGTTCGGGTGCCCCATCTGCGCGAGCGGCCCTGCAGAGTCGTTTTACGTAACCCTCACGACCACCTTCACTACCGGGCACGCCCAAGATCCCCCAGCAGAGCGAGGGGCGGGCTAGGGGTTGGAACCCTGGCGCTGGTGGGGGGGCAGGGGGCAGGCCGTGGTCTCTCAAACACCATGCAGCACCGACAGGGAGATCTGAGCACATCCCGGCCCAAATGACCCTGTGGTTCCCTCCCTGCGAGGGGAACCCAGGGCCTGAACCCAGGGCCTGATGGGCCACGGGTGCCACCCCCAGAGCCAGGCGGACAGCCTCCAGGCGGGAGAGTCACCCAAAGGGAAGTGTCAGGGCCATTTATCATATCAATAAACTTGCTTAAGGCGCTCTCTGTCTTCCCATAATGAAATGGGGATGCGATCCCACGATGTTATTGGGCACCAGGGCAAGTCCGCATCAGACGCTTATTATTTCTGCCACTATCAGGGAAGACTGATCGTGCTTGGGGAAGTGCAGCTTAAAATTGAAAACCAAGCAATTTACCTTCAATCGCTTCTCAGAATTTTGTGCAGCCAGAGACAGTTAAGGAGAAATAGACTCCCTTTCCATTTTAAGTGTTTCCCATTAACATTTGTTTCCTCCCCGAGATTGGGTTTGGTGGGGGGAGGGGTGGCATCTCGCTCCTGCCTCCGCTAGGAGAGTGCCTTCTGGTGGCGCCTCTCCTTGAAGTGGGGGGGCAGGGGTTAAGGGTGTCAGAGTCACCTCCCTGCCCCTTGGCAAGGCTGTCTTCTGCGTTAATTCTTCCCATCCCCACGTCCCAGGTCGGTCACTCGGCCAGGCACCTGCAGAGGTGAAGCCCTCAGGTGAAGCAGGGACAGGGTGGCCACACAGGGGAGGGCGGGTCTGCCCGCCAGGCCGGGCTCCCTGCGTTCCTCCCCCCCTACATTCATTCAGGCTTTTAGGTGAAGATGTTCCCAAGCCAAAGTCCTAGGGCGTTTAGGTCTCCTTTCCAACCGAGGAGCAGAGGCTGACTCCGGGACGTGCAGAAGGCAGAGCCCCGCGGTGAGTGCAGTCCAGGCTTGTGGCTTCCGCAGTGGAGAGCCGTGTGTAACACGCTGGCGTGGCCTCTGCAGGCCACGTGCAGGCTGCTGCCTCCTGGCTGGTGCTGTGTTCTGCACCCAGCTCCCAAGCCCTGCCCGCCTACGCCCTACTCCCGCCCCCCACCCCGGGGCCTCCGCCACGCGGCTCCTACAGCCTGAGTCCTTGGAGGTCTGCTCACAATTCCGGGAAAGAAATCCTTGCTCTGGTGGCGTTGACGGTGGGGAGACAGAGCAAGGCCTTGGGACAGACCCCCGAAGGCCTCGCCTGCCTTCTTTCATGCCAGGGATAAGAAGAGGGGCTTCCTGGCTGAGACCTGAACGGGTCCCTGCTTGTCAATTTGAGCCAGGCCCCGCCCCGAGGCCCCTCCATCAACGTGGCAAGATAAACTATTGTGATAGTCTCAAACCCCAGCTGCCCTGCTGGCCCTGTCGCTTCAGCCCTGGCCTCGGCGTGTTTGATCAGCCTCCCCCGTCGCCGGCTGCACAAGCCGGGCTGTGTGCAGATGGGATTTTCCAGCGCTCTGCACGCCTCGGGCTTGGCAGGATCACGCCCGACTTGCTCTGGAAACAAGACCGTGCAGGCCAAGCCCCAAGTCCGATGCGTGTCCTGGAGGTCTCCACCCTGAGCCCTGACGTCCCTAGCGGCCCCTGGCAGAGCTTCCTGGGAGCACCCACCTCCCAGGGCTGTGAGTGAGGGGTGGAGGGGCGGTCACTGGGACAAAGCCACCATCACTGCCCTGAAAACGAACACGCCGCTGGCAGGATCCGCGCACATGCCGGTGTCACACAGCCTCGCCGGGCGCCTGGCTGGGGCTGCTCACACGGGAGCAGTGAGCTGAGAGGAAGGAAAGTTCTAGGCACACTGAGCAGCACATTCCTCAGGGGCCGAGCAGGGGATGAGGCACAAGGTGAGGCCGCTGCTGGGGCTCCCACCCCCAGGACTGCCACAGAAGTCTGGTCTCAGAATTCAGGTCAAGGGAGGCCCGAGCTCTGCAGCGCCCCCTAGGCTGGCATCTCTGCACGCCGGCCCCCGATTTGGGGCAGCCTGGCCTCCACACTCCCTTCCTGCAGGTGGCTCACGAGGGCTCATGAGAAGGTGTCCACCCCCTAGCCACACTCCCCCGGCAGCCCCCACTGCCTCCCCCTCTACCAGTCAGGACTAATTCTGGAGGGGACCCGGAGGAGTCCCAAGCAGGGCTCCACTTATTTTACGGTCCTGCTTTCAAAGTGACCAGCACTTCTGCACACTCCTAGGGCGACCAGGCATCAGGGCACTGGGTTCCAGCGGCAGCATCAGGGAGGGGACCAGAGAGTGTCTGTCACAGCCCTGACTGCTGAGCGCACATTCCGGGGCTCCCTCAGGAAGCAGTCTGGGAGTCAAGGTCAATAGACACAGACTCTCTAAGCTTTTTATTTCGTTCTCCTTTTGCATTTGCTTATGTTTTTTCTTGTCATTCATCCTGTACGTACAGAAAAGTGCATAAAACATGTGAGGAGTTGGATAAATCCTCATAAAACACGTGACCACGACGCAGGACCAGAAAAAGACCACTATCCACATAGATTGGTTCTCTGAGGCTTACCCCACCCCCAAAATGCAATGCTTTTGGGCCCTTCTGGGCCGGGCAGCAAACCTTGTGCTCTCCATGGATCGTGTCCCCTGCCTGGTCCCCGAGAGAAAGGGCTGCTCCGAAGATGACGGGATTCAACAGAGATTAATTTGTTACTTTAGACTTTCAGAAAGTGCACTTGCGCAGAAACCGAGTCCCTGGGTCGTAAGGAAGTTCAGATCAATTAAAACAATTTACTTTGCTGCTAATGATTTCAGACCATTGTAATTTATTGGTAAGTAAATGACTTCAAAAGCGCATTCCTTTGGTGGCTGCACAGAGGGAATTTTAACAAGTTCTTGGATAAATTAAGTCTGGAATTTGTTAACAGACCATTATTGTAAAACATTGAAAGTAGGCCTTTCACACCGCTCCAAGGCCTTAAAGTTTCCAGAAACAATTAAAACTTCTAATCAGTTCTGTGTTGTTTAAGCAAATCCAGTGGCAGGAAAGGGCTCCTGATAACAGGTGGGAAACCCAGGCCCTGCTGCCACATCCAAGGGGCCCTCCCCCGCCCCCACCGCCACTAGAGTCCCTTCAGTGACTTCTGCTCTCAGAGAAATGTCCAAATTTCTAGGCTGGCCAGGATGCATCCCGCACCGTGCGGCCTCCCCCTGCCCCTCCGGCCATGGCTCCTACTTCCCCGCCTGCGGTCGGCTCCAGCGGTGGCTCCAGCGGTGGGCTCCTGAGTTGAGCTGACCTCTCTCCACTTGACCCCCACCACTGACCCCACCCCACCCCTCACCCCCCACACACGCCCCAGCCAGCACAGTCCCCAGGCTCAACATTGGCGTTCACCACCACCTTGCACCTTCATGGAAATATGTGTGATTGCGTTGGGACCGCTCTGGGCACGTGACATGGGTTGTGTCCCCCTGGAAGGGAGGGGACGTCCAGGGCAGGGACTCGAGGACACAGGGTTCCATGGAAGGCCTGGTTGTCCTTCGAGCTGCCCGCCAGTGCAGGACGAGGTGGTGGGCGTCCAGGCATCGCCATGCAGACTGCCTCTGGGGGCTTTGGATCAGGTCGGAAGCAGTCTCAGGGGCGTCTGGGGGGCTCAGTCGGTTAAGCGTCCGACTTTGACTCAGGTCATGATCTCATGGTTGGTGGGTTCAAGCCCCACGTCGGGCTCTGTGCTGACACCTCACAGCCTGGAACCTGCTTCAGATTCTGTGTCTTCCTCTCTCTCTGACCCTTTTCTGCTCACGCTCTGTCTCACTCTGTCTCTTAAATAGAAATAAATGTAGAAAAATTAAAAGAATAAAAGAAGAAGCACGCTTGTCTGTGCCCAGATCCCTGGAGGCCAGCGGGCTCTCCTGCAGCCTTCTCCTTGGGAAATGAGGATTCTCCATGACTTCTCCCAGCCCCCAAACCCCGGGAACAGTAGGAATGTCAGCAGTGCCTGTTTGTAAAGCGTCTGGGCAGGGAGAGGCCCCGCCCCCAGAGAAACAAGGCCGTGAGGTAGGGATTGTTGCCAAGGGCCAGACCGAAGCTCAGAGGTTACGGCCCTGGGCTTCAGATGCCTGCGTCCTAAACTCCGCTGTGCTGTAACGCCATCCACGCCTTTTCACGCTGTGAATGCCACTGCCTGTAGGGCCAGTGACTCTTCGGCCAGACCTGCTGTCATGAGCGAGGGGACAGGAAGGACCACCAGGGTCCCAGCATCTGGCACACAGCCAGCAGGTGGGGGACAGCCTGGGACCTCTTCCTATTTCTTATTTTTTCTTTGCTCAGGATATATTTATGGAAGGGTGTGTGTTGGGTCCAGGTGTTTGGAGTCCTAGGGTCCCCGCTCCCACAGAGGGGAGGCAGGGGTCCTAGGGGAGGAAGCAGAAACAATGAGCAAATGAACAAGAAAATGCTGAATGTGTATAAGGTCCAGGGTCCTACTAATCTGGGATCAGCAGGGAGGGGATGCTTGAGCTCCAACAGAATGATACAAAAGAATGTTCTGGGCAGAGGGACCAGCCAGTGCAAAGGCACTGAGGCTGGGAGGACAGGAAAAGAAAGAAAGCATGGGCGGTGAGCGAGGGGGACAGGACAGGAGGGCTGCGGCAGGTGGCCGGGACGACCTCGGGGCCCTGGGCAAAGGGCAGAGTGTGGCTCTCACTCGGGACAGGGGCAGGCTTGGGGCCGTCGAGGCAGGGCGCTGACCTGATCTGATTGTCGCATTGTAAAAGCTTCCTTGCGGTTGCTAAAGGCTAAATAGGTGTTTGCAAAGAGGCCAGAGGGGGGCTTCCAGACCAGCCAGAAGGCTCTGGCCGGGGCCCCTGAGGGCAGGATGCAGGGTGCAGGGTGAACCAGAGTGGAAGGGTGAGGAGGGAGAGGAGGACAGAGGTCTGGGTCCGCCTTGAAGTGAGGCTGACAAAAATAGCTAGTGGTTCGGATGTGAGGTCCAGGCACCGAGAGGAGTCAGGGTCACGGATGGGTTCCGAGCTGGAGATCCGGGACGGGCGGCCGCGCTGTGCGCTCAGAGGGGACGTCCCGCCGGGAGCGCCGTGCTGCTCCGGAGCTGTGGATGCTCTGGCAGACTTGTCGTCTCCGTCAGCTGGGCTGCCGTCACAAGGCACCACAGACCGGGGACTTGGACAAAGGACATGTGTTTCTCACAGCGCTGGAGGCTGGACGTCTGTGACCAAGGCCCTGGCAGATTTGGGGTCTGGTGAGGGCCTGTGTCCTGGCTCATGGAAAGCTGTCCCCTGCCTGTGTCCTCATGTAGCAGAGAGAGACCTCTGGTCTCATCAAGTTCGAGAAAGGACACCGTCCCCTCGTGGAGGCCCCACCCTCATGACCCCATCGAACCCTAACTGCCGTCGGTTTGGAACTGCGTGGCGTAGTCCTGACCCGAGGCCGGAATTAGGAGCCGGGGTAGGAGGCTGGAGGTCGAGCCCAGAGACACCCCAGCACTTACGGGTCAGGGCAGGAGGCAGAGCAGAGGGTGCCGGAAGAGGACTGTCCTGGGCGGGTCCCCTCCTCTAAGAAGAGAGTCTCTCAGGAAGGAGCACCGGGGGGGGTGGGGCCCAGGCAGGTCTGCAAACGAAGACGCCCTTCCGTGACACTCCAGATCCTCACCCCGGGCAAAATGAGCGCTTGTGTTTCAGATCCAACACGATCCGTTTTTAGACGATCAGAGGCAAGTTGGCAAACCTCTTCGGAGCCAATGTAGACGACATGTTCGTAATTTCGTAGTATTTTTGGCAGCCGCAGAAACTCCAAGGCACGGCAGAGAACCTTTCAATGGAGCATTGAAAAGCAGGTTTTAAAAATACCTTTCAGAAAGCTATTTAAATTCTCCTGTCTGCAGCAAAGCTAATGTATAAACTTAGCGCTTTAATTTGGCTCTTCTTTAAACAAAAGAGGTGGGAAGCTCTTTCCTGCCCCGGGGCTGCTGATTCTGGAGGCCGGAGCTCGCTCGCTCGGCACCTCTGAGCCCAGACTCTTCCCGGGGCGCAGAGGCAGGCCCGGCCTGGACCTCAGCCACTAATCCTTCACCACAGTGTCGTGAGCGGAAACCCGTGAGATGAAGTCTCCCATTTTAGAGGTGGGAAAACCGAGGCCCAAACTGGCTAGTAAGAAGCTGAGGAAGTCTGGCCTTGTTTTAGAGGCGAGGCAATGAAGGAAGCTGGCCCAAGATGCCAGGGCTCAGGGGCGCCCGGCGAGGCCCTAATGGACTCTGAAAGCTCTGGCTGGTTCTCCCTTGGGGCTTCCCCGCCCGCCGGGCACAACGCGCACCTGGAGCCTCCCCCCATCGGCGGGAGGGGGTGCAGCCGGGTTTGGACCCACTGCAGGAGCCTGGCCACAGAGATTCTCAGAGGGGTTAGAGCCCCCATCAGCCCCCCTCGGGGTGCCCTGTAAGTGTGCGATCTCCCCAAGTTACCTGGGGAGCTTCCGGGTGATTCCGGGGTGATTCTGACACTCAGTAAAGTTTGAGGCACTCTGCCCCCAGCTCCCCTGCCCCCCAAAGTGTGCCATCCATGTTTAAAGAACCCCGGGGCGGGGCCATCACCCTCCTTCCACAGCTGAGGGAACAGAGGCTCAGAGGGGACATCCCCCACTCACAGTCCCGCAGAACCCAGGCTCCTGAATCCCCGTGGAGGGGGGTCTCCTCCCCACAGCACCCCTCCCTGGCCCTGGCCGGCCTCCAGTCAGCCTTTCAGAGAGGCAAACTGCCCCCAAAGAGGTGTCGTTTGTTTGCAGGAGAAAAGAGGAGATTGGAGTCCTGGTGAGCCGTGGCTGCAGGCCTGGCCTCCCTCTGGCGGTGGCCTCCGTGGCTTCCCAGGTCCCCAGCTCCAACAGTTTCACCTGAACTGTCCCAGCACCTCCCGGCATCCTTGGGGGTCGCTGGGGGCCACTGCAGAAGTGACAAGGCCTGGGGGCCGGCAGGTGGGGTGACGGGGACAGAACTGAGCAGACCGTGGAGGTGGGGCTGACAGCATTGAGGAGCCACCTGGGCGGGGACGCAGGCGGGCTCTCCGGGTCCACGGAGGCTGGTGGCCTGCTGTCTGTCCCACGCACGCAGCCTGTGCGCTCAAGGCGGCTCGGAGGGCCTGGTCTGCCCCTTCAGGCTGTGTAGCCAGAACGGATGAGGGTTCGGACAGGGTGGTTCTGTGCCAGGTGCTAGCTGGATCTTGGGAACAGGGCTTCACCTCTTAGAAGATATAGTTTGATCTAGAACAAACCTCATCAGGGCTTTAGGGTCCTCATCCCAGAATTTGCCTCGCATCTCCCCAAAACCCGTGCCTGTCATACATACCCACACAGGTGTCACCCACCGCTCCTCCCTAAGACCCGTGTGCCCCGCAGCCGTGTCCCGTGGCCTGTCCTCCCCTGTGTCCCGTGCCCGCACAGGCCGACAGGGGCCCATTCTTCAGAGGAGCGGCGAGGCTGGGCTTCTCAGGGCCGCTGGCTCCCTGGCCCGTGGACTGCCGCTTCTATTTCTCTCTGTGGTTGAATTGGCCGTCACCTGCCGGGGACAGCCAGATCTGTCATGCCCCACGCCACTTGCTTTTATAGGTTCTCCTGGCTTTATTGCCTTTCGCGGAGCAGTGAGGGGCAGTCAGCTGCTGAAGAATCATTCAGGATGACATGGGTTTTGAGATTTCATTTCCCCGCCGCCCGCCCCCACCCGTGTCTCTATCTGTGGGAGAGACTGGCAAGGTGATGGCACTTAGAAGTCCCAACATGCGCCAAACTTGTGCTCCTGAGGACGGGCCGCATTCCCCCATGGACCCAAGAAGCCTGGGGACATGGAGGGCCGGGCCTGGGCCTGGGCCTCTCCCCTTCCCATCCCTTTGAGCCCCTGAAACCCAACTCTGCTGGCATCTTCTCCCTCTTTGTTGCCCTAAAATCCTAGATTCTTGCTCTTAATATCACCAACCTGCCCCCACAGGCTCCCCATTAAATGCCAGGACCAGGGGTGCCTGGGGGCTCAGTTGGTTAAGCATTCAGCTTTGGCTCAGGTCATGATCTTGCAGTTTATGGGTTTGAGCCCTGCGTCAGGTTCTGTGCTGACAGATCAGAGCCTGGAGCCTGCTTTGGATTCTGTGTCTCCCTCTCTCTCTGACTCTCACCTGCTCACGCTATCTCTCTGTCTCTCAAAAAATAAATTAAAAAAAACATAAATGCCAGGACCAGAACCCATCACACTGGCAAGGGCTTTAGGCAAAGCTAGATTCAAGTCCGGGCTCCACTAACTACGAGCTGCGCTTGACCTTGGGCAAGATGCTTGACCTCTCTGAGCTTCCATTTCCTCTGCTTCCGGATGGGAGCGGGGATGGTCCTCACTTGCTGCGGCCGGCGTGCGGACGCAGGTTGATGTCTGGCACAGAGCAGATGCTCAATAAGTAGCAGGGAGCACTGTGATTCTCTCTTCTCACTGACTGGTTGATTAATTATTAACTCTAGCCCCAGGACCTGCACAGGAAGGAAGAGATAGACTGGCCTGAACTGGGCAGCCTCTGAGAATCTGAGTAGAGTATGAGCTTCCTGTTGCGGGGGGGGGGGGGGTTCCCAGAGAAACATCACCTACAGGAGTGTGTGTGTGTGTGTGTGTGTGTGTGCGTGTGTGCCTACGTACAAAGAAAGAGAGAGACAGAGACAGAGAGAGATTGGCTCACACAATTGTGGAGATGGGAAGTCCAGATCCCGCAGGGCACACCAGCAGGCTGGAGACCAGGGAAGGAGTTGGTGCTGCGTCCTGAGTCCAGAGTCAGTCTGTAGGTAGAATTTCTTCTTCCTTTCCTTGGGGAACCTAGGCCTTTTTTTTTAAGACCTTCAACTGATTCGATGAGGCCCATTCACATTATGCAGGGTATTCTGTTTACAGAAAATCTCCTGACTTACATGTTAATTTTATCTAAAAAAATACCTTCACAGCCACATCTAGACTGGCGTCTGCCCTCATATCTGGGTACACATGAGATTGACCTGGTCAAGTTGACAGGTGGGATTCACCATCACAGGGAGGAGCAACCAAGTGGCCATCCTCCGCCAACACCATCGGGCCCTTGGACGTGGGGGCCCTGCCCCTGCCTTGTCTGCATCTCTCCACCCCTGACCTCCCCCTTTTGGGAGGTGGCTTGTCGGAGGGCTTCAGCAAAGGACAAGTGCCACACCAGGAAGCCAGTGGCTTCTGAATCATGTGGCCCAGGCAAGGCACATTGGCACAGAATACAGAGGCTGCCTTGGTGGGTTCAGGAGGAGAGAAGCCAGTTGTCAACGAGTCAGGCCCCTGAGTGCTGGTTCTGAATTAAGATTTCGCTCAGGTCCAGAGCCCCAGGCCCCTCCAACCAGGCTGAGGCTGATCAGTTCCACGGTGGGTCCCTGAGGAAGCAGAAAACGGGGTGCCAGGCCTCCACAACCTCTCCAGGGGCGTGCTGGGGGGAAGAGCCTGAGACCCAGCAGCTGCTTCCCAGGACAGAACCCAGGCCAGGAAATGGCTCCTTTAAGAGGGAACTTGCATGCCCACAATACACGGTACTTCCACAATAGACTCAGATCTATTCTCTTTTATCTTTTCTGGAGGCTCAGCATGATGAAAAGTGGCCTATATCTATGGCTGATAAATAACTAGAAACTTGCTGTATCTGCTTTCATTTGATTTTCTTGAACAATTACCGCTAGCGTGCCTTACATTCAGAGGCTGAAATTTTAAGTGGCCAAAAGAACTTCCCAACTGAGCCCACCAGGGACTCATTTGAAATGTTCTTTGGTGCATCGAAAAGCGACCAGACAGTGATCTATGAAGGAGCTTGGAAGAGTGTTTCAGGTTAATGGCACAGACATTTCCTCCTCTCCAGGGGATGGAACGTGGGAAGACATTCCCACCCCCAGGCCCAGGAGAGACTGCCCTGCCAGACCCTGTGCCCTGAAGGACCACCCACGGGCTCACCCTGGCCTGCCCACGGCAGCAGGGGAGGAGGGGGTCTAGAACAGACAGTTCCCAGCACGGCTGTAGGCACTGAGCTTGAACAGGATGGTGTCTAAACCAGGAGTCACCTAGAGAAGGAGGGCTCTGGAGTCCTCAGGATTATCGGAGAAGGAAATTATGGGCATTCGGGGCTACAGACGTCTTCCATGCTAGTTTCATTGCTCTCATCTAGCACTCATGTTACAGTGTGATTCTGGTTACATGTCTGTCTCAGCACCAGAAGGCCAGAAACTGCATCTCGCAGTACCCAGAGTTGTGTCAGCATTTAATAGGTCCTCAGTACCTGTTAAATGAAAGGGTGGATGGGTGGATGGATAGATGAATAGGTGGGTAGATGGATGGAAGACGGGTAGGTGAGTCGGTGGTTGTGTGGATGGATAGTTGAGTGGATGGATGGATAGATGGGCAGATGGATGAGTGAATGGGTGCATGGAAGGATGGATGGATGGATGGATGGATGGATGAAGGATGGATGGATGGATGGAGGATGGATGGATGGATGGATGGATGATGGATGGATAGATGGATGGAGGATGGATGGATGGATGGATGGAGGATGGATGGATGGATGGATGGATGAGTGAATGGGCAGATGGAAGGACATACGGATGGATGGATAGGTGGATGGATGGATGGATGGATGGATGACATGAATCTGTCTTCGCATCTTTGAAGGATTATCACAGTCCTCAAGAGTAGAGTCCTATTTTCTATGGATCCAGAAGATAAAATCATGGTAGTACATTTGGCTTCAGGTTAAGAAAAAAAAGACTCGAATTGCACAGAGGGTATGGGGAGGGAGCGAGCCCCCATCCCTGGAGGTGTTTCAGAGGAGGGACTCATCAGTGTCGTAGAAGGTGTTCCTGTACCAGTGGGAGTCAGGGCTGGATGACCTCAGAGGGCCTTTCCAGCTCTGAGCTGTGTGAGTTCTCTTGAGCCCATGCCCTCGGCTGGGTCAAGGACATAGTTTCTCTGGGTCAGGCCCCTGCGGGGGCCCTGTACTCTGTCTTTGTTGCTGCTGGCCCATGGCTGGGGCAGACCCTCCCGTGCCCCACACACTGCACTGGAGCTTGCCCCAGCAGGCCTGGTGGAAAGTGATCTGCAGAGAGAACAGAAGACGTATTCTGAGGGCTGGGCCCTCATAGACACGAGGGGTATGGGAGACAGGGGGAGCTGATGGAAAGGTCCCTGCAGAGGTGGGGGAGACGGAGCCAGGACCCAGGCCCAGTTCCTGGGGGTCTTAGTGTCGGGAGGTCTCTAGGTGGGGGTGTAGCTCAGTGGTAGAGCACATGCTTAGTGTCGGGAGGTCTCTCTTCTGAGGGCAGGTATGTGTCTCTGTCATCCCGTTCGTAAGAGCCAGGAGAAGCGGGAGAAGACCTAGTAGGGCCCATGGCCTGAGGACTCATCCCTTCAGGGATGGGCGGCGGGGCTCCGTGAGAGGCTGGCAGGGAAGGGGGCCGACACCCCATCCCCCGCAGCGGATTCCCTTTGGCCTGAGTCCGTCTCCTCAGCATCCCTTTCTCTTTAGAAAATCTAATTGCTCGTAGCTTCCACTCTGGCCGTCAATTTGATCTGCACTCAAGGGTGCAGCCGAGGCTCACCTTGTTCTGCTTAAATAATGCAGGTAGTGAGGCTATTGACAACCTGTCATCTGCTAGAGAGCGGCTGTGACATGGCCAGGCGCGTGGGGGGCCCGGGGCCTTGGCCCGCCGCAGGTCCACGGGAGGGCGGCCTGGTGCAGGGTGGACAGGCAGGAGCTGGAGGCCTCCATGTCCTTTTCCAGAAGGCCGATCTGTTGGGAAATTCTCCGGGAAAACAAGGGCAGGAGCTCTTTGGCTGAGAAGAGGTTCACGGTGCAGCCTGGCCGCGCAGGGCTGGAGGCACCGCTGAGTCACTTCCTGCCAGGGGACGTCCTGCCTCCCCGCCTCCTGGCCCCGCCACCAGGTGAGGGTTTGTGATGAGTCTGCTGCTCTTCCCTGAGCCTGGGGTGGGTTTTTTTTTTTCTAATGTTTAAAAATTCCCAGCAGCTTGACAGGTGCCCGGCTGCCGGGTCACCCCATCGGCTGTGGTGCCATCAGACATCATGTTTACCCGTCAGACACTGTTTCCCTGACACTCAACACTCAAAATAATGATCTCGTTGGAGTACCTTCATGAATGATTCATGAGACCGCTCAACTTTGGGTGTTAACAGCAAATCAAAGCCCCTCTGAGTGGGAGCCCAGCGGCAGCAGGAAGGGAGCCCTGACCCTGGCTCTGGCCCCCCCGCCCCCCCACCCGCAGGATCCCCAGGGGTCCTCCGCCCACCCTCAAGGCTCCTTTCCCCCAGCCCCAGCCCAGCCCTGCAGAAGGCCACGTGCAAGTGGGGAGAGGAGCGGGATTCTAGGAGCGGGACGCGGGGTGGGATCCCGTGGTCCCCCTGGGGCGCCGTAACCCACTGGGAGCTCGAGCCCCCAGGATAGGCCGTGTGACCTCGAGCATGTCACATGGCTTCTCCGAGCTTCCTGTCCTGTCTGCAAAGCCAGGTGAGGGCTGTCTCTCCCACGGGGCAGTGGGGAACAGGAATGAGCTCCTGGGGCGCTGTTCCCGGTGTGTGAGTGCAGTCAAATACACGGTGGCTGTGATATTCACTACTATGGCCATGACTCCGCAGCCTTTCCTTTGTCCTCTTCCCATCTGTAAAACGAGAGGGTTGAGCCAGGTGCCCCCCCAAGCCTCCTCGCCTGGGGCGCAGCGCGGATCCCTCCAGCTCAGAGAGTGAGTCGTGAGTCGCAGGAAGGAGCCGAGTGTCCTCAGCCTGACAGGCAGGTTCTGGGTGAGGGGGGCAGGCATTTCTTTACAAAACACTGGGATGGGGAACCTCAGGGACACAGACCCAGCCCACCCTTCCCAGAGCGCACAACCCAGCGAGGGCTTCTCTGTGTGCACATGCGCACATGCACACATACACACACCTGCACATGCACACATACACACATACATACGCCTGCACATGCACACATACACGCATGCACACACGTGCACACGCACACATACACACACGTCCACGCGCACACATACACACATACATACACCTGCGCATGCACACACACACGCATGCACACACACATACACATGCACACATACACACACGTGCACACGCACACATACACACATACATACGCCTGCACATGCACACACACATGCACACATACACACACGTGCACACGCACACATACACACATACATACGCCTGCACATGCACACACACGCATGCACGCACACATACACATGCACACATACACACACATGCACAAAGCACATGCACACACACCACATATATACACAAGCACATGCACACATATGCACGTGCATACACGCATGCACATACATGCACATACATGTGCACTGCACACGTGCACGTGCACACACAGAGGCACCTGCACACACACACACACACACACAAGCAGCAGCAGCAGACAAGCATGAGCACTTCTTGAACCCCCACAGAGCTAGTCCAGCAGCGAGTCCAAGGGAGGAGAGGGCATATCCGGGCTCTCTCCTCCCCCACTTGGCCCGTCTTCCCTTCCCCAGAGTCAGCCGCCTGTGGGAAGAGCAGGGTCCACCTTGACACCACTCCCTCCGTGTCCTACTCATGTACACCCAAGGCCACACGTGGAGCTTACGGTTAATAAATCTCGGTCAGATGAAGGGAATTTATAGATGTATATTGAGCACTGGGGACCCAGCAGTGAACAAGATCGATTTGGTACAATTAGCCATGACCTTCCACCCCGCCCAGGTTTCTCCTGCAGAAGGAAGGCAGTCGACCAGAGGGTTGTCTCTCCAACATTTTGAGTGGTCTGTTTCCTGCATTCAAAGCAATGGAGGGGCCCCTCCCGCAGAGTCTGTCAGCAGTAGTGGCAGGGGGACAAAGGGGCTCATGCATCACCCTGACCTGGAGGAAGGAAGGGGCTAGAGCGTCACCTAGAGCCTACGTGAACCGGGGCCGACCTCTGCCCCTCCTCGGAAGCCAGATTCAGTCCCAGCTCCCTGCAGTGTTTCGTTTTCCCCCTCAGTGGCCTGCGAGCGAGCAGAATGCCAGAAAGATGCGTAATCCCACTGCTGACCCGAGTCTCCGGGGGAAGAGGAAGTTTCCCCAGCCCGTGGCCGAGGACGGTGCGGTACCAGAGCAGGAGGCCAGCTGTGCCCCCCACTGGAACAAGGCGGGAGGCCCCGGGGTGGCCTGGCCGCACTGGAGCCCAGCTCACTATTGAGTCTGCAAGAGCTGCATGTGGCGGAAGGCGCGTTCCGTCCCCCCTGCCGGCCGCCTTTCACCAGCTGCCTCGCGTGCGCAGGCAGGGCAGGGAGGGCTGCCCCACCCCCGGCCTTGCCCCGTGGCCTGCCCTGGCATGGCCTCTGGGCCTCACGACCCCGTGCCTTGCTGCACCCTGCCTGGGCCTGCGGCCGTCGTGGCCCCACCGCTCAGAGCTCACTGGGGGCGTGTGAAGGGACGCCTGCCAGGCAGAGCCATGCTGACATTTCAGGAGACTGTGGACTGTGCAGAGGCCAGACTCCAAGCAAGGCCAGCGCTCAAAGGGCTGGAGCGTCCTGCAGGGCCCTTGGAGGACGTGACTGCCCTTTGCAAGTTAATAAGGCATTCAGAGAAAAGGTTCGAGTGGAGCAGAAGGCGGTGGAAGGGAGACCGTGGAGCCTGAGAGCAGATTCCCAGCCTCGTGCCCCCTCCTCCAAGAACGCTAGCTCCTCAGAAAGCCCCAACCCCCTGCGGCTGCTCCTCTCCACCCAGAGGGCCTGTGTCCTCTGTTAATCATTCCATGCATGCCAGCCTTGTCTCCCCCTCCAAGAGTGTGTTTCCCAAAGTCAGGCACCCCATCTTAGAAGTGTTGGCACCCCTCCCCCAATGGCATCAGCAGGTGCCCAACCAGACCCACACCCCATGTGCAATTGTGGGCAATTGTGTCCAATCCATGGGCACCCGGGGCTGGGCATGAGGTGGGGGTCTGGTCACAGAGTCATCTTCGCCTTGGAGGTGTGATGCAGAGCAAAGCCCCAGCCCCTTGGGGATCCCCTCCTGAAGTGCTTCCACGTGTCTGCTCATTTCGTCAGGACCCGCTGTGTGCCCCACGCAGTGCTGGGATGCACAGACCAGGAGGGAGGAGGGGCCTGAGAAGCGGGTGCAATGATGACCGGCCAGGCTGGTCCCAGTGCACCCAGGAGGGGCCCCAACCCAGCGGTCAGCCATTGGTGAGGCATGGGGGACAGGCAGCTGTTCGCCCTGCCAGAAGGAAGGGAGAGGATGTATGGAGGAAGAGGAACAGGAGCAGCCAGCCCGTTCGGGAAGCACAGAAGCATCTATGATGTGGTCCTTGCCCACAAGGAGGTGGTGACAAATTGGGGACAAGCTAAATAGAACAAGATTTAAGTCCCGTTGCCAAGTGGGGATGGGCGAGCCGTGGCCGGGGAAAGCCGCACTGGCTCTGGTCACAGCAGAGTGATGGGTGGCGAGGGCAGGCTGGACTCTGAGGGATGGACAGGCAGGGAGGGGACTTTAGCAGGAGAAATGGCCGTGTGAGCAAAAGACTGGGGCCCAAAGGTGCAAGCCATGTCCAGGGAACGGTCTGGCTGCAGCAGATGAATGGGGGTCAGAGGTGTGTGAGGGGCTTCTCTCAGGTCCTGGGTGGCCCATCCGTGCCCGTCCCCCCATGGGAGCTCATCCCACGTCCCTCTCCCCCTTTGCAGCTCTGACGTGGAATGTCCCATTCAAGCCCGAGCCCCCTATTTACGTCCGCCTTCTCCTACTCACACAAAACCAGACCCCAGAGACAAAAAGGGAGACATAAAGCAGAGAGAAGATGAAGATTCATTGACGCCAGAACCGACTCTATTCTGGAAATTGAAATATTTTGTACATAATGACAATCGAGTCACCGGGCGACCTTCCCGGAATAACTCCCCAGATATATGACAGCGACAACAGCCGCCCCGCTGGCACTGACACGCTGAAGGCTCCCCAAAGCCACCACTTAGAAAATGCCTCCTGTGTTATTAACATTCCTCACTGGGAGATATTTATGGCTCGTCACTGTTATCAACAGTAACAAATTTCAAGAACCTATAAATGACACCACCCTCAGAGACAGAGCCTGGAACAGTCCGCCATCAGCTTGCCCGGCCCCGGCTAGACCATGAACGTCAAATCAGGCTTATCTGATGGACCCCCGTGCCAGCCCCCCACCTTGAGTTTCATATCCCCCCCCCCGACTCACCTTGAACCCTGGAAGATCTGGGCCCAGCCGCATCCGCCTCACCTTGGCCATCAGGGGCTGCCGGCACTGCAGAAGGGATGCTGCAGGGGGGTGAGCCAGGGCAGGTGCTACATTTCGGGACCGCTGCCGCCCTCCTGCCGCATCGCCCCACTGTGCACACCTGCACACCCAGGTCTCTCCCTCAGCCACGCATTTATGCATCCATTCATGCAACAGCGTGTTGCAAGAATGACTGGGCCATGGGTGGGGTGCAGCCCAGTGACTTTCCATCCTGAAGGGCATAATGCCAGGCAGGGGGGTAGCCTCGGGACCTGGTCTCCACTCCAGGAGCAGCCTGAGGGAGGGAAAGAAACTGGCGGCTCACAGGAAGGGCAAAGCAGCCTGCATAAGCCCTCCAATGCCCCCCGGCCATGACTGATGCTAAAAACCGCCCTCAAGACAAACAGGAAGTGCATGGCATGCTGAGGGGGAGCAGGCCGCCCAAGCGTGGACGTGGCCTTCGCACTGACCAGCTATAATCCTGTGAACCTCAGTTTTCTGAGCTGTAAAAGGAAACTAAAACCATTCTCAGAGTTAAGAAGGTCAAATGAAACAGTGCACATCAGGGAGATAACACACTTCTTGGCACAAAGTAAAGGTTCCACAGATGAAGACTTGCCAGTTTTAGGGCGTTTCTCCCTTTGCTTTGGGCTCTAATTCCCCTAGAGAGGCAGAAGCCCCGGTGAGGGGCTGAAGTAACACCTCCGTGTAGAGAAACCCTCTGGTCGTCAGGAGGAAGCCGGCGAGGAAATGTGGCTGGCGTGGCCACCTCCAAGCCTTGGCCTGCCTTGCTCTGCCACCTTGGAGTGACCTTGAGCCAATCACTTACATGCCCTCAGCCTCAGTTTCTCTGTGTGCCAAGCAGGCTTTCTAAGCCTTGCCATTCATATCTAGCACCTACAATAGCTATTTGTGGAACATTCTGAGCAGGATTGCTGTGAAAATCTAACAAGATAATGAATGTGAGCGGGCTTTGAAAATACCCAGTGTTTTGTAAATGTAAGAGATTATTATTCCCATTTACCACCCTTTTAAAAGGATGTTTTCCCTCAATTCAGCCAAATTTAACTTGGATGATGAAGAACCAAGCCCGGGAGTCCCCAGCTATAATTTTCCTGCTTCCTTGTGCCTCTGAATATTAAAACACAAAGGCTCCCATTGCCGAGGGAAACCAAAACAGCAGCACATTAGAGGTGCGACTGCACAAACAGAATTCAAAGTGATATTTCAAGCGGGGCGTTCTGTTTATGTAAACCTGGAGAGCTCTCGAATGTCAGCAGAACTTTGAAATTAAAATGGCTTCTTTCTTCATGCACTTGCCAGTCTGTTATGGAGCCTGTGGCTTGGGGCTACAGGAGGTCAGAACCCACTTGGGATTTACTTTGTAGCGTCGGAAATGCTAAGAGATGAAGCTAGGAGTCAGCCCCGCCCAAGCCTGTGAAGGGGACTGTGCCGGGCGCTGTCCAGGGTACTGAAAAGAGAGCCCGGCCCTGGGCAGGGACTGGAGGTGTTTGGTTGAGGGGGTCCTTCACCATTGGCACATTCCTGTTGCTTCCTAGAGGAAGGGAGGGGGTCTGGGGAGACCAAGTCCCCTGAGCTGGTGGGGTGGGGCACTTGCAGGCAGAAGGAGAAGTGTGAAAGGGAGGAGAGACAGGACCCACCAGAGTGACAGCTACAGTGGAAATGAGAAGAGAGAGGTGAGCACAGAAGCGAGAGGAACTGGAAAATAAAGTAATAAAATAGAGAGATATACCGGGTGACAGCAGGGAGATAAATGGCACAAGTTATACGAGGGGCTCATTTTTGTGCAAATATTTGGGGCTCTATAAAATAAGGCTGTTTATTATAAATCTGTCACCTGAATAAGTCTTGCCATCCCACAGGTGTCCCCTGCAGTGAAGTTTTCTCTCTAAGACGTGGAGGGTTGAGCTCTTGGGGAAAGTATGGCTGAAACTGCTTCTTCTGTTTTATAAATAGCCCTTCCCACAGGGGAAGTGTGGCTGCTGGGAGCCCAGAGAAGGAGCTGGGCATCAGGCCAGGGCCTCCTCTGGTCTCAGCTATGGGCTGCTGTTGTGGCCTGGAGCTTCATCTCCAGCCAAGAGACTGCTGGGGTGTTTGGCCTATATCCAGGTGACTGCGATACCTGGGTCATAGAAGGTCCACCTTGTCTGGGAGTCACTCAGTTCTGTCTTTAAATATCAGGAGAACATGCCTGCTGTCCCCTCCCCACCTCCAATGGACGAGGAGGTGCCAGAGCACAAAAACATGGTAGCAAACAACCAGGCAAGACATGAAGAAAACTTCAGGGGCTTATCAAACACCCCCCACCCCATACAGACTTTTGAAAGTATAAACATCCATCTGCCTAAAGTGACTGATATCAATCCTGCCTAGGACCAAGAGAAGGATTGGAAAACTTTGGGACCTTGGGGAAATTCCCAGAAGGACCTGAGGCCCCTACCCTCAGGTTGTCAGGCCAGCATATCAGCAGAGCAAACATGGGCTCCGAGCTGACTAGCACTCAGATCTTGGGGTGGCCCCTTGGTCTGATCTGCTAATCAGACACCCAGATACCTAGAAAGATACAGGCAGGAATGGTGATTGTCCCACTGGGAGAATTCACCTTGAAGATGTTGATCAGCACACACACACACACACACACACACACACACACACACTTACGGTCTAAGGTACTATTTCCCCAGGACCAGGATTTATTTCCTCAAAGAAATTTGTTTTCACATGTCAATTTTTTCGATTGTGAAACAATCCAACAAATGGAGAGTCAAGAGTCTCTACCGTTCTCACATCCAGTGTTGGAGCCAGGCTGGTCAGAACGAAACGAGATTGCTCGGGGTTCTAGTGCAGGAAACTGTGGCCGGAAACAGGTTCCCTCACTGCTCAGAGCCCATTTCCTCTGCTCTAAAGTAGAACTGATCCTAATAATAGTGCCTGATAAGATTCTTGGGAAGATTCCGTGCAGGAAGTCCTGTAAAGCCTGCCGTGGGGGACCACCTAGCTCAGATAAAAACTAGCTTTCATTTACCATTGACTGGGCTGGACCTCAGCCCCGCCACAAGCACAGAGTGGGCGCCCCCGAACTGCTCAGATGGACTTGGGTCTGCCTCTGAGATGTGGTGCACCCCTAGCACCCGGGTACTGTTCCATCGTGGCCATCACCACTGTCGTTCCTTATTGTCATCTCGGCCGACCTTGTTTCCAACAGACTGTATGGTGAGTGCATCACCTGTCTGTCCCGCCAGGATTCTGCGGACAGGCACTTGCTCTCCCATCGCCATACCTCCAATGCCTGGGCATAGGACCTCAAGAAAGTGTTCGCTGAGTGGTAAATGAAAAGAGGGCATCTCTGCCCAAGTTGCCTCTTGAGTCGGTACCAAGCCTGAGCACGTCCCCCCAGGACAGCACCAGTTTCTAGGAGGGGGCAGCCCTTCCCGTTCTGCAGCCTCCTGCCATCTTGCTTTGCATGTGGCTCCGGAATAGAAATTCTGCACCTTTGGAAGAAACATCCTGCTTTCTCCCCTGGCCAGGGGGTCTCCACCCTGGGAACCGGCTTGATGCTGTTTATGTCTCCCTCATTTTCAAGGCCTTGGCTGGAAATCTGGCTTCTTGTGGTTGATCCCAGTCGGTTTTGATGATATTTTACAGCGCCTTCCTAATTTACTGCCCTTTTATGCCTATAGTAAAAGGCCACACGTCAGGGAACGCCATCAAACAGGAAGGAGCGTCTCCTCTCCTTGTCAGCTCAAGTTGAGCGTTGTAATTTACAGGGAAACCTTGTGGCCTAGGGTGTTTACCTCCCACAGAACCAGTTTCTTCTTCCATTATGAGAACGAGATAATTAAAATACTTCCCTGTTCCTTTGATATTGAATTAGGTTCGCTCAGCCCAATTGCAAATGCCAGTTTGAAAGCTGTTATGTTATTTGGGTTTCAATTTAGAGCCATCCGTTTCTTCCAGAAAGGAGTTTTTTTTTTCCTCTCTCTCTCTCTCTCCCTCTCTTCACCTGATCTTGGATTAGACATCAGGAAGAGAAATAAGGGACTTATTCAAATGTAGTTAGGAAATTTGCATCTCAAATTGATGCATATCTTGGCTGCAGATTTTAGGGAGGCTGGGGCAAGGGCGAGGGAGATGCTGAAACTATGCAGCCTCCCCTCAATGCAGCAGACCTCCCAGCCTGGCCAACACAAGAGAGCGTGAAGAGGTGGACCATGAGGTCTGGTTTTTTTAGGAGGAAAGTCACAATCCAGCTTCTCACCCCAGCCAAGCCCTTTTCCATCTTTAACAAATGACTCCATAACAAGATATTCCTGCCCCAGGGAACTATGAGGAAAGTCCAAGGGAGTGCAGGCTGAGGTTAGGGAGTTCAGAGGCTTGGCCAGGTCACCAAGGACCCAGGTTCTTTCCAACTCTTTGTTCGGCCATCTTCAACAGTGGCTTCATGTCCTTGCTGGGAGCAAGATGGCAGCAGCAAGTCCAAGGTCACACCCACACATACTGTGGTCGGAGGACAATGGGAGGTCTTACCAATGGGAAACTCTCTTGTGGAAGCTCACATTTCTCTAGCCTCAATGGCCAGAACTGGGTCATAGATTCATTCTTGAGTAATTTTCATGGAAGGGGATGGAGGAACACTTGGCCAGTTGGGGCCTGCCTGACCCTCCCATCCCCACCCAGGCTCACAGCTGCATGAGGGAGTAAGGGATTATAGTGGGGACCAAATGCTGGTAGACAACCCAACAACATCCACCATAAAGCTATGTAACGTTCTTAGTCAATGGTGAACCTGAAGAAGTGTATATGTAAGAAACCAAAGTAACGGTAAAATGAACCCCAGAATAGACCAGAACTAGCCCCGGCACCTTTAAGCTCCCTCCAAGGACAGTCTTACTCTCCTCATCCCTTTTGGGATCTCAAAAGCTGAACAACATGGAGCCTAGAGAGTAAGTGGAGTCATTGTGTCGCCCAGTGGTTCTCAACCGAGGCAGACTTGGCTTCCCAGGGCACGTTTGGCAATGTCTAGAGACATTTTTGTTGTCATCACTCTAAGATGCTACTGGCGTTTAATATTGGAGACCACAGATGCTTCTAAATACTCTACAATGCACGAGGCAGCCTCCATAACAAAGAAAGACCCAGCCCCAAATGTTTGCAGGTATGAGGTTGAGAAGCTGTGTTTAAGCTTGGCTTGCATCCAGGATATCCCCCCAGTGTTTTGCTCCCAGAGGGGCGGGGAGAGAGGAGGATGGCTTCCCAACTAGATGTGACTGGAAGCTGAAAAACAAAGGACCAGGCATTGTGTCTCTTCCCCTTCTCCCCCAGAACCTTCCTCTACCTTTGTGGAAGAATAAATATTTCACTCTGCCTTGTTCCTCAGGAATGCTCCCAGGAGACTGTAAGCATTTGGGGGGCAGGCTCCTGTTTAACTGTCCCTGTCTCCATGCCGGCACCCACAGAGTAGGTACTCCACAAATATGGGCTGGAATGTGGGAGGGAAAAGGGGAGACAGGTGGGAGGGAATGTCTGGATCTGAGTAGAGAGGAGAGGATTTAGAAGTCAAGGTGCTCAAGGCAAACCTTGGCTGGAGCCAAGATCAGCGATTCTTCACTAGAGTACAAAGACGTTCGAGAGCTGGTCAGAGAGATTCAAAGGTTTTGCTAGAGAAATTGAACCTGACCATTCCAACCGAGCCAAAGGGCCCCCTGACAAGAGAAGGTGAGAAAGAGAGATGAGCAGGTGAGAAGGTCCCAAGGACAAGGGGAAGATGAACGGGGCCCGAGCAGGTGGATCGAGGGGGAGAAAGAAAGAAACAAGGAAGGTCACGGAGTCAGAAATGGGACCTGTCAAAGTTTCATCTCGTGAGGGAAGGAGCAGGGCTAGGAGTGGAGAGAAGCAGAAGACCAGGAAGGGAACAAAGCCCTGATTGGAGGCTGGAGAACAGAGGGAGCAGGGCAGGGACCAACTGAGGGAAAGCGGGCCTCTCATAGGGGTGGCCAGAGGGAGGTGGCCACGAGGAGAAATGCCACTGGTCTGAAGACAGGGCCCACCATGACAGGTGCCAGAGAGCCCCAGGGCCCCTCCCCTTCACAGCATCGGACCACAGCCGGCATGTCTTGTCACTGCTGCCCGTCAGCACCAGCCAGATTTTCACTGGGGGTCATATCTAGGGGCCTGTGGGGGCCATAGTCTCAGATGCCAGGGACCAGCATGAGAAGGTGGTAAGAGAGGCTGTGCATCATGCTTTGCTGCCGATCTCCAATATTAAAATTGCTGGAAGCCCTGGTCAGCCCTGTCCTGGCAGCGTAGCTCAATAGAGACACTCTGCGCAAAGTTAGTAAGAAGCTGAGAAATTAATTTCCTGTCAGGTGCCTCCGCCCGGCAGTGACGGATCAACGCTCTCCGTCATCCAGGGTGTATTTAAGTAACCAGGAGAGTGGGATGCAGGGTGCCGAGTGCGATGCTGGCCCTTCTGGAAGTTTACTGGGTAAGGGATGAGAAAGTCTGTGTGCAGTCACAGCCTGGTCTATGAAACCATCGCTTCCAGAAAGGTCACTTTGGTTTTTCACCTGGCCTTGGCTTGTTGCAAAATTCCAGGCACCAGCTCAGCTCCGCTGCATCTTGGCTCCCCTCTGCTTCTAGAGAGACTATGCTAAGAACAAAGCGAGGCATCTTCTCAGGGGTGACCTTGACATTGAAGTCAAATCTTTGATTTTGCAGAAACAACAGTCAAATGGGGAGTTACTTGCCTCCAAAGGCACAGTAAAACTGACCTTTTTCCTCTCATGGCCCTGGAAGTATGAAGGACGGAGGGCACAGAGATGGGTGTGTTCGTGAGTTCGCCAGCCAATGGCTGGGTTTCTACTACTTGCTGGGAGCTGTGTTGGGGGCCCTTAGCTGTTTTCTCACTTGACCCCCACAACAGCCCTGTCAGGTGGGCGTGATGACCCTCGTTTTAGAGGTGAGGGGATGAGAGGCCAAGAGGGGTTAGGTAAATTGGCCAAGATCACACAGCCGTTGAAGTGGCCCAGGTGGGGCCTGAGCCAAGGTCCAATTCCAAGTCCAAGTTCTTCCCATCATCTGGCTGCAGGCAAGACAGCAGATTGACGCACTTTTTCTATCTCCTTTTAGTTCCAAAGTTGGTCCCCACCACCGAACACAGCTGACGTAATTATAGCCCATGTTTTATGCCTTCGTTCAACAAACGGCCAACAAAACCGATTGTTTTTTTAGAACAAACCTTAAACAAGTTAAACTTTGCTAACTTTCTCAGAAATGGGTAAAATTGCGTATTTTATCTCGTGCTGTATCTTGGCTGTCAGTAGAGCTTTCCCAGTGATTTCATCTTACGAAGTGCGGGTTTCCTTCCAAGGAGTGATTGAGTCTTGGGTTCAAGGCAGAGGCTCATGCAATGCTGATGCGTTCCTGGACCGTTTTGCATGTCTGTTGGATACTGACCCAGCCTGGCTCTGGGCCAGGCACGGGCTGACGCTGGACGAGCAGACAGATGCAGAATTCCTGCCACGGAAGGTGGCCCTCATCAGCCCCAGTGTTCTCTCAGGCGGAACCTCCATTCCTTCTGCTCATGGCTTTTTTTCCGGAATGTTCCCCAGGGGGCCCAAGGCTGCCCTAAGCTCTTCCTTCACATCTGCCTGTGCCTGAACCCTTCCTTCCCCCAGATCTTCCCCCGGCTGGATTCTTATTTCAGACCCAGCTTCCCTGGATAAAACCTCGGTCACCCATTACCCATCCCTTTATGCTCATAACACGTACCCCTTCCAAAATCACCTTCTCCTTGCTTCCAATATGCCTCGTTTGTCTTTTCTGTGCTCTTTGAGAACACCTGCATCTTACCCGCCGTAGACTCGGAACCCAGACCAGTCCCTGGCACGTCATAGCTAGGGGCAGACCGCTGTCCAATGAATGAGTGAGTGCATGAATGGAAGAACTGTGACATGAGGACCACAGCTGTCCTCACTCTGTAGAGAGGAAACTGTTCCCCCAAGAGGCTGTGCAGTTGACCCAGGGGCACCCAGCTGGGCAGCAGGTGGGCTTGGACCTCCCCCCGACCCCCTCTCTCAGGTCAACTAAGACAAAAGAAAGCCTTGTCTTCTGTGGGCTCCAAGCACATCCAGCCTCTCTCCTAGACAGCGAGGGAAGCATAAGGAAGAGCTAAGAAAGTCACCTTGCTCCAGTGAGTCTAAAACCCTCAATCAGAAGAGGTATTTTTTCAACTTTTACCTTTCAGCTTCCCCGTTCCCATCAGCTTTTTCCAAAAGGAGCTGCTGGCTCATTTTTCCGACAGCCACTAGAATTAATTGCCGACCCTGGGTAGCTAACTTCTCTTAACAGCTCCATGGCAACAGTGGCTTGCGAATGCCAGCGAGTGTTTTTCTAAAGGGACTCTGCCCCTTACACAAAATAGAACATTTTGAGCGAAATTTAAACACAGTTTTTGAACGGCGCTGTTCTGATTTCTTCACACTTCACAAATGCTGTCTTTGCAAACACGGGTGTCCCAGTTACCCTGGGCTGGTGCCAAGGCCCTCGGCCCGGCGTCTGTCTTCTCAGTTTCAAGGCAGCCGTGGTGGGACCTGAAAACAAACAAGGAGAGAGAGAGAGAGAGCCTCACAGCTGAGCGGTGTGTGTGTGTGTGTGTGTGTGTGCGTGTGCGTGCACGCGCTCATACACACGGAAAGCCCAATCAGCTCAAATGCAGAAGTACCCAGAAAGCCCCATGCAGCTTCATTCACTCTACCTTGGCAATGGCAGGGGAGAGGAAAGGAGAGGGTGCGGGGTAGATGGAAGCTATACGAGCCACCGGCTGGGTGGGGGGATCGCTTTCCTCCAAAGGCACAGGCCAGCCCCCAGCGGCCGGTCCACGCTGGGTGTCCCACTTCCCCACGACCCCAAAGGCACGTGGGGTCAACCAGCCACTGATTCGATCAGTACTTGTCGGCTGCCCCCCGGGGAGTGAATTTCCTTCTGATGTAGACTCTGCCAACAGGAAGCCTGGGGTCTAAAGGAGGAATGTAGACCTGAGCCCAAAGATCAGGGAAAGAAGACAGGACCGGCCAAATGGTGCGAGGGAGTTCAGGAGGCTGGCCAGGGATGTGAGGCGGGTACACGGGGGTGTAGACAGCAGGGATCTGGCCCATCGTGAAGACTTTGATATCAGGAGCAGGTTGAATTCATGGGAAGTGAGGACTCATGGAAGGTCGGCAGCAGGTGGCACCGTTGGTGCTGGGACTTGGGAAAAGGGGCCTGAGAGGCAGTTGAGACCCGTCAGAAGGCGGATGCCAGGTTGCATGCGTGAGACGATGGGGACCAGACTGGGGCAGTGGCCTCGGGGACAGAGAGAAAGCCTCGCCGTTACCACATTTCTACCCTCCCTCCGCTCTGCCAGCATTAGCCATGCCTTCGATTTGAGTGCCACGTGAACCATGGCCACGCAATCCCTCTGGCCTGTGGCTCAGTTCTGCCCCCACCGGCAGATGTGGGGCTTGCTGTCCAAGCATGAAGCTTGCAGATGCTTGGGGGGCAGGGGGGCTGGAGGAGGCCAGTCTCTCCGTCACACCGTCTGAAGAGGAGTGGTGTCATCTGTTCCTTGTGGCCACAGCACCCCCGCACTTGCCACACTGGTGCCTTTGGCATCTTCCCGGAGAGGGGGACCTTACAAGGAGGTGCCAGGGTCAGTGAGCTCACCCTCCCCGCCATCTGCAAGGGCCCAGTGCTCGGCTCCAGGCCGTGGCTCAGTACGAAGCAGCAGAGACCAGGCCTCGATGGGTGTTGGGATTCAGGATGTTAGGCCCCGCCGGTCTTGGGGACGCGTCGGCGCTGCCTGCAAGGGCACGGGCTCTGGGCAGGGGGTGGGCTGGCCGCACCAGCTCTGCGGAGGACGTGGCCCCCGGATTTGCCTGTGTCGTTAGTACCGCGTTCCGTTATTACCCGCGGAGGCTTACAGGTTATCAGCCGGCTCCAGGAGCCACTGGAGAAAGGAGGAAGATAAAGAGGGATTTAAAAAGAAAATAACAAAAAGAAAAACTGTAATTTCTAATCCAAACCTCGCCCTGCAGTGGCTTTGTTAACCCCCAGTCACTCTTTCAAGACATAAACTGTTGAGTGCCACAATTACTTCAGTGATTACGCTTTATCTTGTCCTACCGAGGTATTAAAGAGGAACTGGGGAACACATTAAAAAAACATACAGCCCAATTTAATCATGATTCCCTCTAAAACAATTGCTAGAATCTCACCGTTACAGTTGCCAGAGCATAAAAATCCTATAGATGCTTCGTGGGCCGGGCACACTTCGTCCTCCGCTGCCTCCACCATCCGCCCGTTTGTCAGTCACGGGAGAGCCTTGGGGTTTATGTCTTTCCCAGGATTTAGTGGAGGGGCTCCCCAGATGCTCCCCCAGAGCAGAGGGAGGGCCGCCCAGACTTCCCTGCTCAGAGCACCTGCCCCATCAGGAAGAGGCGGAACGGAGACCTTGATCTCTGAGAGCCAAGCACCGTGCCCCCCGCCCAGCCCACTGGTGATCTCGGGAGCCTATTCACAGTCAAGGTTGCAACCAAGGGCACTGGACTGGAAGCCAGCCTCACGGTGAATGCCACACCGGGTGAGCATTCCCCAGCTCCGCCCTTCCGTACCTTCTCTCTGCAAAACAAGGGAAATAGAATCATTGCTTTCGCAAGGAAAAACTAGTAAGCCAGCCGGGGGTGGGAAGTTGGGTTTGGCTCCCTGACCTCACTCTCTCCCTGTCCTCTGGGTGACATTGAAAGTCACAGCCTCTCTTGGTTCAGTGTTCCCACCTGGAAATGGAAGGGGGTGGATAAGTTGGCCCGGAGAACCCCTAAGTGTCTTCCCACCTCAATCATGTCCGTCCCAAGAGAACTACACGGAAGAGTCCAGAAAGCCCATCATCTGCAGGCCCCGTAAGGATCACTAAAGTACGTAAAGCATCCAGATGTCGGCCACAGTTAGGAGAGAAGAGTTTGAAAGACCTGAGGTCGCCTGGCCCGGGCTTTATCTGGCTGAGGCCTAGAGAGGACCCCGGGGCCAAGGAGAATCCCATGATTCTGACCATGTGACGCGATGTGGGGAGGGTGGGCCTCTCTCTGAATTCACGGGCACTTAAATTACAGGATGTTTTTTGAGAAATGCAGTTTTATTTTCTTCCAGCACTTGGAAGATAGTCACGATTAGACAAGAATGACTCGTGTTCAGCACATCAAAACTCCCCCACTGACTTGAGAGTCCTCCTCAGGGTCTGAGAAGAACTTCCTAACTCTGCCTCGATGGGCTCCTATCTTAGAGAATGACGCCTCCCCAGGAAGAAATGTCAGAATGCATTTGGTTTTGCTCCGCATACAAGCTCCGATCTTGGGGAAAGTTTGTAGCCATCCCAGGAGGCCAAGCGACGCCGGCTCTGAGAGGTCGTCATGACCAAACCTGGCGGTTTTGACCGGTCAGCTGCTATTCAAATGCCTTGTCTCTTCCACTCTTTGCGGCAACCCCATGGGGCAGGTGCATTACTTCCCCCCTTTTACAGGTGAGAAAACTGAGGCACAGAGATGGGCTTGCCCACGGTCCACAGCTAGGAAGTCACTGAACCCAGACTTAAACCCAGGCAGGCATGACCAGAGCACCCCTCTGGGTCACCCTGCCTCACCATCCTTTTTAGCATCACATAGACCTGGGTTCAAGCAACCTAATTCTTTTCAGTTCACATTCCTTGTGTGTAGAGATCACGATACCTAGTCCTGACCTCGGGGAGTTGTGGGGAGGATTAAACGAGCTAAGGCTTGGGAGGCACCCAGCACCCAGCACCAGAACGTACACAAGGCTGAATAAATGGAAGGTCTGGGCGATCATAGTGGCATCTGTTGCTATAGTTACCAGAGGACAGTCTGAACTGTATAGTGGAGAGAGGCGTGGCTTAGGAAAAGGAAGACATATCTCTCTAGGAGTTAAGGTTCCTTGTTGATGCAATGGAAAATTCTATTTGAACTGGCTTTGGGATAAAAAAACATTGGGGGATTTGAGTTCCTGAAAAGTCTTGAGGTGAGTTGGCTTCAGGCATGACTTGATCAAGAAACCCAGTCAATGCCCTAGAGGTCTGGTGCCTCCTTCCCTCAGCTCTGCCTCCACATCAGCTTCCTTCTTGGCCTCCATGCACTGGCGGCAGGAGATGGCTCCCAGGAGTATGAGGCTTCATTAGCGCAGGCTCGGGTCCAGCAGGCAAGAGCAGCCCTGCCCCCTAGAGGCTCCAGCCGAATCCAGGGGTCAGCTCTGATCGCCTCTTGTTGGGACTCCTGGACAGTCACCATGACCCAGAGAGCGCGGGCTCCAGTTGGCCAGCCCGCATCACGTGTTCCATCTCTGGACTGAGTCAGAGAGAAGCGGTTTGTTCCCTAAAGAACATTCGGATACTTTTCTCACAAGAACGCCAAGGCAGTAGGGTTCTGTTCAGCTCTGCCTCCCATCAGCCACGCGGCTCTGATCACATCACGTGGCACGTCTCCCTCAGAAGGGCTCGTGTGGCCAGTGGGGACGGTGGCGGAGGCGTGTGCCCAGCGTCCTCCAGAGCCTTTGTGACGAGCAGATGGACAGGAAGGGCCCCAGAGCACGTCAGATGACTGGATGATTGTTTGATGCCATTGTCATCTGATGGGGTTGACTCACTGCCTAATGGGGCACGGTTCTGAGCAGACACACCAGCCCCGGGAGCGAGACTGAGCCACGTGTCTTTGGAGAGGAAGGGACAGAGAGGGGAGGGCAGCGGGTTGGGCTTCCAGGCTTCCAGGAGCACGTGGCCAAGTCTCAGCCAGAGGCTGGTGAGAAGGGATCATGGGGCCCCAGTGAGCAGGGAGCTACATGGCCTGTGGGTGTGGCTTCCGGGAGGGGAGAGGTGTGGGGAGGGGCCCGCAGCTCTGGAGACCTGAGCCCCAGGCATCCACGCCACCAGCGCCACTGCTCCCCCCGCAGGCCCCACTGGGACCAGGACCGCAGACCCGGAGCGGGACGCCTGCCCTAGAGTCCTGTGTCCCCGCGAAAGGTCCCAGGCGTCTTACCTCAGGGCCGGCCAACGGGACTCTTGCTGTGACTTTTAATAAATCAAAAATGAGTTCAAGGTGAGAGCCAGAGAAAACCCAGCCATCTCGTTCAAGCTCGGGCTTTGCCAGCTGCAGCGGGACCGCCGCCTGAATCCCAGACAAGTGTGGAGGGACGCGCCGAGCACCCCACTGCCATCCCCAGCCCTGGACCCCGCCCGGTGGGCACCCCCTTCGCTCTGGGTCCCAGAGACATGACCCCCATGACCCCCAATGTCCGGATCCGCCGCTACAACCACCCAGGAGCTAATAGCGTCCATTTAAAAAAATCTATTTCTACTCCTCAGCCCATGTCCCCCTTGGGATAATGAGTCTCATCCGTTAACTGCCCGCTGTGCGGAGTTTGTGCTAAAATTACCTTCCTGCGCTCCAAGGGGGACCCTTATTCTTAGCATTTGGGGATCTGGTGGGGAAAAAAAGCACACATTCCACACATTCACCTCTCCCCTTTCTGACCTAAAAGATTGAAATTGCGTTTCCTCTTGGCTCCTGTCTTTCTGGCCAGAAAAATCCTCACCTTTGTTTTCCCGGGGCCACTGCCCTTCCTCCCTCGCCCCTGCACTCACTGTTCCAGATCACGGTCCATCCTGACCAGTGCTTGCTGCCCCTGCTCCTGCTCCCTGGTGGGTCCGGCTCGCCAGGCTTGGTCCTTTGGTCTCAGCGGTGACTTTGGACAGTGGCGTCCGCAAAACCCAGAGGTCTCCCTGGATTTGCCGATGGCACTCGGGCCCGCCAGCCTCCACGGCCAGTTTCTTCTACTCTCCCTGAGCTCATGGCTTTGCGCACCGCCCACCATGGGCTCCGTCTGTCACTCCGCAGCCACTAACACAACCTCACAAGGCCCTCTCTGGACTGATCGCAAACTTGGGGCACTTTGTGGGCACTTGGCCACCCATCAAAGTTTAGTGTCATCTGAAAATGAGATTTTGTTGGGCCTTCCTTCCCTCAGATCGTCTGTAATAACTTCAAATAAGGCAGGGCCGGGCCCGAGGCAGGGTGAACCCCACGGCTTCCGTGCCCCAGAAATCTGCCCACACAGCCCACCGCACGGTACAGCCAGCGGCTGGTTTCTCGCTGCACAGTAGAATGTTCCCCACGGCAGCAGCTGTCCAGGATGGCTTGGCCTTCTAGGGGCCTTGGAGCCAACCTTCTCAGAAGCTTCCAGAAAGTCAGGGCAGGTGACATCCTTGGCGCCTCTCGAAGCACACACATCTTTATCTTTCCCGGGGAGAATGGGAAGTCCTCTCCCTGTCCCGTCCCCTGGGTGTGCAGGATGTAGCCAGGACCGTGCCGGGTGCGAGTTGCCACCACGGTTTCCTCTGCGTCACCTGCGGACTGAAGGGGGCAGCGCGGCCGGCCCCTGAGCCAGCACGGTTCCCGGAACTGCGCACCAGGTGGAAATTGTTTAAGTCTATTCCCACGACTGGAAAATTCTGGTAATTGTGTAATAACAACAGCAGCAGCAGCAGCACTCAGCAATTACCCAGGGTTTTTCATCTTCAGACCACTTTACCCACATTAACTAATTAAGTCTCCCAGCCTCCCTCCAAAGTGGGGAAGGGCTGTGGCCGCGGACTCCCTCTGGTGCGCGCTGGCTTAATGAGGGCAGCCTGACTGAAGGGGCGCGGGGGCTCCCCCGGGGCCGCTGGCCTCTGCCCCCACTCGGAGCAGGGTGCAGCGGCCCCACATGGGGCCTGCTGACTGGGCGTCACCCCAAGTCCCCCCGCCCTGCCGAGCCCTCGCAAGGACGCAGCGCCAGTGTGGGGCCTGGCTCCCAGGGAGTGCCCCCCACAGTCGGCTTCACCAGTTACTGGGCACCAAGGCCCCTCTTTCTGTCCCTGCTCCCCCTCCTTTTTCTGTGTCTGTGTCTTCAGCCACCCCCAACTTTGGGGACCACGTGCTCAGCTCCTTACCGTCCCCTTGCCCCACCTTGCACTCTGCCTGAACACAGAGGGTGTCCTGCAGAGGCTCTTGCTATGGGGACAGGGACTCTGCTGCGTTGGCCCCGCCCCAGGGACCCCACAGACCAGCTCAGAAGCCAAGACGTCCAGCCTCGCCCCTGTCCCCATCAGCTCCCGGCACCCCACATGCCCCGGTCAGGCCCCCTGGACTCCTTTGTGCTCTGCCGTAGACACTAACCAGGCAGCTGCTGCCCAGGGCACTGAGGCTGAATGCACAGCCCTCCACGCCTCCCTTCTTGTGGCCAGTCCCCTTGGAGCCTCGGGGGCCAGGCTGAGGGGCAGCGCAGGACCCAGGGCCGGTGAAGCGACAACATCCTGAGCAGTGACAGTCTGCGTCCCTGAATCACATAACAATAGCACTTGCACCATGGGACTAAGTGAGGGACCGACAGGGGGGCTTGGAGGTGGGGTCCCACACAGCTGACACTCGGAAGGCAATCTTTACAGACAGAGGTGCCCACCGGGGCCGTGTGTGCTGGGGGTACAGGCCCGTTCCTGCCTCCCGAGGAGCAGACATGATGTAAAATGCGGCAGTTCTGCACACGAGGTTTCTCTGCAGCAGGGAAGAGAGAACCGGAAGGGAGGTGGCAGGAGACCCGGGCAGCCAGTGCCCGACCACCCCGGCCCTTTCTTGGGGAGCACGCTTCGAGCAAGTCCCACAGCCAGCACAACCCTCACCCAGCCTGGGGGCAGCCCTCAGTGGAGAACAGAGGGGACAGATCTGGAGCCTGCCCAGGGCTCCATGACTGGCCTCCCTTGTGATGGAGACACGGCCCTATCCAGAGCAGAGGACAGGTGCCAGGCTGCCCAGGGTGGCTGGAGCACCGGCGAGAGAGGATTTTTCTCTGCCTTGCAGTGTGGTGACACCCCAGCCCTGAGCCGCCTGGTATCATCATTTATTCATCCCCTAATAAATCCTGCCCTTCTTTCTGCCGGCTTTGCATTCCTGTTTTATGGGCATCTACCTCGTTCATTAAGCACCCAGGTACAGGGAAGGTTCTGCCTCTTCAGATCAGGCTTGCGGGGCTTTCGGAATCTGCATAAACGGTGCTAATATGACAGATGCAATAATAGAATGGGCTTGTGGCGCACGCGGGGCTGATTTACTCTGGGCCCCCTCCCCGGGCCGCGGCGCGGGGCCACCCCCGAGCACCAAGCGGCAAGTGGGGAGGTGTGTGGCACCATTACACGCTGTTATGACTTTCTGGGTAATGTACACGTTTTCACTATCACACAGCCTCTCTCCTTCATTTTTCATGAGAACTGGCACGAGATTAATGACTGAGCCACAGAAGAAACGGAACGCCATGCCACTCTGATTTATCGACCACTTAGCGTTGATGAAGCTGCAAACAAGAGTCAAACAGATGTTGCGGCTGCATTTTTCCTTATCAAAACCAACAGCTTTTTGCATTTTTAACCACTTCTTGCGCTGCTGTCCTGCTTACTCCACAGAAGGGGTGCTGGCTCTGCGCCTCCTCCTTCCCATGGAGGTAGAGGGAGCCCGGGCGGGAGCTGGGGGGGCCCTGGCGCCGGGCAGGGGATAGAATCCAGAGGAGGACAGGAGACCCCCCCTCCGGGGCTCTGGCTCTGGACAGCATGGGGCCCCGAGGTGGGCCTCTGGCGGAGAGCTCCCCGCTGCACCTTCAGCCCATCCCAGGGCCTGTTGTCCAAACCTGGGGCTCCGTGTGCAGCAGAAGCAGGCTCGGCTCCCCCTGTAAACTGGACCCCACCTCCATCCTGAAGCCTGAGGTTAAGTGAATCCGCGTTCAAATCAGCGAGGTCGGCGTCCATGCATGTGAGCACTGGCTGTGGGTCAAGCCCGTCCTGAGCTCCTCAGGGCCTCACCTCTCTTGACCCACAAGGTCAAGGCCAGTCACACTCCTCCCCCATCCTGAAGGGCAGACACGGAGGCTCAGCCAGGTCAAGTGCCTGCCCGCACAGGAGCATCCGGCCCCGTACCCTACCCTATGCCCCTCAGAAGCCAGAAGGTGCAGGAGCTGTGGGGCTCTGGCTCCGGGTTGGGTGTGGGAGCTCTCTGAGGCCTGGGAGACAGTTTGGCACCCCTCCCCAGTCTCTGCCGCCCCACCCACCCGTGGCTGCCACCAGCTTGGGCCTCCCACATGTCTGCTGTGCCTCCTGGTCTGTTTTTCTCTTTCCCTCTTCCTCCCCTCCCCTCCCCTGCCTCTCCCTCCTGCCGCCAGCCCTGGCCCGAGGTCCAGTCCTCCGTGGAGGGGGGTCTGCTTCTCCGTGGCGGGGTCCCCACTAGGGAAGCCTGTGGGCACCACCTCCCCCTGCCGCGCCCCCCGGGCTGCTGCACCTGCTCACCCCGGGGAATGAGGGTCCAGAAATCTTTAGTCACCGCGGGGGCTGCTGCAGATTAATCCGGATCACAAGTGTCACTGCTGGTGCCCTGGCTGGAGAGCGGCCACCCGCACAGGGAGCGGAAGCGCTTTCTTGTCCAAGCGGCCTCCCTCTTTCAAATCCCAGCACCAGGCGTTAAGAAGATTAAACAGGAGATAATGCTTTCTCCCCACTGCCCGGCCAGCATCTCCTGCCCGCCTCCCCCCTTCCCCCTAGAGCCCCAGTGGCCCGGGGTGCCCAGGTCAGGAGGGACGAGCCCACACGGAACCCCCCCTGCCCCCCACGCCCATCTTTCCTAAAGGAAACCCCGCCAAGGGTTGAGGGAAGAGCTTTGGCCATGGCGACCGGGCAGGGGGAGAGTCGTGTGGACAGGGCACCAAATCCGGGCAGGGATTCCTCAGAAATTCGGTGGAAAGCAGTTTCAAGTACCAAGGTAAGCCTCAGGCTGGGCCTAGGCTGGACCCAGGGGGAAGAGGGCCGTTCTTGGGCCTCTGAAACCCCAATGCCCCGGAGACCCAAGCAACTGGGGGGGGGGGGGACTGTCTTCCAATAGCTGCTGACAGTCATTTCCTCTGGGTTTGAATTTTATCAGTGGTTCCCAAACTGTGTTCCTGAGAACACTAGGGTCCCAGGAGGGACCCAGGCTGATGTTCAAAGCTCGGAAAGCCTGTTTACTGCAATACCTATAAGGCTGTCCTCCTATGCAGGGTGCCGTAAAGACTCTGACAAGTCCTGCAGTAAAAGAGCCTGTGTGACTTTGGCAACGCTTTCCCTTTTCAGAATATTTTCAGATAAAAACTGGGGTGGCACTGAGTCAAGGGGCCAAGAGCCCCTGGGCCCCCTCAGGTGCTACCACCCCACTTCCAAGACTCCTCCTTCTCCCCCCCCCACTCCCCCTCCTCCTCTGCCCCTCCATCTGTGTGTCCCTCAGGAAGACACACCTGGGGGTCTCCTGGGTGGGTCCCAAATGCTGTGTCACCAGGGAAGAGACAGCTGCGCTCTGTGCCCCAGGCCAGCTGCCCCGCACCCTTGGCATGCGGCGGGTAGCGGCAGGGCACCTGCTGATTGCCAGCCCCACTCCAGGCTCAGGGAGCCACCGTGGGTGGGGAATCAGGCCACGCCGTCGTGGCTCAGAAATGAGAAGTGAGAAGTGGTGAGGTGTGCCGAGACGGTGGGAGTGGGGCGCTCGTTGGATGGGGTCTGGAGTGAGGGGTCCGAGAGGAGGTGGCGTTGAGTCTTCAGGACGTGTGCACGGAGCATATCAGCCGGAGAAGAGCCGGGGCGAGAATAGGCAAAGCGGGGAGTGTGCGGCCAGGACGTGCCCTGTAACCGCGTCAGGGACGTGGGCTTCCTCTGCCAGGGAGCCTGCCCGGATTACAGGAGCACAGCTGCTGGTGTCAGAGCTGGTGGGGAGCAAGGCCAGAGCGGGAGTGAGGAGGCCGAGGAGGTGGGAGAAATGACAGAGCTCAGCGACTGACCAGCTGTGGAGGAAGGGGGAGGAGGCAGGAAGAAAGAATGCTCCCCCAGATTTCCACCTGCACCGCTGGGGGAGGGCAGGGCCCGGGTGGGCCAGGTGCGGCAGATGGACGTGGGGCTCGGCCACGTGAGCCCGGGGTGTTTTGGAAGCCCCGACAAGGCAGTCGGACATGTGAGCCTGGAGCCAAGCAGAGACGTGGGGCTGGGGAGAGAAATCCGGAATCCTGGCAATATGACGCTCGTGAAGCTGTGAAGCTGGAAGAGGTCGCTCAGAAAGGAGGGGACAGGGACCCCTCTGGGAGGCCCGTGGAGGGTTCCCCTGAGAGAAGGCATGTGCTTTAATCGGACAGGTGCCTGCAGCTGCCCTCTGGTCATTCTGCCGGGAAGGTGTCAGAGTTTGGTTTGGTTTGAGGGTCTGGTCTCGCGGCCCTTGGCGGTTAGCAGAGCAGGACTTCCGTTGGTCCAGATGGGACTTCAGACCTCTCAGGGGCCCCTGTGGTGGCTCAGCAGCAGCCTGGCCAGCAGGGCGGGGACACCGTTTCCACGTGCAGATGAGGCATCCAGAGGAAGGGATGGGATCGCCTCGCCCCTTGTGCGTTCCAGAAGCTTCTGGAGCTTCTCGGAGACTCTTGCTCAGCCTCCGCTTCCCCTCCACAGACCACACCCGAGGGCTCCCTACCCCAGGCCTTTGACATTTGGGGAGGGAGGGCATCCTCAGGGTCCTGCTGTCTTTGGGGGAGGGGGCGGCCTCAAGCATCCCCATGGCAGCTCTGTAGCCCAGAGAGGATCCTCTGGACAGGCTGTTGTGACCCCCGACCCGCACCACCTGACCTGGGTGGTAAGCCCCAGGGAAACACGCAAGCAGCACGGCGAAGACCAAGGCACGCTGGCTCCCAACCGGTCCAGAACCCAGAGTCCCGGGGGCACCCAGAGCCGGCGCGTGTCCTCGGCGGGGTCCCCCCTGAGCCGGGCACGGTGAGCGGTCCCCCAGCCTAGCCCGCATGGCCAGCAGAGCGGCTCTCGGCCGGGAGCTGACACTGTTATGAGCACTCCATGAAGCTGATGCATTGGGACGCTCTGGCTAATATATTTTTCTGCCAAAAAAACGCTCAATAAAATGTACAACTAATGAATAAAATCACAATGTTGCCAAGAAGCGATGTGTGCCCCAAATTTCCAAAAATACTTCAATCACTCTGTGTCTTAAAGCCAGTCCACGCCAGGAAGTCCCCACTTAAAATTCAGGGCAGGAGTTTCAGCAGCAGGAACCCCAGGCCCGAGGACAGAATGTATGTTGAAGATGCAGACCGAGGCGCTGCCTGCCTCTGCATCTCCTGCTCCCGAGCCCAGACTCCCTGAACCTTCCGGGGCTGGCGCTTTCTCCCCAGCTGTGGCGGGGCCACTGAGAAGCACGGGCCCAGGGGGAAGGCTCCCAGGACGGGGACCTACACGTTGGGCATATTCCCTGATCCAACGGGGGCCTCGGTGGTGGTAGGTACAGGTGCGGGGTGCAGGGACCACGGGGTCTGCGAACCCCTGAAATGCAGTGTTGCTGTGCCTTAGGCAGTGTCAGAAGCTGGACTGGAAGTGGGATGTCCACAGCCTTCTCAAACTCTCAAAGAGTAGACCCAGGAAAGGGGAAGGACCAGTCTTGCCTCTTGGCCTCCTAGGAATGCATTTTTGGAAAGATTTCTCTGCCCTTTGTGGACCCAGAAAACTGGAGCCAGATGTCGGTGGGACACGGGTCTGGGAAGGGGGAGGATGGGAGGCCCCAAGAGAGCCTGATTCAATTCTACAAATGCTAAATGAGCACCGGCCACTGCCAGACATTGTCCGTGTGGTTGAGGAGATGAAGGGGGAGGCAGGGGCACGCAGGCCATGAAGGCACAAGCCTCTGTCCTGCTGTGGTAGATGTACACAGGGTATCAGGGAGTGCTTCCCGGAGGAGGAGGTGACCCTTGTGCCTGTTCTCAGAGAACAGATGGAAGCTGGTGATGCAGAAAGGCCGCGGGGGCCCGAGATTCCTGAAAGTGGAGTGTCCCAGGCAATCTAGCACACGAGCTTGGGCTTTGGATGCGTGTTGAATGCGGCTCTTTATTCCCCAAGCCCCTGTGGGACTGCCCTCCCCGTGCCTTGGCCCCCCACGGCCTCCCCCGGGCACCCAGGCTGAGCTCAGTGGGGCTGGGGGGGCAGGAATAGTGGCCCTTTCATCTCACAGGTGGCCGACATGCCGGCTCCCACAGGGACCAGGTCCTGTTCCAGGGCTGGGATCAGAGAAGGCCCTGGGTGGCCTGCTGGCCCCCGCAGACCTTTGATCTTTCGTCTGCTGCTCCGTGGCTGGTGCTGCCACCTGGCCCAGACACGACAGTGGGGAGCCGGGGTCTGTACGAGAATAGAGGGCAGGGACTTGCGTGCGTCACCCCATTTCTCCTTGGCGACCCCATTCCGGTGCTGAGCATAACACATCTACCCAACCCACCTGCTCGTGGGCGTGCTGATGGTATAACGTGAAATGTGATGTGAGAAAGCACTTAGACCCAGCAAAAAGGGGCCACCAGATGTCCTGGCAGGACCGGATTTTGGAGCCAGAACCCTGGCTTCCCGCCCGGGCTCTGTCCCTCGCCAAGCCCACGGCTTTGGGCAAGTCACAACTTCGCTTCAGTCTGCTCGTGTAGACGGAGGGTGCCCTGCCCAGCCCCGCCCAGCCCAGCCCGGCGGGCCGGCCTCCCCGGCTAGCACGGGCACCAAATGAGATAATGGCTGGAAAGTGCTCTGAAAAGAATAAAGTGCCGTGCCGATGTCAGGGATTATCATTATTATTAAGGAGCATGATTACCGCAATCCAGAAAAGCTGCCATTAACGAGAAGGCTCCTGTTCGTGTTGATTTAATTTCCTGGTTAACTGAGCGTTGGCAAGAAAAAAACTCTCTGTTTCAACCCTTATTGAAAATCTTTTTAAATTATGCCAGTCCTACCCTGTTGTCCTGGTCATGGTGCAGACTTGGGTCTTTATTTATGAACGCATTGATTGAGTCACACAGGCATTCATTACGCATGCTCTGACCATAACCCAAAGGGCGGCCATAGACCCAGGTTCCTCCCTTCTTGGGGTCCCAGGACGCGTGGTCGGGTATCACTTGGAAAAAAGCGGAGGAGACAGGTCTGGGGAAAAGCATGGGATGGAGCCTTCCAAGTGGCTTTTTCCCTGGTCCCCTGGGGCATCTTGATATATTGTCATAGATGTCCTTACGGTTTAAGCGATACTTTATGATTGGGGTAGAAGGAGTTTTCTGGATTTACCCAGATGCATTATAAAGTGATATGATTGGGCTGTTCTTTTCTTTTTCTTTTTTTTTTTTTTTTAACAAACTTGTCAGGACTGATGTGCCCAAATAAATGGCCTTGCCTTCCGGAAGGCCACAGAAAGCCACGGAAGGCGCATGCTCTTTGAAGGGAAGCTGCTGTCCCCCCACCAAGTCCCATTGGTGTGTCGCTATCAGAGCCGGTGGTGGGCAAAAAGGGACGGTGGGCATTTTGAATAGACTCTGGTGGGAAGAGGCTGACCCATTGCCATAGAACCGTCTGGGGACAAAGTGCGGTCTCCACACACAGCGTTCTTTCTCTTCCGACGGCTTTGCAGGAGAAGTTTCCAGAGGCTCTGAGCAACAGCAGCCTCCTGGTGCCCAGAAATAACGTGCTCAGGGGGCTGCTTGTGCAGGGAGAAGCCCACCGGCTGAAGGGCAGAGGGGTGTCTGGGAACTCCGCACAACCCCCCCAGGAGGAAGGGGTAATGACGCCCATTGGGGCAGACATCAGTGCACTGTGATGACGCCCGTTGGGGTGGACGTCCAGTGGCTGTGATGATGCCCGTTGGGGTGGACATCAGTGCACTGTGATGATGCCCATTGGGGTGGACGTCCAGTGGCTGTGATGACGCCCGCCCGTTGGGGTGGACGTCCAGTGCGCTGTGATGATGCCCGTTGGGGTGGACATCAGTGCACTGTGATGATGCCCATTGGGGTGGACGTCCAGTGCGCTGTGATGACGCCCGTTGCG
>PISW01003811.1:0-189461 GCA_004023785.1 Mungos mungo | reverse complement strand
GGCAATGAGAAAGAATGACATATGGCCATTTGTAGGAAAGTGGATGGACCTTGAGGGTGTCATGCTAAGCGAAATAAGTCAGGCAGAGAAGGACAGATACCATATGTTTGCACTCATAGGTCTAACAGGAAAACAGGAGAAACCTAATGGAGGACCAGGGGGAGGGGAAGAGGGAAAGAGAGTTGGGGAGAGAGAGGGACGCAAAACTTGAGAGACTATTGAATGCTGAAAATGAACTGAGAGTTGAAGGGGAAGGGGAGGGGGAAAAAAGAGGTGGTGGTGATGCAGGAGGGCACTTATGGGGAAGAGCAATGGGGGTTGTATGGAAACCAATTTGACAGTAAACTATTTAAAAAAATAAAATAAAATAAAATACCATTTTAAATGGCTATGCCATTTAATTAATGGATACACTGAATCCAGGATGCTTAATAAAACAAGAGCCCACAGAAAGAAGCTCTTATTTTGTACAGATTTATATACCTCTGAGCAAAATTTAAATATGGACTTTGGAAAAAATGAACAATCAGAATGCCATGGGAATTGCAGAAGTGTTTTCAGAAATGACCTACTTGAGATTAGGAATCCTGTGTTCCTCCTTCTAGAATAAATGATCCATAATCTGGTGTTCATTCCAAAATATTTCACCAACATGGCCTCTATTTGTCAAACTCAAGGAGTATTCCAACCTGTTCCAGCACTTACTTTCACACATTTCATGAGGCAAGGTGGAAGTTGAAGTTGTCTTTAATCCAATATGGTTTAAGAGGAAGCTTATTTCCATAGCATTTTGTGAATGTGCTAACACAGAGTTTCCAGTGGGAAGGGACCCTCTACAAATGGGAGCAGAATGACCAGAAAAAATTGTGTGTCAGATGTTTTTTTAAGTCTCCATGACTATTTTCCTCTTTCTTCTTTATTATTGGACCTGGAGTCTACTAAATAATCCTATAAAAGAATCTCTATTATGATTGTTGGGTGCTAAGGCAATGCTTCTGCTGGTAGTTGGCATTATAAAGTCTGAAAGAAACTGGCTCAAAATAAGTCATACCAAATAGTGGTCATTACTGGCGTTTTAAAAAGCTGCAGGAGGTTATGTTTTAAGAACAGATGGTGCCTAGTGTGTCTTCTTAAATTATGTCACATAGACAGTCCCAATTTCTTGTATAAATATTTAATATTTTACACCCTTCGAACCTGCTGCCAATGTAGGTCTCTCTAAGTAAACTCTCAGTGCAGCTCTGACCCCATTCACATCTTTTAAAAGTATGAGCATGCTAGCTCAGAGGGAAGTGGCCAGAATTTGGTATGCTTCTTAAAAGCTGTCAGCTTTGTTCAGTATAAATTTCTGAAGTCTGATAGCCTGGCTGCCTGACAGTGTTTCATTCTCACTGTCATTCTGGTGATCGCTCTCTTCACACTACCAGCTGGGCCATCATGTCTCCTCGGCAGTGAGGGGCAAAAATTACAGTAACACTTGGCATTATAAAAATCACTTTTCTGGTAGCTCAGGACCCCTCATGATTTTTGGTTGACACATGTTCTGTCTGGCAAAGCTAGACCTCATTTCACAGAAAAGTGGGAAAAAAATGGTGAAATGATACTTGAAAAGTAAAAGACTAAACTTACAAGTTATGTATAATCTTTCTAAAGATGCAAAGCTTGCAACGGGGTCTACGTGACTACAACAGCTTTCTGAACTATAAACTATCCATCACTACAAAAGTCACGGTTGGAAGTCTATGTCTATGTTATTCCTCAAGATCTCTTTATTTATAATACGAAAAATAATTTAAAATAACTACTCCAAAATTATATCCCTGGTCAGTTTTGCACAATGAGGCCTTTAATCTTTTCTTCTGGTTCTGCCTATGCAGCAGGTGGGACAAATGGTTTAGCTTAGTCTGAATTCGCTTTGACTCTAAGTAATCTAAATGAAACATCCCACAAGTAATTTGTGTAAACTAATCCCCTCTAGAAGAACTAATGCTGAGTCCTTGGGGAAGTTTGTCACTTTTATTTGATGTTATAAGAATTTATCCCCTGACAAGTACACTATCAGTGTGTCACTAGTAGTATCAATTTAATTAAGGTACTGTCAGCTTCTCTCTAGTTTGCACAATTTAATGTCTCAGTCTTTTATAATCAAGTGGGCTAGAAAATTGGTATTTGGTTTACTAGCCCCTGTTTGTTTTCTTTTCCTGAAATGAGACTTGAATTGTTAAACCAGTCTCTGTCATTTTATGTTAACATGGGTATATATTTTATATTTCTTTTTGTATGTTTGAGTCATTTCGTATCAGATGGATTTCCAGTCCTACCCTCTCTATATTCAGGAATTTTTAAAAACAAAATTAGTGGAACTTTTGTAATTGGACTGACTAGTCTATTAAATAATATATAAAGATAGAAGACTTTAGGGACATATTAAGATTTTGAAGAGGGATTATTTTTCTTGTTCAAAATAAATAAAAGGCTTATGATATTTGATATATGAAATATAGTAGTGTATTTTAAATGAAAATGGTTCTGTCCAGCATGTAACTATATTAATTTTACCAGCCTATAATTATTTTAAAATTAATTACTGTTTTTATATGTATAACATAACTCATTACAGGCAGCACAGAGTGTAGAAAAAGTACGCTGTGGAAAGAATACTTAATTTTTGCCTTTTAAGTCAAACTTTTTGCTCCATAAGGATTCAGTTCTGCAATTATTTAGTTGTGTTACATACACAGAGATGCACACTATTCAAGCTGGAAAGAGCTAGCATCGGCTATCATTTCAATCAATCCTCATAAGGTTTATAGAAAGATGTACCGATATCAGTACAGGTACAGAAGTAGAGACGGAGGTCCAGGTGCAGGAGAGGTAGACACACGTAGCAGGAAGGTAAGATTTTCTGGCCAAAGTAAACGGTTAACTCCTTCATGAATAATTAATTCCTTCTAGCCTAAATCGTTGTTGTGTGAATTTGAATAACTCACTTTTATATTTGTGACATAAAATGTGAATATTGAATAGACACTTAAGGTCTTTTCTAAAATCATGAATCTAAATACTGAGAATATAGTTTCTGAAATTATATATTCACATGCACATATATGTTTTATAAAAACAAATTAGTTTACATGCGTCCATACTCTGTGTGTATAAGCACTACGTATTTGGACAAGTGCATAGAGGCATATATCCATCATTATAATGTCATGTATACATAGTATTATTCCTGCCCTAGAAGTCCTCTCTGTCCTGTCATAATCCTTAACTACTAAACTTTTATTGTCTCCACAGTTTGCCTTTCCAGAATGTAAGTCCATATAGTCAGAATCGTTTGGTATGTTGGTTTTTCATATGGGCTTCTTTCACTTAGCAATGTGTATATAAGATTCCTCCATGTCTTTTTAGGGCTTCATGGCTCATATACAATAATATACACATATTTATTTATTTATTTATTTATTTATTTATTTATTTATTTATTTATTTTAAGCTCTTAGTAATGTTTCACTGTCTTGTTGGACCACAGTTTATCTGTTCACCAAGTGAAGAACATCTTGGTTGTGTCCAAATCTTGGAAATTATGAATAAAGCTACTATAAGCATCCTTGTGCAGGTTTTTGTGTGGACATAAATTTTCATCTCCTTTGGGTCAATGCCAAAGAGCATGATTGCTGCCTCATATGGTAAGAGTATGCTTTGTTTTGTAACAAACGTCAAACTGTTTTCCATAGTGGCTACACCATTTTGATTTGCATCTGAAATGGATGAGAGTTCGGGAAGCTCCACATTCTTGCCAGCATTTGGTGTTGTCAGTGTTCTGGATTTTAGGCCTCCTAATGCATGTTTAGTAGTATCTTATTGTTTTAACTTGCATTTCCCTGATGAAAAATTATGTAGGTCATCTTCTCATATGTTTTTTTTGCCACCTTTATGTATTCTTTGGTGAGGTGCCCAGACCTTTAGCGTATATTTCATCATTAGTTTTTAAAAGATGGTGTTTCATCTTAAGCAAATTTTGTCTTCTTGTAATTAATTGCTAGTTTTATTTTGTATAGTGTTCAGAAGTGTTTCTATAATATTTATTATTTGAAAGTTTTTATGTGATTATTCATTTACAAATGTTCTTTGCATACTCAAGAATGTGGATTCACTAGACTTGACGGCAGTCTAAGTACCCTTCACTACCAAACAAATGTATTAAGATGTGTGAATATCCTACAACTTTGTTGTTGTTGTGTTTAACCTATAAGTAATTAAAAGAGGAATTCTGAAATCACCCACCCTGATTGTGAGTTTTTAAAATATTTTTTAAATTTAAATTTAAGTAAGTTAACATACAGTGTAGTCTTGGCTTCCGGATTAGAACTCAGTAATTCATCTCACATATGACACCCAGTACTCATCCCAAAAAATGTCTTCCTTCATATTCATCATCTATTTAATCCACCCCCCTACTCCCTGTCCCTTGATCAACCCTCAGTTTGCTCTCTATATTTAAGAATCTCTTTGGTTTGCTTCCCTCTCACTTTTTATCTTACTTTTCCTTCCCTTCCCTTATATTCATAGTTTGAGTTCCTCAAATTCCACATATGAGTGAAATCATATGATATCTGACTTTCTCTGACTGACTTATTTTGCTTAGCATAATACCATTTAGTTCCATCTGTGTTGTGGCCAAGTGACAAGATTTCCTTCTTTTTTCATTGCTGAGTAGTATTCCATTGTGTGTATATACCACATTTCTTTTTCCATTCCTCATTTGATGGACATTTGAGCTCTTTTCATAATTTGGCTATTGTTGATAAAGCAGCTATAAACATTAGGGTGCATGTTCCACTTCGATTCAGCAACCCTGTATCCTTAGGATAAATACCTTGTAGTGCAATTTCTGGGTTGTAAGGTAGGTAGTTCTATTTTTTATTTTTTGAAGAATCTTCATACTGTTTTCCAGAGTTGCTGTACCAGTTTGCATTCCCACAAACACTGGTTCCATACAAATTTTAAGATTGTTTGTTTTAGCTCTGTGAAGAATGCTGGTGCTATTTTGATAGGGATTGTATTAAATGTGTAGATTGCTTTGGGTAGTATTGACATTTTAACAATACTTCTTCTTCCAATCCATGAGTATAGAATGTTTCTCCGTTTCTTTGTGTCTTCTTCAATTTCTTTCATGAGCTTTCTATAGTTTTCAGCATACAGATCTTTTCCCTCTTTAGTTAGGTTTATTCCTAGGTATAATGGTTTTTGGTGCAGTTGTTAATAGAATTGATTCCTTGATTTCTCTTTCTGCCTCATTATTAGTGTATACAAATGCAACTGATTTCTGTACATTGATTTTATGTCCTGTCACTTTGCTGAATTCATGTTTCAGTTCTAGCAATTTTTTTGATGGAATCTTTGGGTTTTCCACATAGATTATCAGGTTGTGTGTGCAGATAGTGAAAGTTTGACTTCTTCTTTGCCAATTCGGATGCATTTATTTAATTTTGTTGTCTGATTGCTGAGGCAAGGACTTCCAGTACTACTGAACAACAGTAGTGAGAGTGAACACCTCTGTCGTGTTCCTGACCTTAGGGGGAAAGCTCTCAGTTTTTCCCCATTGAGGATGTACAAATCACCCCTCAACAAGTAGAAAAATATCGATATCATATCATGCATATTTTCTGACCACAATGCTATGAAACTTGAAATAAACGACAAGAAAATATTTGGAAGAACCACAAATACTTGGAGATTCAAAAGTATTCTACTAAAGAATGAATGGTTTAACCAAGAAATCAAATATAGGAAATAAAAAGTACGTGAACACCAAAGAAAGAAAGAAAGAAAGAAAGAAAGAAAGAAAGAAAGAAAGAAACAAAAATGAATATGCAACAATCAAAAACCTTTGGGGTTAAGCAAAGGCATTCACAAGAGAGATGTATATAGCAATCCAGGTCTTCCAAAAGGGATAAATGTCTCAAATACACAACCTAACCTTATACCTAAAAGGACTTGAAGATGAAAAGGAAAAAAAAAACCAGCAGAAGAAGGGCAATAATAAAGATTAGAGCAGATATAAATGATACTAAAAACAAACAAACAAACAAACAAACAAAAAACCCCGACCCTGTAGAACAGATCAGTGAAACTAGGAGATGGTTCATTGAAGAAAATTACCAAAATTGATAACCTCCTAGCCAGATTGATCAAAAAGAAAAAGGTAAGCACCCAAATAAATAATATCATGAATGAATGAAAGAGGGGAAATCACAACCAACTCACCAGAAATACAAACAATAATAAGAGACTATTATGAACAATTACATGCCAAAAAATTGGGAAATTTGGAAGAAGTGGACAAATTCCTAGAAACATATAAACTACCAAAACTGAAACAGAAAGACATTGAAAATTTGAATAAGCCCATAACAAGTAAAGAAATTGAATCAGTAATGAAAAATCTCCCAAGAAACAAGTCTAGGGCTGGATGGCTTCTCAGGAGAATTGTACAAAACATTTAAAGGACAGTTAATACCTATTCTTTTGAAGTTGTTTCAACAAATAGGAATGGAAAGAAAACTTCCAAATTCATTCTATGAGGTCAGTATTACCTTGATTCCAAAAGCAGACATAGACCCCCACTAAAAAGGAGAATTACAGACCAATTTCCCTGATGAACATGGATATAAAAATAAGATACTAGCAAACTGAACTCAACAATACACTAAAAGAATTATTCACCACAATCAAGTGGGAATTATTCGTGGGCTGCTGGGGTGGTTCAATATCTGCAAATCAACTAACATGATACAGAGACCTCATGTTAATATAAGGATATGAACCACGTGATCCTCTCAAATGCAGAAAAAGCAATAGACAAAATATAGCATCCTTTCTTGATAAAAACCCTCAAAATAGTATGGATAGAAGGAAAATATCTCAACATCATAAAGGCCATGTATGAAAGACCCACAGTTAATATCACGCTTTCTAAATATATATTTCATTTTCTTAGATTTGGAGGAACCTGACATTTTACAAATAATAAAAAACTATGCTTACCATACAAGATTTAATTTGTTTTATACTGGAAGATATTTTCAAAATATCTTTGGAAAATATTTAGGATAGATATGAGTTTATTCTTTTTAAATGTTAGAGTGTTTTAATTTAGAGTGCTTTAAAACATAATTATACTGACATTGTACATAAATTATTGTATCATCTGTGTATCATAAGCTTTTCCATGTTAAAAAACATCCTAGCAATTATAGTAGTTCATCAAATGACTATTATATAATATGTTGAATAATTTTATGGTGTTTTGTATATTGTCAATTTCTGGTGTTGTGAAAATATCATAAGATCAAATCAATGATCAATTTATACTGCTATTATCAATATATGAAAGAAATTCATTGGGGTTGAAATAAACCACTATTTTTTTTCTGATGTAGTAATTTAATAGTCAAAAAGTACATCTAATATTAACTTACATTAATTTAATTATTAGAAAGTATTACATATTTCTTGTGTCTTTACAAATTACATGCTCAAATACTTTATTTTTAAACATGAAATTTTGTTATTTTACTAATTTCTTTTAATGCATTCCTAATATATTGACCTTTAGTCATATTCTGCAGATTTCATATTTGAAAATCAATTTGGAAAATATATTGGATACTAATTTATTTAGATCTTATAATGCCAAAAAACAGTTGTGTCTCCCTCTCAATTATATTTCCCTGATTAGTTTGACACTTAAAAATATTATTTGTGTGTGTGCATGAGAGAGAGAGAGAGAGAGAGAGAGAGAGAGAGAGAGAGAAGGTCAGAGAGAGAGGGAGTCAAAGAATCTGAAGCAGGCTTTAGGCTCTGAGCTGTCAACACAGAGCCTGACATGGGTCTCAAACCCACAAACTGTGAGATCAGGACCCGAGCCAAAGTCAGATGCTTAACTAACTGGGCCACCAGGTGCCCCATATTTCTTTGATTATTTTAATTTAATATTTTCCCTAATAAATTTGACTCTCAGTTTCATTTCTTCTAGTTTTACAAAATGTTCATTTTATATTGATTTTTTAACAAGATTTTTAAAATGTATAATGTTATGAGAATTTTTAAAAAATGGTGTCTTTATCCTACATAATTAATGTATTGTCTCAATATCATGTACAGAATAGGTTTTTACTCCGCATTAATTTGTAATGACTTGTTTTAGAAACACTCAGTTTATACTAGTCTATCACTATTGTTTGTATCTAGTCTTGTGCCATTAGCAGTTATTTTCTAAATTTTTAAATCTTAATCATCCATTTCCTATATAAAAGGTAGCTACTTTTTTGCATGGACCTCAAGTATACTGAAGTATTAAGGAAAGGTAGTAAGCAGGCTGTATTTTAGCTTATGGGCAAGTAATAAATTGTATCATGTATCTTGAATGTATCATAGATAAGCTGCTATATAACGATTACCACTTCAGATAGCTGTGAAATTAGGTGATTAACTAGTTGGTACTTAACCTTCTAATTTCTGTATAAGTCTAATTACATGAAATAGAAGTGGGGGTTTTGATTTTTTACTTTGCTTTTCTGTTTGATGTGTCATTGTATCTACCGTATTGTAAGTGATGGAAAATAATTGCATATGTTAAAAAAATAAATTGTGTTACATTAAAAAAAATATATACCCACAAAAAAAGAAAAAATTTTTCATTAATTAAAATATTTTATTCCAATATAGTTAACATACAGTATTATACTAGTTTCAGGTGTAAAATACACTGATTCAACAATTCTGTACATTACTCAGTGCTCATCATGATAAGTGTACTCTTTAATCCCCATCACCTATTTCATTCATTTCCCCCTCTCACCTCCCCTCTGGTAACCATCTGAGGTTCTCTGTAAAGAATCTATTTCTTGTTTTCTCATTCTTTTTCTCTCTTTCCTTTGTTCATTTCTTCTGTTTCTTAAATTCCACATCAGTGAAATCATGGTATCTGTCTTTCTCTGACTGACTTTGATCATTTTTCTTTCTTAGCATTTATACTCTCTAGCTCTACCCATGTTGTTTCCTGGTAAGATTTTATTTTATTTTTTTATGTCTGAATAATATTCCAGTGTGTGTGTGTGTGTGTGTGTGTGTGTGTGTGTGTGTGTGTATCACATCATCTTTATCCATTCACCTGCCAGTGGACGTGTGGGTTCTTCCCATAATCTGGCTATTGTAAATAATGCTACAGTAAACATAGTGGTGTATGCAAGTTTTCAAATTAGTGTTTTTGTATTTTATTTTGGTAAATACCCAACAGTGTGATCACTGGATCCCAGGGTAGTCCTGTTTTTAATTTTTGAGGAACCTCCAAGCTGTTGTCCACAGTGGCTGCATCAATTTACATTCTCACCAACAGCACACAAGGGTTCCTTTCCTGCACATCCTGGAAAACATATGTTGGCCCTTGTTTTTATTTCAGCCCTTCTGAAAGGTGTGAGGTAATATCTCATTGTAGTTTTGATTTGCATTTCCATGATGATGAGAGATATTGAACATCATTTCATGTGTCTAATGGTCACCTGTATTATTTTTTGTCTCAGCAAATGCCACTTCAGTTGGTCTACTTATCAAGCTAAGAAGTAGGAATCATTTTTGATGTTTTGAAATTTTTCTCCTTTTTCACTTTATTTATTCCTATTCTTTATTTACTTTTGTACATTCTGCCAAATCACAAGTACAAACTGCCTCTTGCTTGGTCTGTAGATATACCCTCCTAATTGGTTTCTTAGCTTTCAATTTTATATTTTTCTACCAATTTCTTCATAGGCTGTCACAACCATCTTTTTTAATGTTTGTTTGTTTTGAGAGAGAGAGCAGTGGATGGGCAGAGAGAGATAGAGAGAGAGACATAGAATCCCATGCAGGCCCCACACTATTAGCCCAGAGACTGATGAGGGGCTCAAACTCACAAACTGTAAGATCATGACCTGAGCCAAAACCAAGAGTCTGATGCTTAAAAGATGGAGCCACCCAGGTGCCCTCATATCCATATTTTTAGAACAGAAATAATCATATTGACTCTGTTTGAAACCCTTTTAATGACTCCTCTTGGCTCTCTTTGCACTACAAAGTACGAGAGACAGTTCTCCTTATCCATTTCTTGCTTTATAAAACATTTTTCCCACTAGTCACTTCCACATCTTTCTTTACTATCTTGGTTATTTTATTGAAGAATAAAAATATTGAATAAAGTAAATATATGAATAAATTGATAATTGAATTTTCAATTAACCAATCCATTCATCCCATTACAAAATTAAGCACTGAACTAGTAACTGGAATTAGAAATTTGAACAAAACTGATCCTTGATTTCAAGTAGCTGACAAAAGAGAGGCATATGAAAATAACTAAAACAAATGTTAATGTAGAAATCACAGCAATTCAATGAGGAACAATGCAAACAACAAAAGATGTGGTCCATTTCCACTAAAGGATAGTTCAGTAGGAAATTCCTGATATACATATACATACACACATTATTATACATCGTATACATAATATATATATATGTACACACACACACACACACACACACACACACACACACACATTTTTCCAGTTTAACATAGCAAAAGAAGGGCCTTCCTGTACAAGGAAACTACATTAGCAAAGACAGTTCATTTTGAACACAGGCAGTGAGAAATACAAAGCAAAAGGTATTTTCTTCCATTGGTTAAATTTTTTTGAGCATCTACAATGTGTGAGGCATTAGTATATGTGTTGGATATAAAGTCTTAGATTAAATAACTTATCCCGGCCCACGTGAAGCCTTTTTCTAGTTATAAGACCTGTAAGGTAAGTAGAGAAAATAATTATCTAATAATTTGGGCTTTATCCTGTAAACAGTGGGGTGTTGTGAAGTGTATTAAGTAAAGGAGAAGTATAAAACATGTTTGCAATTAAGCGATCACACAGGTGATTTAAGGAAGCCAGATCAAAATGTCTGACACTGAGACCAGTGAGATGATAATTATAAGTAATAAAGGAATAAAAGCTGAAATGAGAGAAGAATCATTGAAAAAATTAAGGAGATAGAATAAACAGGAGATGATCAAAGTTTAAATATAAGCGATAATTCAAATTAATAATTAGACTCGACATGAATTCCTGATCTCTTGGGTGATATTTAGATGAGAAATCCAGGCAGAGATAGAGGAGATCTGGAGAAAGAAAAGTGTCTGAGGAAAATGATAAAACCAGTTTAAGACATAATCAGACTCAGGTGTCCATAGGCATCCAAGTAGAAATTAATAAGACATTGATTAGAGACTCCTATGTTCAATCACACATTACAGGATGACAAGAGTGTCTATCAAGATTCTTTCTCCACCACCATGAGGAAATCTCATTATTGTACACAAAATGGAAGTGAACTTTGACTTGATGTTGTTATAATATGATAATAATGGTCACAGATCTACATTTTACTTTGGAATTATGCATAATGAAAGGGATTTAGGCCCACTGGGAGCTAAAATTATTACTTCTTTTATTTGTTCAAATAAATATTGCTGAGTCAAGTAATGTTTTTCTACCTGTATTTACTTGTAATATTTTGCTTTTGGCTTTAAAAATAGTTAGAGGTGGGGCCCCTGGGTGCCTAAGTTGGCTAAGCATCTGACTGTTGATTTTGGGTCAGGTCGTGATCTCACAGTTGTGGGATCAAACCCACACAAGATGCTTGGGATTCTCTATTTCTGCCCCTCCACCCACTCTCAAAATAAATAAATAAATGTTAAAAAAAATAGAGGTAGTAAATTATCATAGTCAACAAATCAGTTGAGCAAGAATATCAGTGGCAAGGGAAATTCAGGTGCTGTCATTTATAACTGACAAGATTTTTTTTAATATTACAAAAGACTTATGGGAGCCTGGATGGTTTGGTGGGTTAAGTGTCTGATTTCAGCTCAGGTCATGATCTCCCAGTTTGTGAGTTGGAGCCCTGTGTCAGGCTCTGTGCTGATAGCTCAGAGACTGGAGCCTGCTTTGGATTCTGTGTCTCCCTCTCTCTCTGCCTCTCCTCTGCTTGTGCTCTGTTTCTCTCTGTCTCTTTCTCTCTCAAATATAAATAAGAATTTTCAAACTTTTAAAAGAAATATTTAGCTAACAATCTATATATTTTCCAAGAAACAAGGACTAAAAAGCAGCAACCAAATTCATATGTCTTTTCTATTCCTTTTCCTGTACCAGAAGACAGATAAAAAGAAAATTTGGGTCTCTGCTCTTAGTTGTTTAAGTTCTAAATTGTTTCAACGATCTCCAGTTACTGTGCATTGAGTCATATGTACCAGTCTCTGAGTTCTCTTGGTTTAAATAAATCTGTTTCTAATATTTTTTTAAAAGTTTACAAAAATTACACAAGTTATAGTGATTTTTCTTACTTTCTGTACAGTATATTTAAACTATTTTATGCTTGTTTTTTAAATGTTACAAACAGCTAAAGTTTAAAAAAATGCGTACACATTAATAAATAGCACAGTGTTGTATCATCTTAGTAATAACTGTATGTCTTTGTTCAATTGTGCTGTGCATATCTGGAGCATTTTTGGCATTAGGTTTGGCTAATAAATGTAGGGTGTTGAGTAAGCATGAAGGGAGTAACAGTCGGTATTAGTTTTAAATGACATACATAATAGGCACAACATCAAAACAGTGGTTAAACTTCAATCCCGGTGTTCACAGGTCACTTGTAACAAGCTACAATGTCATGGCTCTTTTGTGCCAAAAAAAAAAAAAAAAAGTCCTGAAATGCAGTTATGTTTTCAGATGTTTCTAAATACTCATCTCTTTTGGGCAGCAGAATTTCAGAGACTGTCCAGAAAATAGCAATTTGTCAACAATTTGAAAATAGGCTTGTGACATGATGTATTTATTTGAAGTATAATGCAATAATAGACATACAGTAAAATGATGTTTGTAAAGGAAATTATCATTGGTAAGCGCCCTTTCCTGAAATTAATTTCAGATGCCTATGGGGAAAATTCTGACTGACAATATGACTGTGGGTTGGAGGATGGACAAAATACATGGTATGGTATTGTCCTATATCTCTTTTGAACATTTACAGAATCAAACTTTAATGATGTCTTCAAAATAGAGGAGTTTTAGTCATTTCCCTGTCAATAGAAAATGCAAGTAAAAGTAAATTATTTATCATTTTAATAAGTTGCGCTACTGAACAGAAACAGATTGCAGATTTATAAGCCCATGAAGTCAACAAAACAAAGGTTCCTCCCCTCCCCTCCTCCACATCTTGTACTAATTTCTATTGTTCCTTTAATATGACCCCTGAGATTTGTTATAATATAGTTACATTCAAGGATCTATATGCAAAGATTACCATTGCTGCATTTTTATAGAATTTTAAAAATATGCATGATTGAAGTAAACATTCTGTATATAATTTTATTTATACTTTTAATAAACACTTATCAAGTGTCTTCAATATGTAAATGTTTATATAATTTCTCAGTATAACTACTTAAGTGAAAACATATAGTCCATTGGCAAAATATCAAAGCAGAATGAATGATAAAACCCTCGAATAGATGAATTTCAGTGTGTGCCATAATAAAATCTAACCATATAATCTAAGGATAATTTGTAAAAATATTGTTCTGAATTTGAAAGGATAGAGGTTAACATTTCCTTCTTTCTTTGTGATAGGATAAACTTAACTTTTTATTTTTTTAATTAAGATTTTTATTGAGATAGGTATAGATTCACACATGGTTGCGGGGAAAGAAAAACAAAACATGCAGAGATCTTGTTTACATCTTATCCAGTTTCCTTCTACAGGTAATATCTTGCAGAACTATCATACAATATCATAACCAGAATATTGACATTGATGAAATCCACTGTCCTTAGAGTTTTCCCAGTTTTAATTATACTTGTGCATGTGCTTGTGTATTTAGTTCAATACAATTTTATCCCACATGTGAATTTCTATCTGCACTGTCACAGAGAATTATATGAAACAGTTCCATCTTTTGGAATTCCTATGCCGTGTCCTCTTCTGCCTATCTAACCTCTGGTAAACACTAGTCTGCTCTTTATTTTTAAATTTTTTAATTTTAAAATTGCTTTATAGGGACTCCTGGGTGGCTTAGTGGGTTAAAGTTCTGCCTCTTGATTTTAGGTCAGGTCATGATCTCAGGGTCATGGAATGGAGCCCCGCACTGGGCTCTACAGTTAGCATGGAGTCTGCTTAAGATTCTCTCTCCCTCTCTCTTTGCCCCACTCCCTGCTTGCACTTTCTCACCCTTTCTCTCAAAATAAATAAATAAAAATTTTAAATAAATAAATAATAAATAAAATTGTTTTGCTAAATATAAGCTTCCAGTTATGCAACCTTTTGGGATTAGCTGGTTTCATTCAGCAGTATTCCCTGGAGATTCATCCAAGTTATCAATTTATTCTTTCAATTTGTTACTGAGTTGTATTTCATGGGATGAGTGTATTATGGATTGTTAAGCCATTCACCAGTTGAAGGGCGTTTGGACTGTTTTCAGTGTTTGTCAGTTACGAAGATAACTGCCATGACCATTAATTCCCAGGTTTTTGAGGGAATATGTTTTTACTTCTCTGGGATGGATGTGCAGGGGTGCAATTGCTGGATCTTCTGGTAATGCATACGGTAACTTAGAAGAGGTGGAAAGACTATTTTCAAAGTATCTGTACTCTTTAACATTTTACCACCAATGCACGGCTTATCCAATTTTTCTATATCCTCAACAACATTTGGGCTTGTCATCCATTTTTTTATTCATTTGTTTATATTTATTTGTCTGTTTTTATTGAAATATAATTGACACACATTTCAGGTGTACAACTCAGGAATCTGACAAGTTTATACATTATGTTATGTTCACAAGTGCAGCTGCTCTCTGTTCTATTACCTTGCTATTAAATATCATTGGCTGTATTCTTTACGCTCTGTTTTTATTCCCATGATTGACTCATTCCACTGTTGGAGGCCAGTATCGCCCTCTCCTCTGCACCCATTTTCCCCCTTCCATACTCCAGCCCCTCTGGCAACCATCAAATCGCTCTCTGTATAGTTATGATTTTGCTTTTTTATTCATTTTTTAGATTCCACGCATGACTGTAGTCATGTGGTATTTGTTTTTCTCAGTTTGATTTATTTCATTTAGCATAATACCTTCCAGGTCCATCCATGTCATCTCATATAGCATAATCTCATCATTTTTATGTCTGTATAATATTGAATTCTGTATATATACCGCCTTTTCCTTATCTATTAACTTCTTGTGGGCAACTTAAGCAGCTTCCATATGTTGGGTTTAATAAATAATGCTAAAAACATAGGAGTGCACATATCTTTTCAAATTAGTGTTTTTATTTTCTCTGGGTAAATACTCAACAGTGGAATTACTGAATCACATGGTATTTCTATTTTTAATTTTAAAATGTTTATTTATTTTAAGAGAGAGACAGACAGTGTGAGCAGAGGATGGACAGAGAGAGAGTGAGACACAGAATCCAAAGTGGACTCCAGACTGAGCTCTCAGCACAGAGCCTGACACACGGCTTGAACCCACGAACTATGAAATCATGATCTGAGGCAAAGTCAGATGCTTAACTGACTGAGCGATGCAGACACCCCCTATTTTTAATTTTCAGAGGAAGTTCCATACTGTTTTCCATAATGACTGTGCCAGCTTCATTCTCAACAACAATGCAGGAGAGTTCCTTTTCTCCACATTCTCACCAACACTTGTTGTTCCTTGTGTTTATTGTTTTGTTTGGTTTTGGTTTTGGTTTTTAATTTTAGCCATTCTAACAGGCCTGGAGTACTATCTCATTGTGGTTTTGATTTGCATTTCCCTGAGGATTAGGGATGTTGAGCATCTTTTCATGTGTCTGCCAATCATCCTCATGTCTTCTTTGGAAAAATGTCTATTTAGATACTCTACCTTAATTGTTTCTTTGGTGTTGTGTTGTATGAGTTCTTTATATATATATATATATATATATATATATATATATATATATATATATATATATATATATATAATTTAATGTTTGTTTATTTTTGAAGGAGAGAGAGAGACAGGGCATGAGCAGGAGAGAAGCAGAGAGTGAGGGAGACACAGAATTTGAAGCAGGTTCCAGGCTCTGAGCTGTTCACACAGACGCTGATGCAGGGCCTGAACTCATAAGCTGTGAGATCATGACATGAGCTAAAGTCATACGCTTACCCAACTGAACCACCCTGGTGCCCTGGTTCTTCATATATTTTAGATATGAATCTCTTATTGCACATATCATTGGCAAATATCTTCTCCCATTCAGTAGGTTGTTTTTCTGTTTTGTTGATGGTTTCCTTTGCTGTGCAAAAGCTTTCTATTTTTTTTTTATTGTCCCAGCATTTATTTTGCTTGTTTCCTTTGCCTTAGGAGATGTATCTAGAAAATATATGGTTGTATTTTACATGGGTGATGTTACATAAATGACTGCGTGTCCTCTCTTCTAGGATTTTTATGGTTTCAGCTTTCGCATTTAGGTCTTTAATCTTTCAAGATTATTTTTTGTGTATGGTGTTAGAAAGTAGTCCAGTTTCATTCTTTTACATATAGTTCTCCAGTTCTCCCAGCATCATTTATTGAAAAGACTGTCTTTCTCCATCATATGTTCTTGTCTCCTTTGTCATAGATTACTTAGCCATGTCAGAGCATGTTTATTTCTGGGCTCTCTATCCTGTTCTACTGATCTATGTGTCTGATTTGTGACATTACCCTACTCATTGGATTACTGCAGCTTTGTAGAATGTCCTGAAATCTGCAAGTGTGTCTTTTCCAGCATTGTTCCATCTCAGGAGTGCTTTGGCTATTCAGAGTCTTCTGTGGTTCCATACAAATTTTAGTATTATTTGTTCTAGTTTTGTGAAAAAATACTATTGGTATTTTGATTACATTGAATCAGTAGATTGCTTTAGATAATATGGACATTTGACAACGTTAATTCTTCCAATCCTTGAGCATAAAATTTCTTTCCATTTTTTTGTATTATCTTCAAATTCTTTCATCAGTGTTTAATAGTTTTCAGAGTACAGGTCTTTTGCCTCTTAAGTTCATTGCTAGGTATTTAATTATTTTTGTGCAATTCTAATTGGTGTATTCTCTGGTTTTTTTTTCTTTCTTTTTTTAAAATCTCTCACTGTGCAATTTTATTGTTAGTTTATAGAAATACTTCTGACTTCTGGGTAGTAATTTTATATTCTGAAATGTTACTGGATTTAATACTTCTTGTAGTTTTTTGTTTTGGTGAAATCATTAGAATTTTCTATATATAGCATCATTTTGTCTGCAAAAAAGGGATAGTTTAACTTCCTCTTTACCTATCTGGATGTCTTCTTTTTCTTGTCTGATGCTATAGCTAGGACTTCTAATACTATGTTGAATAAAAGTGGCAAGAGTGGAGGTCCTTGTCTTGTTCCTGTCCTAGAAGAAAAGCTCTCAGTTTTTCACCATTGATAATGGTATTAGCTGTGGATTTTTCATATGTCACCTTTATTATATTCCCTCTAACCCCATTTTGTTGAGAGTTTTTAGCAAAAATGGATGTTGAATATTTCAAGTTTTTTTCTATTTCTATTGAGATGATCATATGATTTTTATTCTTAGTTTTAGCGATGTGGTGTATGACATTGATTTGTAAATATGAAACCATACTTGCATTCTAGGAATAAATCTCACTTGATCGTGGTGAATTATCTTTGTAATGTATTGGTGTATGCAGTTTGCTAATATTTTGTTAAAGACTTTTTCTATTTTCATCAGGGATATTGGTTTGTGGTTTTCTTCCCTTTTTTGTGTGTGCTTTTGTTTTTGTTTTGTTTTGGTGGTATCTGTCTGGTGTTGGTATGGAGGTAATGCTGGCCTCAAAGAATGTACTTGGAAAATTTCTTTCCTCTTCTTTTTTTTTAATAGTTTGAAAGAATAAGTATTAACTCTTTTCTTTTAACTAAAAAAAAATTTCAATCTGATAGTTGTGTATTGGTATATCATTGTGGTTTTAAACTGCATTTCTCTGATGGTACTTGATTGAAAAAATACTTAACTTAAAAAAATTTTTAATGTTTATTTATTTTTGAGGGAGAGAAAGAGAGAGAATGAAAGTGGGAGAGAGGCAGAGGGAGAGGGATAAAGAAAATCCCAAGCAGGATCTGTGCTGTCACACGGGCCTTGATCGCATGAAACATGAGATCATGACCTCTGCTGAAATTGTGAGTCAGATGCTTAACCAATTGATACACCCACAAACCCCCCAAATCTTTTATTTTATTATGCCATTTACAAATGAAATATTTCTTTATTTATTTGTTCATTTTCAAATTAGGCTGTTGTTTATTGTTGAGTTTTGAGTTTTCAAATAATATTAATATTAGGCCTTTGTCACATATATGATTTACAAATATCTTATCCCAGTTTTAACATGCTTCTTTTTCTCTTTCTCCCATGGTTTTATGCAGAATAAGTATTTTTAATATTGATAAAACTCCATTTACTAATTTATGTAATACACTTTAGTTATCAAGTCTAAGAACTTTGCCTAGGCCTAGATCTTGAAATTATCTGTTTTTCTAAAAGATTCTTAATTTTACGTTTTTACATGTAAGTCTATCCATTTTAACTTAACTTATGTATAAAGTATGAAATTTGGGTTGTTTTATTTTTTTGCTAATGTATGTCTAATTTCTCTGACAATTTCTTTCTCCATATGAAATATGTTTGCACCTTTTCCAAAAATTAGATGAACATATTTGTATGTGTCTGTTTTTGGATTCTTTAATCTGTGCAGTTGGACTATGTTTTTATCCATCTGTCCAAACCTGTCATGATGGTATAGCTATAGTGAGCCCGGTGGTGTGTTTTCCTTCTATTTTATTCTTATCTGTCAAGATTAATTTAGCTGTTTTTGAACTTGTGGTTTTCCATATACATTTTAGAATTAGTATGTGTCTACAAATTCCTTCTTGGGATTTTCTTAATGTCTGTCTCTTTGTTTGTTTGTTTGTGTTTGAGGGTGGGGAAAGGCAGAGAGAGAAAGAAGGGAAGAATTTCAAGCAGTCTCCACACTGTCAGCACAGAGGCCAACATAGTGCTTAAATCCATGAACCTGAGTCCAAAACAAGAGTTGGATGCTTAACCAAATGAGCCACCCAAGTGCCCCACTTCCTGGGATTTTGACTGAAATAGACTTAAACCTATGGGTTTATTTGGCTAGAACTGATATATGTACTACGCTGAGTCTTTTAAACTATAAACACTGTGTCTTTGCATTTACCTAGATTGTTTTTGTTTTAATAAGCTTTTAGTAATTTTCAAAACATTGACCCTCTCTATGAGTGTGATATGGTTGTAATAATTTTGCTTCTTTCTATCACAAAAATCTTCCAATGCTACTGATCACCTCTAAAATATTTTCTTGCTTTAGACACATCCTGGTTTAGGCGTATACCACTTTCATGTCAGAAGTGTAAATTAAACCAGAAAAGGATATTTATTAAATTTTCCTTTATATCAAATATTAAGAACAATAATGCACTGATTGCTTACTATATATACTATATGTGTTTTAATAATTTTAAAATTAATTTAAAGCAAGAGAGTTGTCATTTGAAAATATTGTGAGTTAGTTATGTTTACGAATAAGAATTAAATTTGTAGAGTAGATTATAATTTTTACCCTGAACTAAAAATACAGTTTTCACATATACTTAGAGAGTTATTATCAAGTTCTCTTTAAATTCTTATCCAAAATATACAGAGTTAATCCGGGGTGCCTGGGATGCTCAGTGGGTTAAGCGTCTAGCTCTTGGTTTCTGCTCGGGTCATGATGTCATGGGTCCAAGCCCTGCACATGCTCTACACTTACATTGCGGAGCCTGCTTGGGATTCTCTCTTTCCCTCTCTCTGTCTTTTCCCCACTTGCACTGTCTCTGTCACCCTCAAATAAATAAATAAAAATAAAGAAACTTCAAAATATTCAGTTAATCTTTATCATCAATTGCATTATTTGTTGAAGAGTATGGGAATGCATCTTTGTAAAAAAAAAAAAAACAAAAGAAAAAAGATTTAAAAAAACTTCCATAGAGATTATCCTTATGTATTATCTTTTTTATATGTTACACACACACACACACACACACACACACACACACAATGGTTATCAACAACCTTAGTACCATAAATGTGGCTGCACTATTCAGTTAATATATATTACTTATATCCCTGTATGTGTATATATATATATATATATATATATATATATATATATACACACATATATATCCCTGTATGTTTATATATATAAACCTGCAGGTTCATTTGGTAAAGGTATTACAAGAGCTTTTTTAAATGACTAAATTGGTGATATTAACTTTGTTACCTGCACATTTAATTTTTGAAAACATATGTATATGGCAGTATAAATTTTCAGTATACTTTATCAAGGAACTGGTAACTCTTATTGAGGTAGATGTGTATTAAATTTTGTGCGGTAAGGAATACTAAAATAAAGCTGCTTGAAGTTTTGTAATTAAGATGCTTAATGATATGATTAAAAATAAATATATTTTCAATATTTTTATTTCTCAAAATGATGACTACTTCTCTTTATGGTTTTAAAATGCTGACAGAGCCCAAGCATACATAAGAAAGGAAGCAAGATTCAGAGAAAATTACCAGTGAACGAGATGATAGCAACACAAAATATGCAAAAATAAACACAATAGAAATAAAAGACTGAGAAACTTCCAAAATGATTAATGATCTTCTGTGATGTTGCAAGACTTTTATGAAAACTGAAAATAATGACACCAATAGTATCACATCAGAATACAGGAAGAAACGACAAAAATGACAATCCTCTATATCTCAGAAAAATACTGGAAGATTTTTCAAGATGAGGTGTACAAAAATGGCAGAAGTTTGAAAAAAAAATAGAAGATGTCCATAAGTTTCAATTACGTTAATAACTGGCTCTGTGTTTCCATAGTCCCATGATTGCTTTATTTAATTTATTCTGGTAGTATTTTAGATTAAACACTCAATCTCAGTTTCTCTACACCATACCTAAGTTACCTTGAGTAAAATTTTTAAACTTTATGAAATTTATATTTAATCCATAAAGGGAATTTGTAGAAGCTTTTGTTTTTGTTTATTTTTTAAGTTTATTTATTGAGGGAGAGAGGGAGAGGACATACACACAACTGGTGGCATGGCAGAGAGAGAAGTAGAGAGAGAATTCTAAGCTGGCTTCATGCTGTCAGTGTAGAGCCTGATGCTGGGCTCCATCCCATGAACTGTGAGATCATGGCCTGATCCAAAATCAAGAGTCAGACCTTTAAACAACTGAGTCACCCAGGCACCCCAGGAATTTGTAGAAGTTTCAGGGGAGACGGTATATAAATCGCCTAATATAGTTCCTGTTCATCAATAAGTTGATCACCTACCTAAGTTCTGCTTTTTTTATTGAATAGTCACTAATTTATGATACTTGTTTCAGTTTTAAACTTTATATGCCTCCAATTTGTGTTACTTTGTAGATGAATAGATAGAAAAAAATAAATACAGCTAACATTGCTATAATTATACAGATAAAAGCATATATATACTTATATATATTAAAATGGTAAATAAGATGTGAGATATAAGAATTTTAGAGTCAGTTCTCATAAAGTATAAAACAACAATATTATAAAACAATTTTAAGTTAATATAAAATTAAATTATAATAATTTAATGGACTTATAATTTTGTCAGATTAACGATGCCTATCTGCATATACTGAGCTTCAATAATGAACAAGTGTAAAGAACATCTTCAGAAAAAGTGAAAAAAATGTGAGAAGAACAAATATATCATGGTTTGAACATGTCTTTGAATGTGCCTTAGATGACTTTTATTTTTCACATTTTGTGACTTAAAACATAAAATTAATAGATTCATCTAACAGACATTTGTGAGCTGGCATTTATTCTTAAAACTTGAATGTTTAAGTTTAATTATATCTTCTGTTAAAATGACTTTATTATAAATAAGAAAATCAAACCAACTATGTATATGTACAACTTGCAATTCAATTCTAAAAAAGTTCTTTACTAAAATAATTAAGTGATAAATTATCCTCCAAAATTATCCAGCTTTTACTACTTTCCTCTCAGCAAACAGATAAAGAATTGGGAATTAAAATATATGAAAACAAGCAGCCATAAATGACTAAATTACTTTAGCATTTCTGCCTTACAGAAAGGCAATAACAGTACACATTTTCTCTTTTAATAAATCTATACTGTATGTACAACAAGTATACACTCTGTTTTCTTTTATCCATGTGTGTAAATATCCTTTAGAGAGCCAAATTTTTCAAGTATTAATATTTCTGCTTTTATGCAACTCTATTGAGTCTATTGAGTCTCTATTAGTACATAATTACTTTTTTTTTTTTTTTGGTTTGTACAGAGTTTTGCCCTTTATTAGAATATTTCCTGCTCCCTACTAGGCTCACTCCTCTTTCTATCTTCTTTCTAATTTAAAAAAATGCTAACTTACATGTTTGATTTAGGCACAATTGCTTGTAGTGAGTGTCACTGTGTGATAAAAGTCATCTATTTAAGTTTGGGCTTTCTCCATTCATGTTCATAGAATAAAACAGTCCAGCATTTTGAATAAGGTAGATGACCTTCTTAATTCCTGTCTTCACTCCTCTCTCATAAAGAGTTGTTATGTCTCAATAAATTAAGCACTAGATGTCTTTCTTCATTGCTCTTTGGTTTCTCCTTTTATACTAACATAGATTGAATTCAACATGGATCAGCCTAAAACCAAGATTATTTTCCCTTTCTTATTCTCTGATCTCACCATTTATAACAACAATCAATGCCTGCTATGGTTCATATTAGATATCTGCAATATAAGAATATTCCATGGCTTAGGAAACGCTCCTAGTAGTGCAACGACCCTTGGCCCTAAGTTATATGGTATGGTAGAGTACATTATATTGTGATAAATCTATTTTTGAAAGGGTTGGAAAGAGAATCTTATAAGAGATTAAAACTGAATTTGTTTAATTTTTAAAGTACTAAAGTGACCATAAATACAGATGACAGATTAGGCAACATCTAAAAAATGTGAGAGATCCAGATCATTAGGATAATATGATTGACATCCTCTCTGAAGATAAAGATATATACATATTAATATTTTGGGGTCACAAAATTTCCATGATTGAGAAGCTATTTTTTAAATTTTTGTAGAATGCAGAATTCTTTGTGCAAACTTAATAATAAAAAGCCATTCATATTAATGTGTAGGGTTTTCTTAAACTGCATTAAGCTATCAACCATACAACTTTTATAAATTATATAATAATGTGTGAACAGTGGTATAAGATGTGATTTAATAAGCAGAATTGGATCAGATCTTTGGCTTTGAGGTAAATTAAAGTCCTGTTCAGAGGGCTTTAGGCAACAACTAAAATGTGATGTACTGTGGTCCCAAGTATCTACTAAGAAACAATGGCATATACAAAATAAGTGGCCATATATAATTACAATAATTCTTCCTTGATAGTTAGTTGGTATTTTTCCAAGAATGGTGAACTCAATTCATGACCGGCCACAAGTTTAACTCTTAAACCACGTAGTTTAAGAGGAAAATTAACACTGATAGAACAGGAGGTAAGATGGTTGATATATTCCCATTACTCTCCATAGATTAACAATGTTTTTGCTCCCTTGATGACTTTCTATGGTCACTCATCTCTCTTTTCCCAAAAAGGAGAATAAGATACCAATAATGTCATATTGCAAATGACTAATGGTTGGATGGTTGTATGTAAAATGGTCATGCTTTTGTGCATAATCTTTTCCAATTCTAAAGCACACAGGAAATTTAATTTAAGACCGACTTTTGGGGAAAGATTATGACTTCTGCCAAATTGGTATTACATGAACAGATTGGTAGGAGGCTCTTTTAGTCATTGAGCATAGGCCATGAGCTTTTTATTTAGTTATGCAGAGCTCTGCTTTGGTGCTGGAAGAATTTAGCAGAGTAAAGCTAATGACTAAGTGTGTTGTTTTCTATTGTCCCATGATTTCTCCATACATGTGTTTATCTCTCTTGGACAGTTAATATGAAGATAGTTTAATAGTACCAAACAATCAAAATATCACCTATGTTCCTAAAAATAATGATGCTATTTCTATTGTTCTTCAACTGAATATTTCTAAATTTATATCTATTTAAAACTAAAATCAGCAAAAATAATTTTTATATTGTGTCTCCCTCCTCAGTTGCCAGAACATGGAACAGATTTTTAAAATGAAATAATCATGGTGGGATTTGAAATAAATGCATATATTACCTTTTGTGAAAACTTATAAATATGACATATTTTCCTGGAGTAATCAAGAACTAACTTAATAGAACTTATTTTTTAACCAGCATATTCTTTTGTATGATTTTTATGCCATATGTTATGTAATTAATGATGGAAACATGAATTAATATTTCCATCTGGTGCAAAATATGTTTAGAAAATAGGCTTAATCTTGGTATCAGATAGGTATTGTGTTTAGTGGCATAAAATAGAAAAAATCCAAAATAATAATCGTTTGAACAAGAAATCATTTATAAAACATGTAAATATATTAAATGTTACATAAACATCATGTCAAATTATACTTTTAATAACTGCACTTTCCACTCTTTGCAGGGACATGGTTTCTTAGAAAACCATCCCTTTTCAATGTTTTGAAACAGTTAGTTCTGCACATTATGTGATTCCTTAAATCTGGTCAGTGATGATTGTACCAGCAGTCAGCTCCTCATCTCAGCTGGCAATTTAGATTATTTCTCACAGGGATACTGAGTTAAGACATAGAGTCTGAGTCCAATTGTATGATGCTGTATACGAGTACTGTAGGGCTACTGATTTGTGAGCCGGAATTACATCTAAGTCAAAGTCATGAGCAGCAGCAAAAAGATCAAAGCCAAGTGAGGAGAGACTGTGACTCTAGACTAGGAAACCCGCAGACACTGAGAAGCTGAGCTCCAGTTTCCGCTCCAGAGTGTTTTCTGTATGTCTCAGTTCTTTCTCACTCATTGGCTCTGTTTTATACCACTTTCCACCAGTTTCTCGAATCTACCCATAAATTCTTCTATAAGTGAGCTAATTTATTGGGATTTTCTTCTTTGCAATGAATGAATGCCCACATAAAAACATTAGAGACAAACAAAAATTCTGAAAGAAGCAGTTTCTTCATCTATGTATAAGAAAATATTATAAAACTCTATAACTTCCTAAAGGCTAAATAATATAATATTCCTGATTTCTAGTAAAATGAACAAACCCATTTTCTGTTTAATTGCTGATCTTAACAATTACTCTCTATAGTTTCCTTGGTAAGGGGTGTATGATTCAATCCGTTCACAAATTGTATTTTGCCTGAGTTAAAGCAAAAAGTCACAAATTAAAAAACACATTCATAAAAAAGCCAGATCTAGTCACTGCATCTAGATTTCTGATACTAAGTGGAAATTTATGAAGAGTCTAAAAAGGATATAAGGTTAGACTGAAAATCAGATTGCTTTAATGTTTATGTTTATCACAATAAGACAAGTAACTAGTTTTAAAAGAAAAAACAGTACTATATAAAACACAGCAGAGCAATACAAATAGAAGTCCTTTGTCTCGTTTTTCCTATACGTTTATGCTCCTGAGATGTCGTAGCTCATAACTTATTTTATCTGTTTTTTTTGTGTGTTTGACAAATTTCTAATTTTTTAAGTTTTTTTTTTTTCTGAGAGAGACACAGAATGAGCAGGAGAGGAGAAGACAGAGAGAGAGAGAGGGAGAGAGTATCTCAAGCAGGCTCTGCAGCCCTGAGCCTGACGCAGGGCTCAAACTCATGAACCTTGAGATCATGACCTGAGCCCAAATCAACAGCCAGTAGCTTAACCAACTGAGCCACTCAAGTGCCTCCCAAAATTTCTAATTACTTATGGAAAACATTTATTACATTTTTTATACATATACATTACATGTTAACTTTGTATTATAGAAGATTAAGATTTAGCTTTCTAATTCCAACTGCCTAACAATCAGGCGCCCTGACAAATACTAACAAAAAATATTTCTGTTTATATACCTACTTTTTACCTCCACATTCAGAGGTACCTAGTGTTTCCAGTGACCAAAATATAGATATACAAATTTTCTTTCTTTGAGGCTAGATTTACATATTGTCTATGCTGTGAATTAGTTTTCAATTGTCCATCTGCTAATATCTAAAATTTGTTTTCTGTTTCCTAATGTTTTCCTCTATTTGTCTTTATGGATCTTTTTCCAGTAATATCATTTTAGCAGGTTTTCAGGAGGAAGCATATATAAGCCTGTGGTTTGACAGAAGACTGGGAAGTTACTCTTAAACACCCTTAATAGACTCAATTTGGACTTCAAAAATAAATAGAATTAAAACAAAAATGAATAAAGAAAAGTTATTTTCCTGTGAAAAAACATTAAATATTAAGAAGAGAGATTAAGGATTATGTGAGAGTTGGATTATAGTCTCCAAAGTGAATACTTTATTTTTTAATTTGCATATAGTTGACAAAGTGTTTTAATTTGTTTCAGAGGTACAACATAGTTATGACACATCTCTATGTGCTATGCTGTGCTCACCACCAGTGTAGCTACCATCTGTTACCATACAACACTATTATGATACCACTGACTACATTCCTTAGGCTGTGCCTTGTATCCCTGAGACTATTTATTCCATCACTGGAAGCCTTTATTTCCCACTCCCCTTCACCCATTTTGTTCATCACTCACCCCCCTTCCATCTGGAAACCATCAGTTTGTTCTCTGTATAGGTCTGATTCTGAATTTTGTTTTGTTTATTCATCAGTTTTATTTTGTTTTTTTTTTTAGATTCCACAGATGAGTAAAATCATAGGTACTTGTTTTTGTTAGATTGACATATTTCACTTAGCATTATACCTTCTAGGTCCATCCATGTTGTTGCAAATAGCACAATCTCATCCTATTTAAAAGCTGAGTAATAATCTATTTATCTATCTTTATCCATTCATCTATAGATGGGCACTTTTTCGCTTCTGTGTCTTGGCTATTATACATAAGCCTCAATAAACAAACACAGAGGTGCATATATATTTTCAAATTAGGGGTTTTTTCTGCTTTCTTCAAGTAAATGCCCAGTAGTAGAATTATCAAATCATACGGTATTTTATTTTTAACTTTCTGAGGAATTTTCATAACTTTTTCCATAGCATATGTACAAATTTACATTCCCACCAAGAGTACACAAGGTTTGTTTTTTTCCTACATTCATACCAAAAGTTGTTATTTCTTATTTTTTATTTTTTTCAGCCATTCTGACATGTGTAAGGAAATATCTCACTATAGTTTTCATTTGACCAACATTATTGTGATACCAAAACCTGACAAAGATACCACACAAAAAGAAAACTGCATAGCAATATCCTTAATAACCATAGATGCAAAAATCTTCACCAAATTTTTACAAACTGCATGCAAAAACAGTTTAAAAGGATCATTCACCACGATCAAGTGGGTTTTATATTCACAATATTGATCAGTGTGATATTCCACATCAATAAATGAAGAATAAAGATTATGTAATCTCCATAGATGCACAGAAAGCTTTTGACAAAATTCAACATCTGTGACAAAAACTCTCAACACACTGAATTTAGACAGAATATACTTCCACATAATAAAGGCCATATATGATGACCCACAGTTGACATCTTACTTAATGGTGAAAAACCGAGAACTTTTCCTCTAAGATGAGGAAGAGGACAAGGATATGCATTCTCACCACTTTCATTCAACAGGACTGAAGGTCCTCACCACAGCAGTCAGACTAGAAAAGGAAATAATGCCTCATTCAATGAGTAAGGGAGAAGTTAAACTGTAACTATTTGTAAATGATATGATACTATATTTAGAAAGCCCTAAGGTTCCACCAAAACTTTACTAGAAGTAGTAAATACATTTAGTAAAGTTTCAGGATAAGAAATTAATACTCAGAAACCAGTAGCATTTCTATACATTAATAATAAAGTCTCAGACAGAAATTAAGAAGAACTTTCACTACTACTACACCAAAAAGAATCATATACCCAAGAATAAACTTAACCAAATAGTCAAAAGACCTGTACTCTGAAAACTACAAAACAGTGATAAATTGAAGATGACCCAAATAAATGGAGCAATGTCCCACACTCATGGACTGGTTATTGTTAGAGTGAATACGTCTTAACACTACACCTGGTTCTATCACTCACCAACCATATAACCTGATGCAGTGGCTTTACATTTTGTGCCTCAACTTTTTCAACTGCAAAACTGAAAGAATAGTAGTATCTATTTTCCCAATTGCTCTTTAAAAGTGTTTTTATTTATTTTTGAGAGATGAGAGAGAGAGAGGCAGAATATGAGCAGGGGAGGAGTAGAGAGAGAGTGAGACACAGAATCTGAAGCAGGTTTCAGGCTCAAAGCTGTTAACATAGGGCTCGAACCCATGAACCTAGGCTGGACTCCAACACTTAGCCAACTGAGTCACCCAGATGCATCAATTTTACCAATAGCTTTAAAGTTATAGTAGCAGTTAAGCAGTAGAATTAAGCAGTGTTTTATAGTGGGTAAGAGCAACTTAATATTCTTTCTCTAGGTTCTGCTCCCCAATAACATGTACATAGTAGTTACTACATAACATAGACAATAGTAACTGATGCTCCTATAACTGCAACAAAAATCATGTAAAGTGAAACAAATATTACTAAAATCACTGAGAGATATAGAAGTGCTTTAATTGGATAAATTATAAAGCCAGAAAGGAAAAAAATTATTTTAAAACTGATGAATAATTTTCAGTCCTGGAAGAGTGTATTTTGCAGCATTTGGGGAAACAAGTTGCTAATGTGTCATGCCCAGAAAGAGAACCTCTATTAGAATAAAGCACATTTTGGCAAACCTGTGAGATAGGCATGATAAAACAGCAAACTTGAGAGTCAGAAACACGTGGCCAGCTTCCCCTGGGACAGTTAATAAAACCTGATTTGCACGGGAGGCTGGAGAACAAAGAATGTAAACTTCAAAAATGCAAGGTAAAATCTCCTGTGGACCTTACCAGATATCTATCAGGGAGCGGCTTTCCTTGAATATACAACAGTCTCTTATTTTAACAAATTTTCTAGATTTTAGGATCTAATTGGGCAGGAGGCTGTACAATTTTTAAAAGGATGAGATTGTACTATTTGCAACAACATGGGTGGACTTAGAAGGTATTATGTTAAGTGAAATATGTCAAACTAAGAAAAACAAGTACCGTATGATCTCACTTATATGTTGAATCTAAAAAACAAAACAAAATAAAACTGACAAATAGATAAACAAAAATCAGAATCAGACCTATAGATACAGAGAACAAACTGATGATTTCCAGATGGAAGGCAGGTGAGTGATGAACAGAATGGGTGAAGGGGAGTGGGAAATACAGGCTTCCAGTGATGGAATGAATAGTCTCAGGATAAAATACAATACAAAAGAGAAAGATTAATCTTAGAGAATGAGCTAAAATAAAAGCATTCATGATTTGGGTATAGACAGATAGATCGGATATATAATATTTTGCTTCAGCTAGACATTAATCACAAAATTAGACTTGGCTAGACAGGTATTCCTGTACTGAACATTGGATTTATGAGTATCTTACACATATCAATATGAAATTAAAAAAATAGTCTTTGAAAAAGCAATTCACTAAAGCCAATAATAGAAGGAGAAATAGAAAATAGATATAATCCTACATATATAAAAAATGGACTCCATAATTAAAAACGTTTTCACTTGGAAATTCCAGATGGTTTCACTAATAAATTCTTGTAAGCTTCTAAAATTCACTGTAAATCTATGGTATGTGTGCAGGTCTACACTAATTTCATACTTCAATAATAGTGATGATGATAATAATAAATCCTTAATCTGCCATTATTCTTGATCGATCTTAAATCTTGTTTCATTATCTGTTAACAGAAGTGTGACAATGATAGCACCTCCCTTCTAACTTTGTGTGAGAAATAAGTGATATAATAATGAAAGAACTTAACATAATTAGGTATTATTATTTTATAATTAAGATATTTTCTAGATAATAATTTTCTATTCAGTGAGAGATTAAAAAGTAGATGAAGGAGTAGGATAAGGTCAGGGTGAAGAAAGTACCTTGTGTTAAAGGAGGCTTTAATTCTTCCACACTGGTCACTACGCAATAATTTTAGCTCTGAGAAGAAGGTTTTAATCAATATTGAGTATGTTTACAACGTGTTTGTTATGAGTAATGGAAGCAGAAGCATAATAGTGTATAATTAAATATACATATGTATAAGATATTCATAAATCCAATGTTCAGTACAGGAATCCTGCTTAGCCAAGTCTGATTTTATGATTTAACGTCTAGTTGAAGCAAAATATATATATAAGATCTGTCTACATAGAGAGGACTTAATTTATTATACCAGGTTTCATAGTGAATTCCATTTATTCTGAAGTGATTATATGAAACTGTGCCTATCCAGAAATTATTATCTATAATATTTTGCTACCCCTAAACCCAATCACTATTGTTTTTATTTTTTAGCTTATTCTTTATGATTAAACTTTCTCTTTTCACATTATATTTTAGTAATAATTTTACAAATGTGCATACTATAAACTAGAAAGTTCATTATACTTTATCTTTTACATGTAATGATAGGGTTATTACTTCATGTTTACATGCCAGTTTATACTTTAAATTTTCAGTATAGTCATTAATTAGTTCTATAGTAAAATTATTTAACTGAGTTTTTAGAAGATCAAATATTACAAATCCTTCTATGGAAATCTTTATATGCAAATGAAAATATGTATTTCGGTCTCTAAATTGGCATTTAAAAACTTGCACTTGATGAACAAAACCATCGTTACCAATTTTGTATGAGAATATGTATAATATTAACGTATAAAATAATTAGCTGCCCTACTAGAATATATTTGGCACTATAATTGTTTTTCTTTACTTTAAATGTTTTATTTATTTTTGATACAGAGAAAGAGAGAGAGATAGAGCATGAGTGGGGGAGGGGCAGAGAGAGAAGGAGACACAGAGCCAGAAGCAGGCTCCAGGCCCTGAGCTTATCAGCACAGAGCCTGAGGTGGGGCTCAAACCCATGAATGTGAGGAATGTGAGATCTGACCTGAGCAGAAGTCGGAGGCTTAACCGACTGAGCCACCCAGGAACCCCTATAATTGGTTTTCTGTCTTCACATTTTTAAATAGTTTATTACTATTTCTTTCCATTTTAATTTTACTCTTTAATCTAGCTTTTATATCCTGTCATTTAGGACTTCCCATTTCCCCCAATTCTTCCCAAGATCAAACTTGTCTAACATCTCTGAATCTTGACAAGAATGTGAAATTAGTAGTCATACTTGGCTCTAGTGATAAGATGAACTGTTGCTCTATTTAGAATGTTAAACAAACATTTCTTTGAAATCTCTTTATTTTATGTATATACCTAGAAAGAGAGCTAGTCTTCTCTGGTTAAATTAAAATGTAAATTGAGTCTAAAGAAAGTGCTTTCACCGCACAAATAGTATTTTTTCTCACTTATCAAAGAATTTTTGATCACAAACATTTATTTCTTTCCTTATTAGTTTTAATCTTCACTTATATTTTATTCAGCAGGTGTTAGCATTCTTTGGGTTTCAAACAGAAAGTTATGAAATGGGCACCTTGCTGTGAAGGAATGTGGTGTTACAAGGTAGGTCAAGATTCAACCAACTGTGAAAAATAAATAAATAGTAAGATCATGTTTTACAAAGCAATGAGCAATTCTAGTGTAAATAGATATATTTCACAGGGAGCTAGCCTTCAACCTCATTTTATACCTAAACCTGGGTGGCATCCATATAAAGGAAGATACAAACAAAAAAATATATTCCCTGAATTCGATCTGTGCACACATTGTAGTTGGTCAATCACCTGAAAGAAATGTCATCAGGTTTCAGTTATCATTGCAAACATTTGCATGTTTCTCTTATTTGTGGGTACTGGAAGAAAGTAGGGCAAAAAAAAAAAAAAAAAAGAAACAGATTCCTTAACTGACTTGATTTGAATATAGTAATACTTGTACAAGTGACTTCAACTTCACCATGGCTCTCTGCGGTGGAAGTGAGTGGCCCTACATGAGAAGTTACAGAATGGAAGTGATGGGATGAGCTGCAAAGTAAAAATGCTTTAGCTCAATACTAATTGTAAATAATGCTTGCTGTCACTTACACCTAAGCTTGTGACATAACTTCAATTGAATACCAGTTTACTGTCAAGTAATATTTGATAACAGGAGAGATCCAGCTTAGATTCAGTACAAGGAAAAACATAGTTTGGAAATCGACATTTTTTTTTTTCCAGGTCTCACAGCGTAAATCTATACTGAGAGTCTAGCTGAATAATCAACTTAGTAAATAAAAAACTTGTATTACTTAATTTGAAGTGTGTTAACTCGGTTCAACTGCAAAGACGCTTAGGTTCTCCAGACAGTGACGGCATTTTATTTTAGCACAATCAGAATGTTATTAAATACTAGTACAGCTAGAATTGTAGAAATGGTTTGTAGGGATGTCATTATGCTGGAATCCCCAGGAAGGACCCATCCTCAGAATAAGACCATCCTACAAAATGACAGTTTGCTCAGTAAATTAGATAACTGCACTGTTTTCTTCTCTTTTCTGGTTTTCTATTATGAAAAAATCATCATAATCAAGTTCCCACCATGATTTTTTTGAGATGTATAATGTAAAAGTAGTGTACATTACTTTTTGTTATTTCTTAATGCTGAACTATCTGGCCAAAAGCAAATCAATTTGGTATGGAAAATGTGCATCTCAGTAAGAGCAATTTTACCCATATGTATGACAGTGTATATATTCTCCTAATGATGAGATGAGGTTTGTACAAGGCAAGATAGAATTTGAAACAAAACATCAATAACATGGAATTATTGAGAAGAATGTACAGTACTTTCTAGTAAGTACTTAAGAGTGCCATCATTCACTAGAACTGATAATTTATGTTGAAACAATGTTATGTTCTGTTCATTAACTGTAGACAGTGCCAACATTTTTGTTTTGTTATCAACTTCATTTTCAGTGGGATGTATCAGATTAATTTTTAAGCAATTGCTTTTTTTTCTCCTAATAATATAAGTGCATAAAATGGTATGTGAAAAAACCTGCTCTTTACATCTTTGGGAATGGATGATATACATTCAAATGTTTCACTTGATCTGATAATTACCCATAACTAAACACCCTTGCATGAATGCACTAATGCATAATTATCTTCAGAAGGTAAAATTATCATAGAAGCTCTATCTCTAAGTACATGTGAATTGAATTTTCTAATAATGCATCCAGTTGGCTGATAACACATTTTGATGATGTATTATTTATTGGAAGGTCAGTATTTCTGGATCCTTAAAAAATTTTTTTTTGTCATAGAAACCAAACACTCATCTATAATTCAGATCGAAGAAAAGTTACTAAAATATGGTGAACCAATGAGAGTTCCTGCTCTGCTCTGCTAGAAATGGTTTTGAAACATTAGTGGTTTGCAGAACTCAAAATGAAAACTGTGAAAACTTGAAGAGATAAAAATAAGTGATGGGATCTCATTGGAGTGAGGTGTAAGGCAGGAAACAACCTCATTAAGTAAAGAGCTGAGAGTTATGGATAGTGATGGACTATGAAGAGGCATTTCTACCATGCTCTTTTCTTCTATTTAATATCATTCTTAGTTCTACTAATGACATCTAAGTCTGTGCATGAAAGGGCATTACAGTTCGGTTGCAAACATTTCTTTAAAAAAATCAGTTCTTCTGTTAAAACTATAGTTTTGCATTACAATTAAAGGTCTTAATTTGAGGCACTATACTATAATAAAACAAAAGGAAGAACATCTTATTTAAATAAAAAGAGGGTATTATATCACTGGAGAATAATGCAGCAAACAGATTTTTTTCTCTTCATATCAATATCTATTTCTAAATAGATGTACATTTTTATGAAATTATGACAGATAGTCATGTTTTGTTCCTAAGTGCTATTATAAATAGACCATAAGTTTTATTTTGCAGATGATACCAGTTTGTCAAGCTAGAGAAGTGGAAACAACAATTTGAGTCTCTGCTATTTCTAACTATGTATTTCCCTGCTTTAGAGGATGTAGTGACAAATAACAATTGGGAGACTACCCCATCGACTGCTTTTGTCACTGTTGTATCCCCCATGACAGAACATTCATGTCTTGAAGTGCAAAGCTTAGTGAAAAGCTTCTACAAATCATCTAGAGAGCATCATGTTCTGTGTGATACATTCTGTTGCTTCATCACCAGTCTTGTTTACTTCAGGTGAGGCTTTATCTCCTCATTTATTAATCTTGTGGCTTTATTCACATCTTCTCAACTCTCTCCCCTACAGATCTACACATATCCACTGTGAATGCAATCTGAAGGAGAAGACAGCAACTACTACTGCAGATGCTGCAAGTTTTCCAACTTTCTGGAAAAATCCATTCATTACAATCTGCACAACTACTGAATATTTTTCTATCACTAGAACTGTGGCCACTTTGCTTCACCAGTGGTGTCTTCCTGCATATTCAGGAAGGTGGACTTACATACATGTTAAGTTTCTGTGATGCCAAGGCAGGCTGTGTGGTCCAATACTCCCCCTTTTCTGCCTCACATGTCTACATATACTGGTTACTAATCCAGAAGGGATATCAGAAGCAGGTTTGGAAGGCAGTGGGTTACAAAAGGAGCAGATAGATTGGTCTCATAGTTTTTGCTTTTTCATTCTATACATATAAAATAAACGTATTATAACTAAGGAAGACTGGACTTTGAAAAGATCAGTTATAAGGATGGAGGGCCATGGAACTTTGTTGATGACCTAGTGAGGGGTCGACAAACAAGGAACAGTATAGCTCTGACAGCAACACAGGCTCTCTGAATGCAGTACTACAGACGTAACCCAGGGGCAAGGGTTTCTGCACATTCACTTAAAATAAAGGCAAATTGAATCAAAGTAGCTAGTACTCCTTTAAAAAAACTCAAAAATAATGAGACATATAAGGAACAAAACCACTATAGGAAAATAAAACATTTAAACAGAGGAAGAAGAATAATTAGACCCAAGCAAACAAGAACAGTTGGTCACCACAGGAATTCCGAATATCTGAAGCAGCCAGGAAGAACTGTGTGACATGGGATAAGTTTGGAAACACCAGTGTCAACTCATAATTAGCTAGATATAGATCCAGATGCATAGATAATGGCAAGGGCTAGCCACTATTGGCAAGGCCGATAGCAAGGAGCATGCCCAAAGCCCTGAGATTCATTTTTAAATATCACTCTCTAAGAAAGGAAATCAGAACTCTTTGCAGAAATTCTTATTTAACAGCTGCGGCAGGAAAAATGTGAACTGACACTAGGTGTTTGTAATTTCAGAAAGCCAACAGAATACTTACTGAAGAACAGAGGATTACAGCACATCAAAGAGACACAGGACCCAACCTGAAGGAGTTCTCATTGGCCAAAGCTGGAATAATTTGAACAAGAAAGTAAATAAACTATTTTAAAAAAATAAGTCAGAGTATAAAGTAAATATACATAAGACCCATACTGACATAATAAATTATGTAAATAAATATTTATTATGTAAATAAATAAATAAATGGAGAAATGTTAAATAATTCTTTACTCCTCTATTTAGGAAATGAAGTAGCGCTAAGTGACAGTTTTCCAAATAATAATGTGGAAAGAACCAAGGTATTTTAGGGTAGAGCTATCTTAACCAAGTAATCAATATAAACATTATCAGTGGTAAATCATATTGTTGAATATATCCCCTTTGAAATAACATAAAATTATTAAGAAGGATATTTCATCTCTGTATGTTCTTCAAAATCCACAACCCCAGTCCAGTCGTAAAAAAAGAAAATCACGGAAAAAACAAAATTGAGGCCACTGTACGAAACATCTGAACAGTAATATTCAAAACCATCAAGGTCATGAAAAATGAGACAAAATGCAATGTGGTATTCTGGATCAGATCCTGACACGGTTGGAATTATCCTAAAACATTTATTAAATAAAAGTATCTCATAATGTAATCAAAATTATTACTTTAGAAGACAGCGGGAAGTTATTTTGCATGCACATATAATATAATATTACAGATTTACATATGGTTGAACTTGAAGAGTCGCTGATAAAATAAAACTAATAATGCCTAGCCATACAAACTCTTTGTCTGCTTCATGTTGAAGTAGGTAAACTTTACCAGTATGGGCCTTTGTTTCTCAGTAAATGTGTGAAGATATAAGGACGAGCTGTTTTTTAAAGCCTTTCCTAGCTCATTCACTTCATGAAAATGATAGTGCTAAGTGTCATCTTTTTATAATATGCACTAAATAATAATTAAAATTAATCCTGCAGATGCAGTTTGAGATTCCCATAATGTACTTCTTTCCAATTATTTAGAAAATAAAACACTTACTTTGTTGTCTTGTAGCACATAAATAATTTACAGTCATGGGAAAATACATTCATTAATTATGAGATAGGATGGTAGTTTATGTGTGTTAGAAAATTAAAATGAGTATCTGAGTTTATATCCCTAATATCCTGTTTCTTAGGAAAAAAAAATATTGGGAATATGCTAATTATCTTCCAGAGAATCACTCCATAAGTAAACAACTTGAAAACTACATGACAAAAAAGCTTTCAAAGGTATGAGGAGTTTTTAAAAGTCAGGCTAATAAGTTATTGAATATTCTGTTCCCTTGATACAGTTAATTTCTTCTGATTGAATATGCATAGTATGTGGATGTGGGTGTATTGACCTGTAAGAGTGAGCGAGAGTAACTAAAAATAAAAGATCTAATATTACCGAAACAAACTTGTTTGGACATTTATTCCATGTAGACATGGTACTGTCTGATCACATGTGATTCTCACACCCGGAGATACAGATTCATGTATATTTTATCAGTGCAGTGCATACATTTGGAGAAATACACTTTGTGGCACCTCTGGGTGTAAAAGAAAATTTGGGTAATGCATTTTTAGTACCTGCTTATTAGAACTCCTGTGAAATGCTGATAGTTGGTAAGGACAATGTTTTTGAAATTAATTTTCCTAGAACTACACAGAATTAATAAGCTCTCTTTGCAGAATTAATAGATTATTCCTCATAACCTGCAGAAATAACAGTTCATTTAAGGGTCCTCTTTTTGGATCTCCATATAAAATCACCCATTTTCAGGTAGAAAAATACCAACCTGCATCTTTTTGGGTGAGCCCTAAACAAAATCAAAAATGGCTTAGTAATGAAGAAAACATTTCTACTGTTTCATTTCTACTGTAATGACATTTGTTTAAAAACAAAAAAAAAATATTTAGCTTCAAAACCTGAGGCTAGTTACCCTCAGAAAGAACAAATTCAGAATTTTGACTATCCCATACTCTAGTACCATCTACCACCTCAGCAGGTTTTTGTTTGTTTGTTTGTATGTTTTCTGGTTTCTCTTCAAATTCTTGGTTTGTTCACATTGTGGTGTCCCATGGTCTAGCCCACTCAACATGAGTTTTCACCTATTTCCTTCCCTAGATGATTTCATCCAAACCCGCTTTAAAAACTATAATCTAAAATTTATGGTTTCAAATTTATATGTCCAGTTAAGCCATTTCCCATGGACTCCACACACCTTTATCCCAACTGCCTACCTGAAAACTCCATTTGGATATTTAATAGGTATATTGAACTTAATGTGTCCAAAATCAAACTCCTCATTCAAACTTACTTTACCTGTACCTTTCCCTATCTTGGTGTGTGCCAGCTATGCTTTCAAAGTGCCCACACCAGAAAACTTATTGATATCCTTGACTCACTTCTTCCATTCCTCACACCAAATATTGCAGGAAATTCTTTTGGCTCTGCTTTCATAATATATCTAGATTCTCATCACTTTTGCTTATCTCCAGTTTTACCTCCTGATGCAACCCACTGTAATTTCTTGCTTGGATTATTTCAATAGCTTCCTCCCTCACCTCCTTTCAATAAAGCAGCTGAGTGAGATCATATCTCTACTTTTCTCAAACCATAGGACTAAAGTCAAAGTCAGCGTAAAAGCCCTAGCGTACCCAGCATCTTTTAACTCCTCTGATTTCATCTTCCACAACGCTCTTTGCTGGCCATTTGGTTCCAGTCACATTGATCTATCTATTCCTTAAACCTGCAATCTCTCCCCAAACTTCCTGTCTCCTAAATTAATTCCGCAAACACAATCAATAATTCTGTTTCCACTTAACTTATTTTATTTCCCTTTTGTTAGGTTTTTCCCAAATTTAAACTAAAATTTTTAAATACAGTGTAAAAATCAGTTCCTCGAACACGCACGGTATTCTCCCACTTCTTGGCACGGGCTGCTGTTTTGCCTAAAAGTCTACCAGGATAAGTCTCCTAGCCAGCGCATGCTCTTTTTTCCTCTCCTTAGTCAAACATTGTTTTCTCCATGAGACTTTCCCTGACTAGTTTATATAAAATTGGCAATATTCTCTACACTCCCAGTTATGTTTTTTTTCTCCTGTAGCACTCATCACAATGCAAAATAACATATATTTTATGAATTTATTTTGTTATTTTGTATTATCTCCACAAAGATATATCTTTTTTCTGCAGAAAGGAATTACCGTTTGTTTATTCGCAGCTGTATCACCAATCTAACATAGTTTCTGCCATACATTAAAAAATGCACAAAGTTCATGATGAACAAATATGTTGACTAAATCCAAAAGGGATGTTTTTAGAATAATTAAGGGATTCAAATATGTGAAGAGAGTATTCTATGAACTAAAATAGTAAAAATATTGCTCAGTTGAGTACAGTGGTTACCCTCTGTCAATTATATAGAGATCCATAAAACATTGAGTTAGGGACTGGGTTGATTCAAATTCTTTAATTTTTATTTCTAAGTTCTAAACCTTCAGAGATACATTATTGGGGAATTTCTTAGTCTAACTTTATAAAAATTAAATGAGTATCTTGAGAAACCTAGAAATCCTGTTTCATGCTAATTGTCTAATTTAGTATTCAGGTTGGAGTCACAAGGTTTTCTGAAAAATGGGTCAAAAGGATAAATTAGTTTCATTACTAACAAGAATTCTTAGCTAAATAGCAATTTTGCTTTAGGCTTATAATTACATCTCCTTGATGTGATATTATGTTGCCTCTTTTTCTAGCCTTGCTCCTCTGCTAATTGCCCTTAATCTATTATTGATAACTGAAAATTCCTCCCTAAGCTTCCTATCTCCAAAATCAATTTCTCAAATCCAATCAATAATTGTTTTCAGCTAGCTCCCTTCAGTCCTACATTGCCAAGTTGTTTTATTTTTCCAATTTTAAATGAAATTTTAAATTACCTTGTATATAGGTATACAATTACCTTGTATATCTGTATAAAATCTGCAGATTAATATACCTCATTGTATGTGTCAATTCAGAAGACAGAAAATGAATTGGACAGATTCATTCATTCCTTTGGTTAACCTTTCAACAATATAGTGTATAATTCATTCATTCTTGTTTTAAGCACTCCTCATTTTACCATCTTTTAATGTATTTTTATATTAAATCTAATGGGACAAGTAAGTAGTGTGTGTCAACAATAGAGTTTGATGAAATATTTGTGGGAGAGAAGAGCAGGTAAGAGGACCCTGAAATATCTGCAATGTAATCTTATCCACTGCATTGTTCTACTCTTCTGATTGACATACAGATATGATTTAATTTTAGAAATGTCCAGAAGCCCATGTGCAAATATGCATTATTTCTATTAGCCAAGTGAAAATTAATATATCGTGAATGAAACACAGTTAATGGTTAGTAGACTCCATTTGAAAAACTGTTATCATTTTATCATATGATGGTGTTATATTATTTATACTAACACCAATGCCAAAATATTTGATTCTTTCTTTTCATTTATTCATTTTCTCCACTTTGAATCTTTAGCTATTGAAATAGATAATTGAAAGTTGTTTCAGGGCATTCTAGTTAATGCTTTCATTTACGGTTGAAACAAAGATATTAAGTCTCCTTATTATCCAGTGACTTTATCCTAATATCCAGTCACACTGGCTCCTCTAGGTAATAATTAATTTTACTAGCAGATATGTCTGGATAATATATATTTTTATTCTTGTCTAGGGTTATTGCATGTCACACAGAGGCTCGTACTTGCCTTAAACACACAAATAGAAAATCCATAGATTTATTTATGTTTCCTCTTAATCAATATATATATTCTGTTGCATGTAAAATATTTTGTCAATATTTTGTCACTGTATTATCTGTTATATGTTTACAATATTGTATTTATCCAGCATATGTCTAGTGTCAAATGTAAATATTATTCTACTAAAGAAATATAATAATGTTGTACAGAAAACCCTTAGCTTTCCACAGGGCTTCATATTTTATTTTATTTTTTTTACAAAGACTAGTATTTCATATTTTAAACAATAAGCTAGAGGCAGAGTTATAATAGTACCAGTTAAATATTAATGCAGCTTCTGCGCATATCCTAAAACTCACTTTGAGAAATTTAACACTTGATTTTAAGAGTAAGAATAATCAAATTAAAACATAAGTGATAAAGGAAAGTACTTTAGTTAACAATTTAAAATGTTATTATTTTCCCAGTATGAGAGCTTTTTTAATGCCATATTTGCTTTATAAAACAAGAAGTGGATTTTACTTCTAGGTTAAAAAATCTGTATATCATTCTATATAAAATGTTCAGAGATAGGCAAATGCAATAATATGCAAATAACTCTTTTTAAACACCGAATATTTGCTGAAACAAATGTATCTCTTTCCAAAAGAAAGACTAGATCTTTAATTCTCTATAAGCATTGCTTTTAACTGTAACTTTTACATTGATTTCCTGAAATAATTATAACGTAAGTACCACACAAATGAAAGTGTTGTATCCTCTCAAGCATGCTGATTGACATAACAAAATACCTTCCAAATTCAAATTTTATAATGTCTCAAATTTATTATTACTTCATTTGTGAAAAGGACATGTTCACAGATAATTATTTATTCTTTGGTGTTTCCTCTTCCAAAAATTATTCATACTTTACTTTTTAAATGAGCAGAACAACTTATACTACAAAATCATGGGAAAAGAAATATGTGAAAGTACGTATCTCGTCAAGTGCAAATGGACAGTGTTTTTCACTTTTAGGGGCATCTCTATACAGTAATATATTCCAGTGCCTTATGAAGGATGGCTTACATGTTGCTCTGTTATCACTGCCTTCCAAATGTTCAAGCACTACTAGAGTATTTCTATGTACAAATAACTGATCACCATAATTGTTGCTTACCTCTTAGCTTCATTTGTTATCTGACATAAAATAGTGTTGAATAGGTAATGAATTTAGAAAGGTAAATTCAAACCATATAAACAATATCACTTAAAAAACTTCTTCTTCCATTCTCTGTGTGCCTAGTTCTTTCTGCAATACCATATTCTACAGTCATCTACTGTTATCACCTTCCTTCCAATTTTTTTTTCTGATAAATACAAGTACTTGAACATACTCTTCTTTCCCCCTTAGAGATATATAACCTTGTCTGTTTCTTTGTTTTTCACTAACCAATAACATTTTTGTAGCCCATTTTCACTTTCTAATAATTGCATAGAATTCCAGATTATAGATATATCATAATTCCTTAGCTAGTTCTCAGTGGTGATATTTTGCATTTTATTTCTCCCTTTCATTCTGGAAAGCCTTTGTTTGAACTTCTATCAAATACAGAATGCAGTGAAGTGACTGTATGTGACTTCTGAGGTAAGATTAGAGGAAGAAATACAGTTTTCTTATTTTTCTTCTCTCTTTTCTCTTCCCTGCCCATCTCTCTCTTGCTTTTGTTCCTTATTTGTCTTTGGATCCCCAAGAACAAATTTAGAAAGAAAATTTATTAGGACAAATTGAAAAAAGAAGTATTTCATAGATTCAATACCTAGAGTAAGAAGAATTTCTCCCTAAGCAATCTGCTCCAAAACTTTCAGGGTGCTACTCTTGTATTATTTTCTATAATGGGAGATTTATCTTTTTTGAAAAGTTCCACTGGACTATGGTAAAAATGCCTAACTATAAAATTATAGCCAAAATCATTCCGGAAAAAAAAGGCTTTTCTTTAAGGGAAAGATACGTTTTATTTCTGATTTATTTGGAAAGGCCTTGAGTGTGGAGTTTAAACGCAAAAGAGTGCGCGGTCATAAATAGACTTATTCATGTAAAAATTACAAAGTTTACTTGAGGGTTGCAAAGTACTTTGTGAATAAAGTCTACAATCCAATAAACGTGCAGAAAAGAGACAATGGAAAGACCAAGTTATAACTTATGATAGTTTTGAAAACACTTGCATTTGAAGCACACTCAGTATTCCTTGAATATGCTCTCACTATTCTGAAAATGATAATGAAGTACTCCTTCTAGTGAACATCTAATACATCTTGTTTGGCAAAATATCTCATCTTTAAAAGAAATAGAAGTGTTTTCCTTAACAAATGTTATCGAATAGGTAAAAAGATTAAGAAAATGGAAAACAATAGTCAAAAATGGTAGGCAGCTTTATTTTGATAGATGACCGCTTGTCTTCTCTAGGGAGTTAAAATGCTTTTCCAGTGGCAAGCTACAATTCTCCTGCCTCCCTTGAAATTGTCACTGCTCATTTAAACTACATGCTTGATAACTTTTCAACTTAGCTGAAGGGTTCTTATTTTGCAAAGCGATACACTGAGGCAAAATCAATCTTCCTCATAGTTAGGTGACTGCCACCTCAGTTGGTGTTACAGGTTATTTAGCATAACCATATGTGTTCTCATTAAGAGCCATCGTTTCTGAAAATACAACGGCTCACCAGTGAAAGAAATTTTGTCTATAAATCTGAAACTAATTTCTCCAGCACACTCTCTATACACCTGGTTGTAAGACTATATAAGTGTCACTCATAAAATAAAATTATGTATGAAGAATACATACAGTAATTTATATAATTTTTTCTTCTTAACAGCATATTACTCTCTTATATGGCAAAGAAGGCAAAATTGCCTTTGAATTTTGTTCTTACAAACAATGTATAAACATCATTTAACTGATATGGATATGACTTTCTTAGATAAAATAACATACTTCACATTTTTTTCTAGTTTTAGTTTCCTCTGTTGTTTAAAATTAGATATAAGAAAAGCTGAAACTGTGGATTTAGATCAACAATATTTAGCCTGCTTAATGGTCTCCGCAAACTACACAGTTAATTCTATCCTTCCATCTATCCCTCAGCTTCATGCTAATAATCAGAAATCGAACAGAAATCTGGACACACATGAGGGGATCAACGAAAATGTGTAGGTGCTGCTGGATAGTAGCCCACATTCACATTCTTAATTTGGTCAATGTTATGACCTTCAATCTTAGAAAACAAAATATAAAAATAACATCACAATTGTAGTAATTACTATTATACATGTTATCTTAACCAGCTTATCAATTTCCATTAACTATCTCTCTAAATTTCCAAAATCATTTTCTTGCTTTGATCCTTGCATTTCTATAGTTGACATATGTGAAAATATTTAAAAGATTGCCTTCAAATATAATAGCTAAATTTCCAACAGATTCTTACAACTCTAATATTTCCCTTCTAACTTCTAAAATATTGGTTACATTGGAGCACCTGGGTGGCTCAGTCGGTTAAGCCCCCAACTTTGGCGCAGGTCATGATCTTACAGTTTGCGGGTTTGAGCCACTGATGGATAGCTCAGATCCTGGACCCTGCTATGGATTCCACGTCTTCCTTTTTCTCTGTCCCTCCCCTGCTCACATTCTGTCTCTCTTTCTCAAAAGCAAATAAACATTAAAAACAATTTTTAATAAAATAAAATAAAATAGAATAAATATAGAATAAAAATAGAACCAGTTACAGTGGAGCCAAATAAATTTTAAAAAGTAAAAAATATATATATAAACTTAATTCAGTATAAAACAAAGTCACTAACTTCAAGTATTAATTAATTTATAGGGATTGTCAATTTATTTTTCTTAAGTATTCTATCATGCTTTATTTCAAATAGTTATTTTAAAAATCTAGCAAGCATTTACAAGTAGACGTTTCTTAGGAAAATAAAAGTAACTAAGATGAAGAATGTTTGCCTAACTATCCATGAAATATACATGTAATTGTATTCAAGAACAAGTGGAAAGCACCAACTTATATCTGTTGTCATTTAGGTGCAGTACTGGTCATGTAAGTTGTAAGATGTCACCAAAGTGAGGATAGGATTCTGTGATTAAATCAAGAGAAAGTGTCTCCAGGGAATATAAATTGTTTCATAGCTTAATTCCTATGAAGAAAAGAGAATAATCTAGAAGAAAGAAATTGTAGTTACAAGGAATCATCCTGCTTAAAAGTTAAAGATGTATGCTATTATTTCTTTTTTTTAAATACTATTTAAAAGTTTTAGTTAAAATGTTAAATGAGACTATATCTCATGTTAAAGAATATTAGAAATTTTAAGTGTTTATGGTCAGAGTTGGTGTCCATGCCATTCAAATGACTTTTCCTTGGATAAAATAATCACTTCACAATCATCAGGCCTGACAATGTTTTTTGGAAAATTTAAGATACCAGTTCAATCAAAAGGTATGAAACGAACAAAGACATGCAGATGTTCAATCTACATTTGAAAGTATATTTAAACTCAATATTTATCAAAGAAAAAAAGTTTAAGAAATTAAATAACAATTTATATTTCCAACTGGCAAAGAGCAAGTGAAATAGATACATATACTCTATTGGTAAAATATAATTGTAGTACAATTCTGATGAATATGAGTGTCAGCATGTAAATATTATAGACGTTTATGTAGTTTGGTGCAGCATGATTCTCCCTCTTATAATGAACTAATAAGATAATTGGTTATAATATTTTAAAACAATGGAATGGCCTAAATGCTCACCAATTGAAATATCATTTAATAAATTATTTACATACATATACATATTATATATATTACATACATACATATATACATAATTTAATAAGGTTAAATATTTTGAAGCTACTATTAATCTCTTTTAAGCTAAGTAATAGATGGCAAAGAACTGTTTATGGCATTCTATAAAATCAGCACTATATACTACCATACTATATACTATACTACGATACTACTAATACTATACCATAGTAATATAAAACACTATTTAGTATACTAAAATGCTATAGAATAGCATAGTATAAAAAGTATATACAACCATCACATTCTAAGTACATGTGCATGATTATATTAAATGTATACAAGCATTTACTTATTTGTATGTGCATATTTATGTATAAATAGGGGAATATATTTATGTATAAACTAAGGGAATATATTTCAAATTATTAACATTGCGTACTCTAGAAGTTGTAGGGATAGTGATTGTATTTTATTTCCATAAGTATAAAAATTTATTTTTATAAATTTGCCCCTTGACAAAGAAAAGAACCTCACTGATGTTTTAGCAGACCCCAGTTGGGCCTTGTTCAACTATGCCCCATCCCCAAGAGCAAAAAATCTGTAAGTCCCAATGTTTATTTGAAAGGTATAGATCAAGCCTGCACATGCAGGCTGAAATAGTGAGCAAGGTTCTGTGGTGTGTGATTGTGTTACGAGTGGAAACAGAGAGGGATCAATGGATTATTGGGAGAGGGGAACTGCTTTCTCCATGGCACCATATTTTGATAAAAAACTTTGAGTATCCAAAAATTCTAATTTTTGTCTTGGTTCTATTTATTATGAAAGTATAATTGTAAACATAAGATTATAGACTATATATCATTTAAGTTTTGCAAATATTGACACATACAGGTTTTCATTGACATAATAGCTGGGAAGATAATGTTAAAATATTGAACTCATAAACTCTAATTTTAAGACAATCCTATATACTCAGGAAGTAGATTATCCCAAGAAAAGAGTTCAATCCTAAAAATCTGGAAAAGCTTAAAATTCAATGTTTGAGTAGGCAGAGGTTTGCTAAATTCTTCAAGATTTAAAGTCACACAGTAAGACCTAAACCTGGAAAACTCAGATCATACAATTCCCCTTTGTGCCAGTAAGGATCAAGTCAGAAGAGTAAGGTCAACCAAGGAGAAAGGGCTACCCTTTAAGTTTCCGATACTTTAAGGGTGAAAGAAAGAAAGAAAGAAAGAAAGAAAGAAAGAAAGAAAGAAAGAAAGAAAGAGAAAAGAAAGGAAGGAAGGAAGGAAAATGACAGGGAGGTGGTCACTGGTGTGGTAGATGAGTGAGGACAATGCTAAGAGAAACTTAGGGTTTCTGCCCCCACTGTCCCTGCTCTCATTTTAGACTTCTAGTGCTAAAATAACAGACAGCACAATGGTACACAACAATTAGGCAAGGTGAACCTTGCTTCTAGGGCAGCTCTTGCTTCTTCTAAAGCCTGGATATCTTCAGGACCTCATCCCCAATTAATGCTGGCCAGGAAGCAGCTGACTTGAGAAACAAGGAACTGCCAATTGCAAGAAGGAGGTGCCCAATACTGATAGAGGGTGTTGTAGAGACTCCCTGCGGGCTGTAGGCAGCCTCAGTGTGAACTAAGGAGGCTTCCAGAGTTTAACGTGTCTAACAAAAACATCCCAGAAAATGAGAGACATTTTTCCTGCACTATATGACCAAATGATACTGAAGAACCCTATGCACCATCACCACAACAAAGTCATGCCACACCATCCATATGGACCACCTTGATACCATCTTAGAAAAGAGGTGAGCACAAGGAAATTGGAAATGAGGAATACTAGGCAAATTGCTGCAGAGGATTCAGCACTAAACAAAAAGACATGCCTAAATTATTGCATTGGATTGTGTTTCAAAAGATTAGGATTTGACAACCTATATTTGAATTTAAACTATGTTAGTGTAGATGGTAGTATACTGTATTATATCTGCTACTTGGTTTAAACTCATAGGAAATGAAACAGTTGCTATTATCAAGAATGAAACCCCAGGAATTGAGTTCAGTTAAGTATTTATTAAAATTACTACTAGGAGGGCTGTTCCAAGTTCTGCTATTTATATTTAAATCTCTTATCAATACTTGGGGTTTTGCTAATGAGACAAGTGGTATGTAACAAATGGTAGTAATGGATTTCCTTTTATGATGTCAGGGCTGGCTAAGTGATTTGTGGAGCCCAGAGCAAGAGAAAGGGGGGATTCTTGTTAAAAATTTAAGAATTTCAAGACAATTGAATGTCAGAATATTAAATCAAAGTTAGGCCTTTTTGACTGTGGAGCCCTTCCTGCCTACATAGGACACACATCCAGGAAGCTGGTCCTAAATGAGAGTGTAAATACAATTTAAAAATATTAAAATATGTACTGATCTCAGGAAATAAATGGAGTAGAAGGAGCAAACCTATCTTTACCAAGCATTCAAAATAATATGTGCTGATAATCTACCCCCAATCAGGAGGAACTTATCTCTTCACCGGCACCATGCCTGAGCTGAATGTAGGGGCTGGTTTCGAAGAAAGAGAGTAGGCAAAGGGGAAAAACAATAACTTTAGAGAGAGAGAATCTGACAAAAAATATCTTAACCAATGGTCAAGTTAAATGTCACCAATGATAAGTCATGTGGGTTTCACGTACCCCTAATGTGATGTGACAAGAGGAAGCTTCACCTTTGTGGGGCTCTTACTCCAAATATATAACTGCAGGCTCATTATTAGACACACTCAAATTTAGACACATTCATCTGACCACCGCTCAAAGTTGTCAAGATCATTTAAAAAAAATGGGGGAAATAAAAATTATGATAAACATGATAAACCACAACAGATTAAGAGGAAATGATGGAATACATGGAATGTGGGATCCTGAAAAGTAAAATAACATTACTGGAAAAACAGTTTAATCTAAATAAAGCCTGAATCTCAGTTAGCAGTACCATACAAATGTTGGTTTCTTAGTTGTGACAAATGTCCCATGGTAATGTAAGATATTAACATTAGGGAGGAGTGGAAGTGGGAGTATGGGAATTTTTTGTATTATCTTTGCATAGATAAAATTATTCAAAACATTTCTTTCAAAAAATTACATCTAAATCATTTATTCATACATTTACTTTTTGTAAAGCAATTATTCAAAATGTGGGATTGTCTTAGAATAGTGGCATCCTTTCATCCTAGCATGAACAGCATACAAAACAAGATATAAAATTTTAATGGGCTTTGGAGTATGTAACTTTATGGATACCAGTCAAGATTTAAACACTAAATAGTCATGTGTCATAGTCATTTGGCACCTGAGGTTTAGAGAATGTGTGGTGTCTTGATTGATAGTAGCTGACTCCCGTTGCTAGAATACTGTCACATTTGCCTCCTTTGATGCCTGTTTTTTTTCAGAGCAAAGTTCCTTCACAAAGTGTTTTGTTAAACCAATGTCACATATTTACTTGAATTATTTTTGATTTATATCTTCAAAATCACATGAAAATATATTGTTAAAAATTATTTGTAATAATCTATCAGTTGACAATTTTTTTATTTTTTTAAATTTAATTTTGAAAGACAGAGAGAGACAGCACGAGCAGGGGAGGGGCAGAGAGAGAGGGAGACACAGAATCTCAAGCAGGCTCCAGGCTCTGAGCTGTCAGCACAGAACCCGTCACGGAGCTCAAACCCACGAACTGTGAAATCATGACCTGAGCCGAATCCAGCCACTTAACTGACTGAGCCACCCAGGCGCCCCTATCAGTTGACAGTTTGATCAGATTTTGATTTAAATTTTTTATAGAAAACTTAAAAGAACCAACATGCAAAACATATTTCATTAAGTCATTTAGAGCCATTTTCTTAGTTTCTGAAAAAGAAAATTGCTTTACCAAGGCTAGCCAAATAACTATTAATTAAGCCAGCTATTTTTTTTCCTTGGACATAAAGGAACCACTTTTGACTGAACATCCCAAGAAACAATTGGAAAAAAAATGGAATACCTTGTTAATTTCAATAATATATTTTTTACGAAATTTTACTGACTTTAATATGTTAGTTAATGGCATGGAATTTCAGTTTTAGTTCATTAAATTTGTGAAAAGTGTTTGCTACACAAATTGATTCGCAAAGCTTATCTCAATGTCAAACTAATCAGTAAAATAAGGCAAACTTTTTCTCAGAAATAGTACAACTTCATTTTCTTTAGTTTAGGTAAATATGCTGCTATGGTATATTACGGAAAGCATTTAGAAAGAAATGATTAAACCTTTTAGAAAAGATTAGCATCAAAATAAAGAAGACATAATATAACTAATATATTCATTCGTATCAAGTTATAAAAAGAAGATAGTTTTCCTTGTTTAATGAGTAATGATGTAATACTTCATTAGAATTATGTTATCCATAAAGTGAAGTATAAAATGTGTATTATTATTATTTAAATATATACAAACATACTATATTGCTTTAGGGTGAATAAATGCTAATAACTTGTGAAAAATTAGAAATAACTCCACTAAATTTCCCTTATGTCATTATCAAAATTTCCCTCTGTATTCAGTGAAGGCTAAAATATGTCATACCCCTAAAACCAATTGGCCAGCAGCTAGCATGCAATTCTATTTTTAGTGAACAGTAGGTAGAAAATGTACAATATTCATAAGATGAAAGAAGATGAGGGCTAACTGCAATTGCAGTACACATTTTATGACATGATTTGGTCGAATATATTTTAACAACTTCATTAAATAGTGCACAGCTTCTATAAGAAAGCATATAAAATGCTATCTGTAAGTTTTATCCACTGTAAAATGAAAGAAAAAAAAGAATTGTCCTTGAAACTCTTCCGGTGAAAATTACACGTATTAACACCACTAGATTGTTTTCCCTAAGTACTAATTATGACCCTGGGGATGAAAATAACTGGGAAAAAATGTTTACACTGGGCGATGTGCAAATCGCCATGGTTTGATGTTCAGTATTTGTTACCAGTGTTCTCTTCGCTTTGTTCTCAGAAGACCATCCCACATAAAAATTCAGTCTGTGACAACTGTGGGACATGGAAGAGGTGCCCATGGATGAAACCGTCATGATTCTCACAGCCAACTACTTCAAATATATATGCTTTTAGATGATTCTCACGAGGTCCTAATTCCCCATTCATAAGGCTTGCCTTAGTCTCAATAGAAATGTAAATACAAATGTAATAAATCAAGGAAACATAAGAACCCTAAAAATATTTTTAAAGTGTTGACCAATGTTTAAAAATAAGACAATTTTCATTGGGTGTTATATGGAAACCAACCTGACAATAAACTATAAATTAAAACAAATAAAAATAAAACAATTTTCAAAGTTTCTATTTGTTTTCTGCTATAGAGTTTTTATCCCCAAAACAATATGTTTTAGGTATAAACCCATATGTAATTCTATACATGAGGGCCGAAATATCATAGTAAGGAAATATCCCTGATAAAATAGTCTAGCTTCACTCAGTCACTGCACATTTGCTTCACTTAACCAACTTCTCTCAATTATTCTTACAAGATTCTGCTTTAGCTTTTCCCAGAAAAGTCATAAAAGTAGCTAAAAGTCAGACAGCTATATTTTCTAGATTTATTTAAGATCATATAGTGGCCCAGATCAGCTTCTGTTTGCTGATTTATTGGCTCTTGATTTAATGTCTAACTTCTAGACTACACGGTCTGAATCTTAAATAGCATTAAAAAAATATTTTTCTTACTATTAGACTACATATCCTGTCTTCTCCTTGCTGTTCAGGTCCATTTACCAGATAAAAGTAATTTCTGACTTTTCTGACCTGTTTATCTAGCATATGCTATCTCACAAGAGTGGTATAGTAAATGGCCACATAAATGATAAAAAATGCAAGGTAAGGCCAAGAACTGCTCAGCATTGCAGTCTTACTGCTTTACATATATTTCCCACAAATATCACTTATTATATTAGACCCTCTAAAATAATCTTTTCAGATACTGGAATTATTTTCAGATTTATATTTTGTATCTACACATCATAGTCTCTGTAATTTAAAAATTTACTGTGTGTGTGTGTGTGTGTGTGTGAATACATATATATATATATGTATTTTTTAAATGACGGAAAATAGCATGTACCTTTATTGATAATGGTAGGCAACAAATGTGAATAAAGGTTTAATTTGGTGTCTTTTACATTAATATCATTCTTTAAGGTATTGGGAAAGAAAAGAATTAGGCAAAAATCACTGTCACCTCTGGGTATTTATTAGAAAAGAAATTAACTAGAGACCACAGAAGAAAATTAATTTAACATTGCAGTTTTAGTTCATACCTCACAATAAAGAATTCTAAAGTTTTCAGAGTGAAGGAAAAAGGAGGGAGAGACAATCACTTAGGCCCATGTTTCTCAAATTTGGTCCGTTTTACAGACATACTCTTGGGGAAGGGGGTTGCAAGTTTTCTGTAGTAACATTTTAAATGTTGCATTGACTTCTGTTCGTAACCTAAACAAGTTAAGACACTGCTCTTTCAGATCGCCTGGATGACCATATTGCATAACGGAGGGATCCCGTGATTGCAGCAGCTGTACTGATACCTCTGATCCCTGAGGCGCCGGCATCCATGCTTAACGTTTCACGTGGTGCTTCCCACGTGGGGTCCTTTCACAGAATTGTTGAACATTTTCTGTGAGATTTGTGAGTTGTCAAGGTTAAGAACATGAATTCAGAGCAGTGATTCATATATATGTATTATTCTCTTAACTAAATCAAGGTACTAATAGTCATCCTCATCGAGGAAAAGACTACTTAACTAAACTTTTACTTATATGTCCTTAAGTGATTTGTCTATTAGGTAATTTCCTTAGAACTTTCATTTATGGAGTTCCATTTGTGGCAATTAACAAGATATTTTGGAAAGAAAAAGATAAATTATGCTCATGCTGATATCGCATATAGAAGAAATGTTTCTTCAGTCTACACTCTTCTACCAAGTTTTCTGTGAAGTAATATTATCTGTTATGATTAATTCTACTAAGATAGGAGATTGATTTTTAGTGACGTTAGTAGTATGTACATTTGTAGTCATTCATGAATTCTCATTATATAGAGCACTCACAGTAGGACTTTAACATACTTTGAGAAAGTGGTAATTTATAACAATGGCCCAGAGTCAGTTTGGCATAATTTTATCTTTGATTGTTCATACAATTCTCATGTATTTGCCGCCTGATTTTAGTATTTATTCATACTAATCATAGAGTCCAAGAAAAATCCTATTCTCTAGGAAAATTATAGGTATTTTATATGATAAAAACTTGATAAGATATTGTGATTTGACATGAATATGTACAATGAATTCTCCAAGAGGAAATAGATTTATTTTCCTCAATTTGGAAAATATTGCAAAATGATACATTGAAGCCACTTATTTACTTAGAATTATTTAAGTATTAAACTTCACAATAAAATAAATTTCTAGTTATTCTTTGTGGTTTCTCCAAGTTCAGATTTTCAAAAGAAGAGAAAGGATTTGTTAACTTAAATTTCCTTTTGTCATAGAGATCAAAGCATTATCTAAATTTAACTAAAATTTCATTAGTCAAACTGATGGAATTATGCATCATAGAATATAATAGGCAGACTTAAAGTGTACACATCTTTTCTTTGGAGAAAATATAACTCAAGAATACTTCAGCCTGCACTATTATTTTCATCTTCTAAAGATGCACAGTGAGGTGGTACCACAGAAAAACAAATTTAATGCTGCCATTCTATCATTTCATTTCTGTTTTGGGATTTAACATGATACCATGTTAAATTTTACAGAGGTATCATTAACTCCTCCCTGATTCTTCTTCTCCTTTCATCAAAATGCACCTTTAGGGGTTTGACTAATATTTGAAACATTAAAATTACAACATAAGAAAGTCAGCTATGTTATTATTATAAGAAGGAACAACATTATGTCATAAAATAGCCAAGAAGATAATTCTGTGCTTGGCATATTTGGGCTCAGTGCATTTTCTTTTCATAAATTTGCTTTTGTTTTGTTCTAATAGATTTAAGCAAAAATGATGCTTCAATTTTGCAGTTAAATTGGTACCTACTTAAGAAATTGTTAAGATATGCAATTCACGTTATAACTATTTGCAGGAAGCAAAAGATTTTGCAATACCAGAGAAATTTAGATACTGAAGTCAAGAGTCTACTGTAATTATCTGGGATCTAGAACCTTGGAACAATATACAGTTATTTCCAGTCGCCATAAGGCTTATATATGGGTGGTCATGACTGCATGTGGTTTTCATCCTGAAAAGATACTTTGACTACAGGTGAAACACTAGTTGAGGAAACAACCAAGTGTAGGTGAATGGATAGACAAATTGTGGTGAATCCATCTAATGGAACACTATTCTTGATCATTAAAAAAATGAATTATCAAGACATGCAAAGATATGGATGAACTTATACGTAGACTGATAAGTGAAAGAAGCCAGTCTGACAGGCAACATATTCTAATATTCCATTTATATAACATTCTGGAAAAGGCAAAAATATAGAGACCGTTAAATAGATTTGTGGTTGCAGAGATTCAGAGAGACTGAATAAGTGAAGAATAGAGATATTTTAGGTTGGTACAAATATTCCATATGACATTATAATGGTCAATACATGATGTTCTTAAACTCATGTAACTTTATAGGACAAAGTTAACATTAACATACACAGGATTTTTTAAAATTTATAATAGTTTATTGTCAAGTCATTTAATAGATCAAGAAATTCCTAGATGGAATTAAAACTGTGAAAAACAATCTAACTGTATTACAAATGTGCTAAATTCCTTACTGGAGAAGTGAAGTGAGTGAAGTAACTGTAGAAGTGAGATGAGTCTGTAAAAATAAAGGCAAAATAAAACATGAACAAACATTATACTCCTATTGATAACATTTTCCCCATAGAGACAGAGGTTAAAGATTCTGATGCTGCTTTATCTAGATTCCAAAGATCATGGATGATAGAAGTCAAGTTTTCTCACTGTTGGAAAGTATTTTATAGAAAAGCAAGGGAGGAGGCTAGAATTATCCATGTGGTAATGAACTAGATTCGGAGACGTGTAAGAACTCATGCTAAGCTTAATAAAGATTATATACATAATAGATATGTGTGTATACATGGGTTAATAGATACACATATATTCCTTTGTTCTGTCCACTGAAAAAGAGCCTACAAGTAATGACACTCTAATAGAACAAAACATCCCTGGCACTCAGATCTTGATTTCTAATACCATTCTGAAATTAAAAGAATCAGGGCAGTTTGGATAGATAGCTAGTTTTAGGACTGTGGTAGGGAACACATAAGAGCCTGGAGCATCTTTCAATGACAAAGAAGTCCTCAAGTAAACATAATACTGGATTATGTCAAAAGGACACAGGAGCCAACAGAAAGCACTGAAGTAGCCCAAGGTGGACAATTTAAGCAACACAATTAATAAATAGTACTAGATTATAAGCCAAAGCATAAGATAAATATCCATAGGTCCATACTGCTTTAAATAAACAATTTACTAAAAAATAAATGGAAAAGGAAAAGACACATTTCCTATGCAGAAAAATTCCTATAATTTATAACGTTATTCTGGCCTCAGGAAGGAGGACAACTACCTCCCACTCCTTGTGTGTTGACTACATCTAGTGACTTTTTTCCAATAAGTATAGCATGAAAAGGGAGAAAAAAGAAGAATAACGTTAATTCAGCTAGGTGATAAGTTATGTTCACAATATGTACCCCTGATATGATGTGCTGAGAAGAGCACACACACACACACACACTCACACACACACACATGCACAAATCATAATTGTATAGACAGTAATCAAACACATTATAATGAAAGGATATTCCACAAAATATCTTACCCATACTCCTCAAAACTGTCAAGGTCATTGAAAACAGGAATGTCTGAGCAACTGTCAGAGTCAAGAGTGACCAAAGAAAATAAATATAATATGGTATCCTGAGCAGAAAAATACATCTGGAAAAAAAATGAAGAAATCTGAATAAAGTATAGACTTTACTTAATTATAATATGTCAATACTAGTTCATTGAATGTGACAAATATATCATGCTAATCTAATATATTAATAATAGGGGAACCAGACTGTAGGATAACTAGGAACTTGCTATTTTTATTTGAATAATTCAGGCATTTTTTATAAACTAAGAAGAATACAGTGGATATAAAAGGAAGTGGATATGAATTTCAGAGATAGGAAGTAGAAAGTAGATTACCAGCTTTTGTTAGCATATACAATGTGGGTATTAGAGGAAATCCAGCTTCAGATGTCTCTTTTGAGCCAAAATTATGAACTGAATTATATTGTCATCTTTCTTTCTTTTTCTACATATTATTCAATATTCACCACAATAAACACCATCACCATCTGTCACCATACAATATTATTAAATTATTGATTATATTCCCTATGCTGTACTTTTCAGCTCTTTTACTAATTTATTTTATAACTAGAAATTTTTATCTTTTTAGTCTACTTTATCTATTTTGTCCATCCCTTCACCTCTTCCCTTCTGGGACCTGCCAGTTTGTTCTTTATATTTAAGATTTTGTTTGTTTTGTGTTTTATTTTATTTTTTTTAATATAACATATTGTAAGTATCTAACAAACAATGTGTATACAGTGTCCTCTTATTTTCGTGGTTAGATTCCTGTGATTCATTGTTTACATACAAGACCCAGTGCACATCCCAACAGGTGTCCTCTTCAATGTCTATCACCCATTTTCCTTTTTCACCACCCCCCCCATCAACCCTCAGGTTGTTCTCTGTATTTAAGAGTTCCTTATAGGCTTCCCCCCTCTCTGTTTGAAACTATTTTCCCCTTTCCCTTTCCCCATGGTCTTCTGTTAAGTTTCTCAAGTTCCACATATAAGTGAAAACATATGATAGATATCTATCTTTGACTGACTTATTTCACTTAGCATAATACCCTCCAGTTCCATTCACATTGTTGCAAATGGCAGGATTTAATTTTTTCTCATTGCCAACTAGTATTCCATTGCACATAAACCACATCTTCTTTATCCATTTTAGTTGATAACATTTGGGCTCTTTCTATAATTTGGCTATTGTTGAAAACGCTGTTATAAACATTGGTGTACAAGTGCCCTTATGAATCAGCACTCCTGTATTCTTTGGACAAATTATTAGTAATGCTATTGCTGCGTTGTAAGGTAGTTCTATTTTTAATTTTTTGAGGAATATCCACATGGTTTTCCAGAACTGCACCAAGTTTGCGTTTTCTCCAACAATGTAAGACGGTTCCCATTTCTCCACATCCTCGCCAACATCTATTGTTTTCTGAGTTGTTGATTTTAGCATCTGACCAGTGTGAAGTGATACTCAATGTGCTTTTGATTTGTATTTCTCTGATGACGAGTGATATTGAGCATCTTTTCATGTGTCTGTTGGCCATCTGGATGTCTGTTTTGTGTTTTAGATTCCACACAGAAGAGAAATCATATTGGTATTTGCCTTTCTCTGTCTGACTTATTTTACTTAGCATAATACCCTCTTGATCCATCCATATTGTCTCAAATAGCAAGAGCTCAGTCTTTTTTATGGCTATGTAATAATCTGTTATTTGTGGTGTGTGTATGTGTGTGTGTATATATATATAATCTTCATTCATCTATTGATGAACACTTAGACACTAGGGTGGCTTCCATATCTTGGTTACTGTAAATAATGCTGCAATAAACATAGGGGGAATACATATTCCTTTTCAAAATAGTATTTCCACTTAGGATAAATCTCTGGTGGAATTAGTGTATTTCATGGTATATCTATTTTTAACTACTTGAGGAGCTTCCATATTGTTTTCCATAGTGGTTGTACCTATTTACATTCCCACCAACAATACAAGGGTGCCCTTTTCTCTACATCCTCAACAAAATTTTTGTTATTTCTTGTCTTTTTGATACTAGTCATTCTGACTGATGTTGGGTGATATATCATGATATCTCATTGTTTCTAACTTTATTTTATGTGTGACTGGGCTATTCAAATGGGGATATTATATAGATAGTCTCTACTGGCAATACAAATTTGAAACTCCTATACAATGAGTTATATAGAGTTAGCAGTAAGCCTTAGTAAATTCCTCAATTTAATGTCTGGACTGATCCCTCAAAAAAGCAAGAGAGAGAGAGAGAGAGAGAGAGAGAGAGAGAGAATGAGAGGGAAAGTAAGAGTGGATACTGGAAAAACCAAGATATTATGATGTTTCAGAAGAGAAGGCTGTTATAAGGAGGATTTAGTTAACAATAACAACTGCTGTTAAGAATCCCAATAAGTAAAAGACTGAAAAAGATGTTCATTAGTTTAAGCTACAAGTTGCTGATGAGTCATTTGGGCAGAATGATGTTGAAACAGTGGAGATGTCAACTAGATAGGCTAATGGTGAGATTGTTTTATCTTAAACCTTGCTTAAAGGTCCCAAATTTCCTTTACCTCTCCATATCTATATATACTTCTCATCTCTATATACTAAAATGAGGTCAATAAAACCTGAATTGAATTATGATAGGATTAGGAGAGGACTTACTTAAAGTTTACTGAAAACTGTGTAAAAAGATCCTGGGATTACATTTACATCCATGTCTTCAATTATCTATATTTTAATGACTCAAAGTGGCAAATTTCATAGTCCATGTATTTTCCTAAGTTTTAACTCAATTATATGTCTTACTGGTATGTCTGACTTAACATGTCTGAATAACGATAAAATGATACCTCTATTTGCTACTACTTATTGCTTACTTATGATATGGGAAGCACTGAGTTGACATTGAAATTATGCATATATTATTTCTAAGTTTCATGAGTACTCAGTAGTGATAGCATTTCCATTTTACAAATGAGAAAGCGTAACATGGAGACACAAATTAACCATCTGACATACCGGAGCTAATATGTGTTTGAACCAGAAGTCACATATTAGCACAGTACCTTCAAAACCCTTGCTGTTTTGATGGTGCCGTACAACATTTAAAGTAGTCTAAGAGATTGGTTTATTATCACCAAATTTTGGAATTTTCTTCTATGTCATTGTTCAATTAATAGCATCTTCCCCAAGACAGTAAAGCCTGAAAAATCACCAAGATCACTCTCTCTTGCTTACTTTCAAAAGCGATGACTCAAAAAATAATGTTACCTATTCTCTGAAATATCTGCCCGTTCTTCATTCTCTTTCCTATCCTATGCCACTGCCAAATCTGAGGTTATATTTTCTTTTTCCTGAATTATATTAATAGTGTCCCTTTTCAGTCTTCCGCCTTTAATCTCTTCCACATCCCCGATGAATTCTTCATAGAAATAAATGAAATCTCTGTATGTGGGTCCCCTGGTGTTTCCAAGTGAAATTTCTCCATGGTGTTCAGGAATAATTGAAATCTCATAGCCTGACACAAAGGCTCTCTATCATCTGGCTCCAGCGTCATATTCCAGCACTATATTTTACCATATATAACCAAGTACGGTTTCCTTAGCCGTGGGGAACTATTTTCAGTCCCATGAACACGCTGTGTTCTTCCATATGTCTAGAACTTAGCTAATTGTTTTGTCTTGGCCTAAAATACCCTTACTCCCACGTTTCTATCTGTCATCTATGTAGTTTTTATTCTTCTTTAAAAACTCAACTTAAGGATAGTTCTTACAATATTTTCCCTGTCATTTCTGTGCTGCGTTGGCTGTGACAGCTGCAAAGAAGTTGGGAGTTAAATTATAAATAAACTATTAAAGACACATAATCAGTAATAAGTGTGTTGTCCATGGAAGTACATATGATTTGAATTTGATTACACAAGACAAAGGAAATACAAATGCAAGAATAACGATGATAAAAGTTTATTATAAATAAGAAATTATATAGATAATGCTGTGGCTATATCATCTAATAGTTGCAAATAAAAAGCTTGAAGAGTTTTAATGCTGTAATGAATGTTGAGGATATACATTACCTTGGTGACATAAAAAGTTATATTTATATATTAACATGCATTTCAAACTGATTAAGATATTTTGGTTATAAAAACAATATACTCATTCTAACAGTACTTCTGCTAGAATCTAGACTGACTAATAATCCAACTGATTATTTTATAATTTGAAACCTATAATTAGACAGTGAAGTTGGGCAGAAAACAAAAGGATAGGAAACTAGAAGTGGCAAAGTAACATGAGAGCTAATGGATAACTGACGATGGTGAATATGATGAATAGAATCCACTTAAGAGAATAGTCAAAACTGTAAGTAAAATAAGAATTGCTAAGATAAGCTACTTGTTCAATATGGAAAAGAAAGAGAGAATAAGTATCATGATGTTCTGAAGCAGATTAATTTTAATTTTAATTTCAAGTCAGAAAAGTTTCAGAACTTACATACTACAGAGAGAGTCTCTGGTGCTCCCACTGATTAGGAACAAGGAAAATAGTCTGATATGCTTTGGAGTAAAAGTTTAGATATATAAATATATGAAATGAATCAACAATGAATGCCACATAGGAGTTTCTTATTTTTTATATGTATGAGACATAACGGTGAACGTCCCTCAGTACTCATACTCTAATTCTCCACTTTATAGTAGAATCCCCTCATGTTTTACTTAGGTATACAACCAGTGAGACAGGAGTCCACGCTACCCAGCTTCCTTTTGTAGCTCAGTATGACCGTGTTGCTACTATGCCTTTAAAGAGAAATCTACTGTCTCTGCCCCAGACACTGAACTGTCAACATAGTGCATGTGGGCCCATTTGGTTCCTCCTATGAATTAGGGAAATACTTTTAGGGGACGTCACCAACTAGGCAAAAAGAACAGAAGTTCTTGGATTACTTCCTGGTTCAGAGCAAGCTGACCACCTCGATCTCAAGATATAGTTACAACGTATTTAAGTTATAAACTTTCCTTCCCCTTACTGTTCTCCTATTTTGTTTTTAATTTTAACAAGGTACTGTGTCAACTAATGTTAGGAATCCAAAAACATCAAGCATGGTCTTAAGATATTTGTTCTGAGATAAACTTTATAAACTTAAAAAGATACACACACACACACACACACACACACACACACGCACTGGAAAAAGCCTTTTGACCTAGAATAATTTGATGATAGGACAATCAATTACTTTCATTACACTACGACATAGATGAAAATAGGTCTGGAAAAATGTTAAACAGAATAATCTTGCAAGAGCAAAACTCAAAATATTGTCATCTGTGCAACATTGACATGGGTGATATAGTGATATTAAATTTACGATTAACTATTTCTTTATATTCTTTATCCTCTTTGGCATTATTTTCCATTATTTCCATTATTATCCTCTTTGGCATTATATTTCCTTCTTATGCGAGATATTTTTCTGATGTTTTATCTTCACTTGTTATTAGTTTTTTGAAAAAACACTTAATGGTAAACAAAAGCCCTTGTTTTACTGTGAAGCAACTTCTGAGGTTTAACTTGGGTTCTGAGAGATCTTTCCTCAGGTGAGCTGGTCATAATACTACTCATCACATTAGAAATAAGGAAATTTACCATATAATAATGTTTGAATTATTTTTCTGTACAAAACAAAAAAAATTAGAAATAAATGGGCTTCTTCACACAGTTTCACAAAAAGAACGATAGGTATATTATCCATGGAAAATAGAAATTTATAGAATACTAAAATAAAAGTGAAGAGAGAGCTGAGGAAATATGTGTCAAGAAATAAAAAGGTTGATGACAAGTCTAATTTCTCAAAGGTCAGAATTGAAAGGGTGATAATGCATATTTTGCTGATACATTATACATTATTAATATTAAGTACATATAGTTGGATGCATACTGAATATATAATATAAATATATATGCATATGTGTGTATATATATAATACTTTACATTAGAATTATCTGGAAAGCTTTGAATAAATATTGATTCCCGGAACCTACTTTTAGATAATCTGATTCTATTGTTTGAGGAAGGACTTCATATGTTGATCTATAGTAAAAGTTCTATTGGTTGATTCGGATATTGACAAGTATGATTCTTGAATAATTTGAAAAATCTATTACCAATATGTGTGAGAATGTGTGTGTGTATATGTGCATGTGCATCAGTTTGCAGCTGCTGTTTCTGCGTTTTGGTTTGGGCTAGTTAGCTATTTGCATAAATCCTAATGATGACAGCTGTCCAGCAATTAGGAATCTCCATTTTATAATCTGACTAGAAAATAATCTTGTTTTTTGTCTCCCTATAATCAGCTGTTAAAATTTACATAATTAATTCCATGCTATGCAGTTTTTAAATTGGCAGATGATTATATGAGGGAACTACAAGAGAGAAGGCAGATCATACTTGAAAGCAGATTTTTCCCCAGAAAACCAGATTTCAATTAAATAAATAAAGCCTGCTTCCACTTTTTAGTAAGTTGTCTTTAATACGTTACATTTCTGGGACCAGTGCTGAGGTTAGAATACACATGCAAAATACTTTATAGTATTTTTCCAAATAAATGTATATTCTCTTAGCTTTTTGGAAAGTATAAATTAAAAAAAAAATTAATGTGTTTTCTCCAAACTAGAACACACAGATGTTCTTTTGTGCCTATAGAATGTTTCGTTGAAACTTGTTAAGATCTAAGAATGGATTTCATTACAAGAAAAAATATTTAATGGCAATAATGCTTATATATTAAATTTATCCCAAGTTAATGAATCATCAATAACTAATAATAAGTATGTTTATGGAACATTGATTTGCATAAATATCTGTATATGACATAAAAGGAATGATAAGTCTGAATACTAAAGTGGGCTTATTTTACTAGATGTCCTGTTGTTATTTTATTTTGACTAACACTCAGAGGGATTGGTGATTCTTCACAAGTCTCAGAAAGGGTGGCTAAGTAACAGTAAAGGACCTAAGGAAGACAGTAGACTGTGCCTAGCCTCCACACATGGAGCAGGTCACTGCTGATAACCCAAGAATTGCACTCTAAAGAAACACAGAGTACTTTGAAAAAAAAAATTATATCTTAGGCAGGTGCCACAATCATAGTAGAGCCTAGTATTTAATTATTTTAAAATAGTCAGTAAGACAGAAATTTTCAGATGCCAACCCCTAGAGATAAAATAATTATTCTGCTATTGGTTTACTTTCTACACACATGAATGTTACACAATATTTAAATTTTACTACACTGATTTTTGCCTTTTGTTTGTAATTCAACTCCTTTGATCATAACTAGATGCCTCTAGTTATTTATTAGAGGGTCCAGATGGTTTTTTCCCCACAACCAGGTATGCAGTTTCAAAGAGAAAAGTGCTCCATTCCTCTTTATAAATTCTTTTGTGGCCAGTGTGATTGGCGATGGTGCTTCAGTCATAATTCCATGACCTCATATAAGCAGCATTAAACAGCACGCCTCACAGATGCGTCTACCAGTTTTGTAAGCATTCTATACCTTATGTATTACATTAGGACAGCGGCTTGCTTTTCTATAAAAGCACATATATTCCAGAAGGATTTACTTAAAAACAATTAACTACTACTTAATAACCAAATAATTAACAGTTACAATTTATTACTTAAGGTTTTATGCAAGAGAAAAAATAGGTCAGTGCTAAAGTGCTTTACCTTTAAAATACTAAGGTTTTCCCATAGTAATTATTCAAATAAACAAAGAAAAACTTTAAAACAAAAAATAACTAGCACAGATCTTCCCAAACACAAAACCAAGCAAACACAAAATGTCTCTATCTACTAAAAGAGTTCCACAAAATTAAAACTTGCTTCAAATTTTGTTTTTCCAGATGTTGTGGATGATATAGGCAGGTCTGGGCATAGATAAATAGGATTGCATGCAATTCTGTGAACCCCTGCTTTAATGTCATCCATTTCTAGCCCACTCAAGGGAACAATCCAAATGTGCATGACTGTGAAATGGAATCCATTCTGTTTTTAAAAAGCAAATCATGCACACATTTCAATCTAAAATTGGTTAACTGGTTATTTGCAAACACCACAAAGCTAAATGTAGTACACCACATACCATGAAAATGTGAGACAAAGATTCATCCCTGAGATGTCCTGAAGTATTCTGATCTTCTCTTCCCTCCTAACATGATGCTTAGAAATAAACATTGAGTTGGGAGATGTTGAAGACCTAGAATGATATGACAGAGAGAAAGACCTACAAGAATTCTCATTAGTAACAGTTAATATCTAAAACCAGAAGTTACTGCCAAAGACTAATGGCATTGTAAGGATTACCTTGCTGTGTGGAAATTTTTAAGATATTCTTGGAGTTGTTAACAGATTTCATATGCACTTCTCCAATGGGGCTGGCACAAGGTCTTGCCATTAGAAAATATATAGAGAAGGCATGGATAGAAAATGTCAGTCTTTGCCAATTCTGATCTATTGATAGATAGTATTACCAGAAATGTATGTTGAGATATATTCAGAAATTTTATATAGGCTCACTGGAAAAGAGTGTTATGAGTGAATAGCAATCTTTATACAAGCATGGGCCAAGGGACATGTATGAAATTTTTGCCAGTCCTGGACAAGTATTATTTTTTGGTTTAACATAATAAGATGTTATTATTATTTTTAATGAGTAAGTTCTTGCCAGGCAATATGGTGAAGATTAATGGTCAAAATAATCTATGAAGGGTGTCAAAAATTAAAAGGAATTTGAGCTATGATGATTCTTTCAGATTTATGGTTATATAAATATAGAGAGGGGAAGGTGTGACCTTAGGAATTTAACACAGTAATAGATACATTGATAAACTTAATCTGCCAGCTGTTTCAATAATCACTCCAGTGGTCCAAATTTTCACTTACATGACATCATAGCTGTGAAATAAAATTTTTCTTCATCTCTAGATACAGACCTAGTATTTTACTAATTTGTCCTAGGTACAATTTTATTTCAAACTCTTTGGATTCAGCAGTAAGCACAGAACCAAAACTCAGCTCCTGGGACCAGACTATCAGATGCTATGAAATACCTTCAATAAGTCATTTATATCCTCATGCTTTAGTATCCTCATCTGTAAAATAAGGTTTCAAATAATATTTATTTAATAGAGCTGTTGTTAGGATTGAGTGAGACTTAATATGGAAAAAAATCACTGAGCTGGGAATCATATAATTTTCTTTGTTCTTATTCTACACCCAAGTAGCTACACCCTTCAGACAACCCATTTAATATACCGAGCTAGATCGTCCTCCTCCTTAGCAGCGGCAGCATCTTCATCACCATCACCATGTAGGACTTATTATGTGCCAGACACTGCTTGGCATATTTTAAAATGATTAACTTATCCTATCTCCAAAACAGACCTATCAAGTATATAAATATAAAATGAAATATTTTCAGACTATAAATATTTATAGTTCTATGATCCTTACTTGGTTATATCTAAAAGGAACAGGTCTTTCCTGACAGACACAAAACAAGCAATCAAATTAAATTTATAGAAGGAGCAAAAACAGTATCTTAATTACATGTTACCAAAATAATCATTCAATTAGATATATAATTATTTGGACTTTGTCATTCTCAGGTAAGTTCAATGTCTATATTTTCTATTTGTTGTCTACTGTATATTGTCCACTTATTCTAAACTTGTCCTGCTTTTATATAGAAATAATATTAAGTCTCTGGTAGACTTTCAAATATGTTTCTTATTATCACCTTTAAGTTTCTTATATATTATTTTGCATATAATTGCTAAGATGTTAGATAATGCTGAAATAAGCATAAAACGATCCATGAATTTTCAAAAATTAAATCGGTTGGCAGGATGTTAGTAAAAAGCGTGTGTATTTCAAGAAGAAAGACAAATTCGCTGGTGCCTAGTTGATCATTCTTTAAAATCTAATAAGCAAAAAGCCCCATTACATGGAATATTAGAAAGACCAAGCAGAAAAACAAAACATCCCCTAGCTAGATTTCTAATGATCAATAAATCAGACATAGATAATTAATTCCTCTTTCTTATAAAGGATTCTTTCAAGGTGACTATTTCACAGTTTCATAGTTTCTGAAATGAAAACCTTCTTTAAATATTTATTTTATTTTTGAGAGAGAAAGAGCAAGCAAGTATGCACAAGTGGGAAAGGATCAGAGAGAGGAAGACAGAAGGGTCCAAAGCAGACTCTGCACTGAGCCAAAGTGGGACACTTAGCTGACTAAGCCACCCAGGCTCCCGGAGAAAGAAAATGTTTAACCTAAAGCTAGTGAGAAAAACAAATGGGAGTCTGTTTTATTCTCAAAATGCAGTTAATACCACCTACAAAGTTCTTTTCAATCTTAAGACAGGAAGAAAAGAAGTGGAAACAGTAGTTGAGACTGTGCATACCAGCAGACAGACAGCCACTATATTCACTACAGGACACAACCTGAGTATCTTGCATATGCAACTTTCCAAAGGGCCGATAAAAATAGTTGAGACAGAAAAATATGTCATTTCCAAAAAAAATGAAAGTAATACATGTTTATCTATGAAACAAAATCACTTGTCAATATTTACTCATTTTAACTCAACTCATGTATTATACTTAATATAAATTCAGTACGTTTTAATGGATTTATAATTCTATCAACTGGGAGAACTAAGATTAAGATTTTCTAGATTTATTAAAGGCTCACAATTGCTTTTACTACACATACAATGATCTGAAGTCCTGTGTGACTGTGGAAATTCTTTGGACATTTTTTTCCCTGCATCTGTTGGCAAATAAGTAGCTAGCAATGACACCCCTAACAGAGCTTACCCGTAGAAATTATCTTCGGAGTTGTAGCATCTTGAGATGGTTTGCTTTAAACTTTAATTCCCTTAATTGGATTTTGCTGTGAAGTGAGGCCAACCTACCTAGAGTGCTCTCCACTCTTGGAATTCTGCCTTGACAGATGGTTCTTCGTAATTACTACATTCATGGCAACCCCAACTTATATGTCTTACTTCAAAGTCATTTCTCTTTCTTAAGCCTATAACAGAAAGAAGGAAATAAGCAGTACTACTTTAAATTATTTTTCAGCACAAAATACACAGGCAAAAATTTAAAACACGGTGAAATTTGTGAAGTTACTAATAATGCACTATATATGTTTATATATATAATATATTGAAGATACTAGAAAGCACATGAAAATTTACTATTTTTAAGATAATACAAAATTTATGCTGTAATATAAAGCAAGTGTATATATGAAATCTCTCATTGTCCCAGAGAATTATAAAAGTGATAACTAATAAAATTTAATTTTTTAATAGTTGTTTATCTTTTAGAGAGAGAGAGCACAGGCAGAGAGAGAGAGAGGGTGACACAGAATCCGAAGCAGGCTCCAGGCTCAGAGCTGTCACCACAGAGCCTTGACATAGGGTTCGAACTCACAAACCGCGAAATCATGACCTGAGCCGAAGTCGCTGCTTAACCAACTGAGCCACCCAGGTGCCCCAATAAAATGTAATGTTTAAGACAATTGATTAAATAATGAAAAACCTACCAGTAGTATTTAAAAACAATTGAGATACAAATAGATATTTAAAATCATACATATACTTGTACATTCATATGTGTGTATATGTACATATGCAAAAATCTTGCTTATTCTGTAAAATTCATGAAATATAATTTTATTTCTACTTTTGTCTTCATTTCAGAGCTGTATTTTGTCTCTAACACAGTTTTCAAGAGTACATCATCTTTACTTCCATCGAAAGACTTTGAGTAATTGTAACCTATATATCATTGAAAATTGGACCCAAGTCACTGTTGTCCATTTTTATAATAATAAGTTACATGTATATATAATATCATATATACTATACATAATGTTATATATGACATAATATATAATATTATATATAATATACATAACATTATATATAATTTCAGTTATACAAAATAATAAATGCAAACATAAAATTTCTTAAGCATTATTTAAGATTACTATATATCTTACTTATATATATTAATAAACATAACAGACTCCCTTTACTAATAACAAGTAGAAATTATAAAGGAAAATGATTATATATCCACTAACATAAAAATATACATTGTGATAAATATATAGTTCTATTTTCTTTTAACACATATATTTTTTTTTTAGAAGAAAACCTCTAAGCCTACCAAGGGAAATGACTGATATGTAATAATAGAAAGACATACTTGATGGCCACATGGGATAATCTTAATTGACATGAATCTCTAGATGTAAAAAACTTCCAATCAAGTGAAATCCTAATTATTTTGCTTCAGTAAAATAATTTACGAAAAAAGCACTATGGTTGTAGAAATGCATAAAACACCTGAAAGTGTCTTTGAATTAAATCCTATGCATTGTCTGGCAGAATCTCTGAAAATTAAATGTTTCTAATAATAACCTTTGATTATTATTGATTATCTAGGTTATTTCATACAGATCTGGAGAAATAGAAGTTATGTTGTAGAAAACTGTTTTCTGTCAATAGCATCACAGATTTTTGTCCATGAAAATACAACTGATGTTTTTGTCATACAAAAATGTCCATAAAAAATACATTTGATTTTCCAAATTTTAGAAAAGGTGACATCAAAAATTATATTTCAATTTAATATTAACAAATTATGGCTCTATTATTAAGTTAATATCAGGATTCCCCATTGTGTATGTGTGTGTGAGTGTAATTTTTTTTTTCTGTACTGATTATAACACCTTACTGGCTCCTTCATTAAATGAGTTAAATTAAATATTTGATATGTGTGTAAATTTTATCTTCATGAGGGTCATTACTTATTTAAAAATTATAATTAAAGAGTTTTGGATGTCCAGGATATTCACATTGGTACGGTCTAAATATAGAACATTTCCCATCACCATAAGATTCCCTCGTGTGACCATTGGATAGCCACATATATTTTTACATTGTGCACTCTAATCCCTGGAAACCAAGATTCTGTTCTTCATTTCTACACTTTTGTCAGTTCAAGAATGCTGCAGAAATGGAATCACAGTGCATGTAACCCTTTGAGAATGATCTTTTTCTCACAATATAATCTTCTGGAGGTTCATCCAGTTATTGTATGTACCTACTATGTCATTCCTCTTTTATTTTTTTTAAGTTTATTTATTTATTTTTGAGAGAGAGAGAGAGAGAGTAGGGGAGGGACAGGGAGAGAGGGAGAGAGAGTATCCCAAGCAGGTTCCATGCTGTCAGCACAGAGCCAAACACAGGGCTCAGTGTCACGAACTGAACCATGAGATCATGAGCTAAGCTGAAATCAAGAGTCAGATGCAAACCAACTGAGTAAGCCAGGTACCCCATCATTCCTTTTGCTTATCACAAATGTGATACAGACACACCACGTCCCACGAGTGTGCCATAATTTGCTCATTCATTCACTGGTTCAAAGACATTTGCATTCTTTCCAGTTTGGAGCTATTGAGAATAAATTTTCTATAAATATTTGTGCACAGATTTTTTGTGTGTGTGAATATAAGTTTTCATTATCCTGGGATGAGTGCATAGGAGTGCTGCTATTGCACTGGATAGTGAGCGATTTGCATGTTTACATGTTTCATTATTTTAAAAACCACCAAACTATTTTCTAGACAGGCTGTACCATTTCATATTCCCACCAGCAATGTATGAGTACTCCAATTTCCTACATACTTTCCAGCATTTTTTTAAATTTTAGTCTTTCTGATAAGTGTGTGATGGTATTTCATTTTGGTTTTAATATAAATTTCCTTGATCACTAATGATCAAAGAAAATGGTAAGATGAACATCTTTTCATGTGCTTTTATTTTGCCATATGCATATATTCTTGAGTGAAGTATCTGCTGTGTCTTTTGCCTGCATTCTTAATTGGAAGCCTGTTTTTTAAGCATTGATCTTTGAGTTCTTTTTTTTAATTCTAGCTGCTAGTATTTTGCGTCACATATGTGGTTGGTTAAAAATTCTTTCTCCCAGTCCTTAGACTGTCTTTTCATTCACTTTAACAGGGACTTCAGGCAGCACCAGTTTTTAATATTGATGAAGTCCAACTTATCAATTTTTCTTTTTATGCATCTTGTTTTAGTATTAAGTCTAGGGATACTTTGTCTAGCCTTAGTTCAAAAAGATCTCTGATTTCCCCCCCAAAAGTTTTATAGTGTTATATTTTATGTTTAAGTCCATGATCCATTTTGAGTTAACTTTTATATAAAATGTGAGGTTTGAAAAGAGCTTTATTTTTTATTTGCCAATAGATATCCAGTTGCTCCAGCAACATTTATTGAAAGGCTTTATTTCCTCTATTGAAATACTTTTCCTTCTTTATCAAAAATCAGTTGGGAATATTTTGTGGATCTTTTCCAGAGATTTCTATCCCACTGATCTGTGTGTCTATTCTTTCACCAGGACCAAATACAATTAATGTATATTTGATTACTGTAGCTATTTAAGGAGTTTTGAATTCTGTTAGACTGAATCTTCCCACATGGCTCTTCTAAAAGTTGTTTTGGCAATTCTAGTTCCATTGCTTTTCAAAATCGATTAAGAATGTTATTGTATATATCCATGAAAGCTCTTGCTGGGATTTTGAGTTTTATTAAAACTGCATCTCAATTTGATGAGAATTGACATCTCTGTTGTGGCCAGCCTTTAAACAGATATGGCTCTCCATTTATTTAAATATTTTGTTTTAATTTCTTTCATCAGCATTTGGTAGTTTTAAGTATACAAGTCCTGTACATTGTTAGACTTACACATAGGTATTTTTGTTTTGAGTGATTGTAAATGGTATTATATTTTTAATCCTGGAGACTACGTGTTTGCTGCTAGTATACAGTTAGCTCCAGGAGTTTTTTGTTTTGTTTCTTTTTGTTTTTGGTAAAATCTCTGTTATTTTCTAAATGTGCAATGGCATGAAGTAATGGGCAGTTACTCCTTGCTTATCTGTAATGCCTTTTCTTTTCTCTTCTTTTCCTTTCCTTTCTTTTCTTTCCTTTTTCCTTTTCTCTCTCCCTTCTTTCCTGTCCTTTCCCTTTCCTTTTTCCCTTCTCTTCCCTTTTCCCTTTCCCTTCCCTTCCCTTTCAGCCTTTTGCATTGGCTAGAACTATTAGCACAATATTAAATACAAGGAGTAAGAGCAGACATCTTTGCCTGGGTTCCCAAATATAGGGGAAAGCATTCAGTCTTTCATTACTAAGTACAATGTTAGCTGTATCTGTTTGGTAAATGCTGTTAAGTTGAGCAAGATTCCCTCGAAATCTGTTTTTTTCTCAGTATTTATCAAGAATGACTGCTGAATTTTGTGAAATGTTTTCTCTGCATCATTCTATAAAGGCATTCTGTATGTTCAGGTAAATTATTTTTGCCTATTAATATAATAAGTTGCATTGATTGATTTTCAAATATTAGACCACCCTTGCAGTTTTGGAATAAACCCTATTTGGTGTATAGTTCTTTCTTCATATTGATGAATTATAGTGGCTACTATTTATTAATAATTTTTGTGTCTACATTTATAAAGGATATCTTTCTTTCATACCTTTCTTCCTTTTTCCCTGTCTTTCTTCCTCCCTCTCTTTCACCTTCCTTCCTTCCATCCTTCCTTCCTTTCTTTTTTCTTTCTTCTCTTTCTCCTTCCTTCCATCCTTCCTTCCTTTCCTTCATTTCTTTCCTTCTTTCTGTTATGTTTTGTTTTATTTTTTGTACTATCTGTTGGGTTTTGGTATGAGGATAATATCAAGTTCAAAATATGAATTAAACAATGTTCCCTTTTCTTATATTTTCTGAAAGAGGTATACAGAATTGGTGTTAGTTCTTTAAAAAATACTTTTTGATATTCTCCAGTGAAACTTTCTTTTCCTAGTGGTTTCTTTTTGAGGAGTCTTAAAATAAAAAAATCCAATTTCCTTTATAGTGAATAAATATTCAAAAGGTCTGTTTCTTATGGTGTGAGTTGTGGTAGTTTGTTTTTTGAAGGTGCCAACTTCATTAATGGTTATAAAATCACTTCCTGAGAGAGAAGAAACCTGAGCAAATTATAAGGACCTCCAAAAAAGAATGAATTCATGCATATTTACAAGTGCTGCTGGAAAAATTTTTATCAAAAGAGTAATTCTTAGCCACAGTTTCCTAGCCTTGGGTTAACAAACAGACAATATTAAAGTTTCCACCAAGATGGCTTAGGAAAGTTTTTAGGGAGAAGTTAACTTTGTAGGCTTACGGTCAAAAACCATGTGATTCTATGTATTTGCAAAGCAAATGTAAGGAGGTCGGCATGGCTAATTAGAAACAGTGTTATTGAGGCACCTCGGTGGCTCGGTCATTTAAGCATCCGGCTTCGGCACAAGTTGGCACAGGTCATGATCTCACGGTTCGTGGGTTCGAGCCCGCGTCAGGCTCTGTGCTGACAGCTCATAGCCTGGAGCCTGCTTCAGATTCTGTATCTCCCTCTCTCTTGACCTTCTCCTTCTCGCGCTGTCTCTCTCTCTCTCAAAAATAAATAAAAAACATTTTAAAAAAAAACATTAAAAAAAAAAGAAACAGTGTTATTGCCACCACGTAAATAATCAGATTTACCTACCAGGTTCTCATTGGGACAATTTCAAATACAATCAATACATTTTGAGAGACAAAGGATTGTTTCATATAGGAAAATAGTATGAATCCATAGCACTAAAACATTCAGAGACAACAAAGAATATAAAAATAGTGGTGACTGAAGGTAAAAATTTAAAAATATCTTTCAATTTTTAATAATAACTACAATACAAATTAAATGTAAAATTGTATTTAAGGGTTGTATAGTCATTCCCTAAAATGAATAAATGTAAAATCCAATAAATGCATATTTTTATGACATTTCAGCATATTAGAAATAAAGGGTATTTACAGAAGAAAACAGTGTTAAATATATTTTAAAATATATCAGCGAAGAATGAGAAATGAGAATATCATCAAACTTCTAAAAATAAATTACTGGAAGTTAGAGGTAAATACAGAAATTCTCTGAGGAAAATGATGTCTAATAAAAAATTCTATGCTTAGTCCAGATGTCAATCGGGAGAGAGGGCTGAATAAAAACATTTTCTTATATGTTTTGTCACAAAAAGTTTAACAACTTCCTTGAATTATTTTCAGAGGCTACTGAAAGAAGTATTGCATTAAAATTAAGAAGATACTTAATAATATAAAATAAAATAAAGATACAGAATGCAGTAAAATAAAAGCAAGGTTTGGAAAGAGACAGAAATCCTGGCAAAGTGTTTGTTTTGTGTGGGGGCAGGGTAGATAGGAGGAAGTAAGAAGATGGCAGTTTGTCTTTTCTGACAGGAAACCAACATATCATCAACATTTTTACACGCGAACACATCATCATTATATACATGAGCTTTTGATTTTAACATGGTGATGAAAAGGAATGCACAGCAGCCAATTTTCTGAAAATGGTTGCCTTGGGAAAATGAAACAGCCACTCAGAAGTGTTGAACAGAGAGCTGGTAGCACCATATGACATTTTAAACAATATACAAATATTACTGTGCAAAAAAAAGAGCCAGCCCACCCAATCTTCTTGATAAAAAGAATCTTTAGAAAAATTCATAGAAAAGAATAATCAATTACCCAAAAGAGTAATGTGAAAGTAGTACAATCTGGAAAAAAAGAAGAAATAAATAATAAATAACAACAAAGTAATAATAAAAATAAATAATAACAAAAATACACTTAATTTCAGAAAACAATAAAAGGAGATGAGTACTGGATTCTCTAATGTGCTTACATCACCATTTGAGGAGCTAGATAAATTAGTACAGCCATTGTGGAGATCAGAAATAACATTTGACTTTCTATCAATGTGTTCAGTTATAATGAAGAAAATATTCAAAGCATACATAGAAGTATATTAATCTTGCCCTGACCTTAATAAAAAAGAAAGAAAACAGAATATATACCTGTCATTTAAATGAATGAATACAAGAAACTCCTTAGAAAATAGCCTAGCACATAATAAAGGAGTCAGTAGATGCAGATGAGAACTATTTATTTATATTATCATCTAATAAAAAATTACATCAATCTGAAAGGTAATCCTCACTCATACTTATCAAAATAGAGGTTTTCCACACCTATTGTAAGGCAGAAAATGAAAAAGATTGCCCACAATTCCATATTGTGGGGCACATGTATGTGTAATATGTGTTTGTGTTATGAATATATTGATGAAGATTGTTACTAAGGAGATATTTGGTGAGACCTTCTATTCTCCCTTAGCTCCTTTTTTCATATCCTCCAAAGTCCTCCACTGGCCCCATTGTTACATTTAACCTGAAGAACAAATGACAGTGCATGGGAAGATAGACAAAAATTAAAAAGGTGACAAATAATTTCAAAATAAAAAATTTTTGCAAAGAAGTACAAAGTACAATAGGCTTAGTAATTTTTCCCTAGCCATGAAAGTTCAAGTCAAATTCCAGATTATTCTTATTTTAGGGAAACTTAGCTGGCATCAGTTGAAACAAAAGGAAGAATGACTAACATGTAAACAAAGTGTTTGACTTCACTACTTGATTTTTGCCCCCTCAATTCTTTGTTACTTCTAATTATTTGATCTATATTTGAATGATTTGTCTATCACCTTTGTTTCTCCCTTACTAAGACTTGAAATTTTGTGATGTGGTACCTGTTTTAACTTCCTAATTCCTAAAAGTAAAAAGACTCAGTAATTTATACTCATTGCTTACTTCTTTACATTTCTTGGACTATAAGTTAACATAAGTATGAAACATGTTATATCATTTTCTGATATGTTGACTGAATAATTTCCCGGAATGACATTCAAATTCATCACAGTTGTCCAGCAAGACTAGAGAGCAATTTAGTCCAAATTACAGTAGAAGAACCTAGACTTCTGGAAGGAGAAACCAAAGAGAAGTCTGAGCAAATAAAAAAAAAATGTGATCGACAGTTTTAAATCTGAGAACATGGTGCACACATACCATGAAGAAAAAAATGAATCAGAAATTTTAATTAAAAAAAGGAGAAAAAAGGTATCAAAAAGGTATGGTCCAAAATTGTTTCCACTTTCTCTTTACTATTAAGTGTGAACCCTGAATTACACATAAAGTACATGAATAGTGCTTATGTGCAGAGGAATTTTCATGGTGCTTGGTTATTCACCAGAAATCTAAATACATTGAAATGCAATTTCAATTAATCAGATTTAGTATTTTTGTTGTATAAAATTTACTTTCATGAAGCATCGTCTTGCTTTTTCTTAGTTTTCGTTTTGTTTTTTAATTTGCTGGGAATAGGAAATTCAAATTTCCTAGAATGGCTATAAAGAGAAACATTTATAGGGACACCTGGGGGGCTCAGGTGGTTAATTTACTGACTCTTGATTTTGACTCAGGTCATGATCTCATGATTGAGACCCCCACTGGGCTCTATGCTGACAGTGTGGAACCTGCTTGGGTTCTCTCTCTCCTTCTTCTCTACCCCTCTTGTTTTTTCACTCTTTCTCTTTCTCAAAATAAATAATAAATATTTAAATATTTAAAATAAAATAAATAAACATTAGAAAAGAGAAACATTTATAGAATTCAGTAATATTATTTTTATCTATATCATATGAGAACATTTAAATTTCATTGTTGGTCTCTGTAGAATTTTTTAGCAAAGCAAATATGAGAAATACTTTAGTGAGCAGTTTTGGGTGAAAGGCAAAATTAAAATATCTACAAAAGAGAACAATGAAGATATTTTGCTGTCATTTGAAATATTGTGTGGAGATATAATTTCAGATAGGATATTTTAGAATTATATTTCCATACAAATATACTTATAATATGTAGAGTAAAACAGCAAAGTTTAGAATATGTTGTGAGATTTTATATATAGTTATTTATTTATTTAACTATATAACACATATATATGCACACACATGATCAACATATAAATTAAACAATGTCACACATTAAAAAAAAATCTAAGACTGAATCATTATGCTAAAAACGGGTAATATCCAGATTATAAGCTGATTATAATCTATTATAACTACATTTGCATTGGGTACTTTTTGTTCAGTTCTAATTATACAATGTTAACATAATAAACACAAATGCCTATGTAAATTTTTCCAACAATTTTTTTTTCCAAAGTAACAGACTGATACTGTGGAAAATAGCTCATAAGTAAATAGCCAATTCGAAAGGTAAGCAGCATCCGGTGATGTTTTTAAGTGCATCTATTGAGTCCCATTTCGCTATACCTTCTAATTTATTTATGTGATTTCAATTTTTTTTTTCTGAAGGTAGTGGTTATTATTTTGGGCAGTTCGATAATTCTCAAACCTTGCATTCACCTCTCCTAAAGTCTTCCATTACACTAGATCCTAAATTCTTAGTAGCTGAGAGGAAAAGAGTTGGAGGCAGTGAGTGCAAGGAGTTTTCAGAAATCATATAAAAGGGATATAAAACTCAGTTTATCATCACCTCTGTCAATCTGCAATCTTCAGAAATTTTGAAGAACTGCTTTTCCACATGCTGTACATTTATGTCATTGAAAGTCCCTGAGCTAAGAAATTTTTTAAGCTTTACTATGTATTGAAGAGCCAAACTAACTCCATGACAGGCTTCAAATAAGCCTCAGAAACTAGAAGGCCTAAGTTTCTGTTTCCCCAGGTGTGACTCAGCAGCAATAGAAAGAAAAACAACCCATCCATTGCCCAAGCATACCTCCCCTAGCCTGAGCCAATCATAAGATGCCTGATGTTCCCACTGTTTTAGTGAGCCCGCTTAGTTTTAAATTAGCCAATCACCCCAACCCCTGCTGCCCAATCATCTTGTAATCCCTGCCCCTCACCCCTACAGTAATAAAAACCTGCCTGATGATACGGCTTCTCAGCACAGATCCACTGAGTTGGTGAAGACCATGTTTAAACCTGAATAATGCCCTTTGCTTTTGCATATGTGCTTCAGACTCCCTGGTGGTCTTGGTCTTTGGGGACCCTGTAATCTGGGCATAACATATGGGGGTTTATGTGGGATGTCCCCCCAGGCCCCCTGGGACCCCAGATACAGAGGGCCTATAGTCGGCTTGTAAGTGCACTTGTTTCTCTGTCTGATTCTTCCTGGCTGTCTAATCTGTCTATGGCTAGTAGCGCAAGGCCAAAACGGCATCCTCCCACTTTCAGTTTTGCCTCCTTTCGCCCGGAGGTGGGCCTCAGGAAGGTGTTGGCAGATGTGCTAGAAGACCCCAGGCCTTGGGACCCCGAGACACGTCTCAGACCTTGGAGAGAGGCTGGTTGATCACCCGCGGCACGGCATAAGGCCATTCTCTCCAAAACACCCTGGAGACCAGCAGGGATTGCATTCCCCTGGTCCATCTTGAGAGAGGCGGGTTAAACACGCAGCGCAGTGTAAGGCCATCCTCTCACTTTCAGTTTTGCCTCCGCTGGCCAGGAGATCTGGTTCCTGTGTTCTTTGTTCTAACTTTGTTTATCATATTGTCTTATTTCGTTTGGACTGACGCTATGGGACAGACTCAGGGTACCCCCTTGACTTTAGTCTTGGACCATTTCAAGGACATTAGGGAAAGAGCCCATGGATTAAGGCGAAAAGTGAAAAAAGGAAAGTTCTTTGTCTTTTGCAGGAACAAATGGCCAGCCTTCAACGTTGGACGGCAAGAAGATGGAATCTTAGATTCCACCTCATCTCCCCGCCCCTTCACCCCCCCCCCTCCAGTTAAATAAAGCCTTTTCTTCCTCCTAGGATCCTAGTGGCCAAGAAATTTCTGCTGCCTGAGAAACCGAAAGTATTAGAGCCCTCTGCATCAGTGGGCTCTCCTGATGGTTCCCATGCTTCCCGTCTTTACCCCGAGGTCCCCCCACTCTTGAATGCATGTTAAATAACTTCTCCAGTTTCAGGAAAAGAGAAAAGAACTATGGCTTTAACCTAAAGCCATCCTGACTGCAGACATACTGCCAGCTGGACCGCTGACATTTCTCCAGGATTGACTAGCCCCAGAAGGCTCCTATAATCTTAACCTTGCCTCTTCTGGCTTCTCCTCCCACTCTCTGTTTCTGCATCTACTTGGGTGTGATATGCCCCATTGCCTCCTCCCACCCTCAGGGGCTAAGAGCAAAATGCACTTCCATAGTCATCTAGGTTTTGGGAGGTGGGGAGACAATCTTGCCTTTTCTGCCTCCCTGAAAATGGCACCAGTCATCTGTGAGAGTCACCTGTCTGAACCTCTGAAGGCAAGCTAGTTTATCATCTAAACTTTGAATGCACATGTGCTTTTGTCTGGGGTATTAAGTGGAAGCCTGGACACAGGACTTCCCACCCCAGGGCCTCACCAAGACTCCAGTAGAGCCCTTTAGTAAACCTGTAAACACCTGTTTTGTGGCCACTTCTGTACCTGTTTTGTCCAGCTGTCATTGTCATTGTTTTTGGTCTTATTTGTGAAAATTCTATGGGAAGGAACGTAATAACCTCTGGTGTGTATGTGAGTGTGAATGTGTGACTCAGTCTGGTTTGCCTGCCGAGTTCGACTGTGTGGCTCCACGGGTGGGCACCCTTAAGGTCCCCAAAAGCCCACAGAGTCTGAGTGGGCCCATCTGCAATTCCGTGGTGAATGGCATACAGTCTATGGCAGCATTGGAATAGTTTCCGATCGTAAGTCACAATGCTGAGACCGCTATGGCTAAGCATCACCTAAGCTCCTTCGGGACACGGCCAGATGGGTATCTGACTGGTCTCCTCATTAGAGGGGGCACCTGTACCCCTTTGTCTTTGCGACACTGTCTCACTAGAACATTACGGGGTTGGGACTGTGCAGAGAAGGAGACCTTATTGGTCTGGATGAGGTAAAGTCATACTAAAGGGGACACTGACTCTCTCTGTGTTCCTCGGCCTAGTAGATGTGAGGGCTTCTCCCTCATTCATTTCCCAGGTAAACAGCTATAATTGGAGAAAAGTTTTAAACTGGAAATTTTCCTCTGCCCCGCCCCCCCTTAGGTGCCTCTCCTCTTGCCTTCCCTTCCCCCATTCTTTTTCTGCACCACCTAGGTGGGGAAGGGCTGGCCTGCATAACTGACTCAGGCCTCAGGCAAGGCCAGCTCCTCCCTCTGCCCTAGGTGATAAGGAACAAAAGACTGAAGAAGTCAGATTTTTGCAACAAATTTCTAGGTCAAAATTAACTAAGGAACAAAGTATCTTAACATGGACTCAAGTAAAACTTATTCATGTTTAAATTTAAGTTTGTTGGTTTGAGATAAAAACAAACAAACGAATATTCTATCTGGATTTGCCAAAAGTCAAATAAGGTCGTTACCTCTGTTCCAAGTTGTTAAAAAAAATAAGAGTGACTTAAAGTGATGATTAATCTGGTCTTTTCTATAGTTTTCATGGGTAATTGTTAAAATGGTTTTAAAAGTTTTTGCTTGCATGATAAATTGAGATTAAATCAGCTATCTAGGGGCACCTGGGTGGCTCAGTCAGTTGGGTGTTCTGCTTTGGCTCAGGTCATGATCTCACTGTTCGTGGGTTCGAGCCCCGCATTGGGCTCTGTGCTAACAGCTAGCTCAGAGACTGGAGCCTGCTTCGGATTCTGTGTCTCCCGTCTCCCTCTCTCTCTCTTTAATTTAAAATTTTTTTTTTAAAAAATAGCTATCTAATGAGATAAGAAGCTAAAACACCAATTACTAGTTGTGGTTTGTGCTTTTGACTGGTGGCAAACCAACTGAGGATATTTAACCTGTTAAAAACCTGCTTTGTACTTAATTGGTTCATAAATTTACCATCTAAGGAAAAAGTTCTGGTGTAAACACCTTTCAAGTGATTACTAAGTCCTCGATTAGAGACTAAAGTGTCCTAAAAGTTAAAATTCTGCTAAGTGTATTTCAGATTGATGAAAGATAAGAACAGCAACTCCATATGCAGAAAAAAGGAATATAAAAGATATAAGAAACAAAAAATAAATTTTTGTTGCCGGTAAAAGAAAGTAATTTTGTTCTAAATGAGACTGGTTGTTCAGAGAGAAATGACTTTGGGACAAAATTTAAAGGCAAAGGGAAGTTATGGAAGGTTCATGAAAGGAAATCTTTGAAAAGGAATTTTATGTGTGCTCAGGGTAGCACTTGTCTCTGTTCAAAAGACAAGTTTTTCCAGATTGTTGATCTGCTCTTGATAAGACACGTAAATGTCTGCCAAGAAGGCCAAAGCTTTAGGTTTCATCTTTATCAAGTCTTTGATTGCTTAGTCGAAATTTCTCAATGTTAAAAGAGCTAGGTCTAACAACTATATAATGCTATGCACTCGCCTTTGGAATCTTTTATTGCCACTTTGGTTTAGTAAATGGAGTTTTAAGATTTGTAATAACCTGTAATTCTAACTAGGATATGTTTTATAACTTCCTAAGGTTTTAACAAATTTCCCAGTATTTAAATGGTAAAAAAGAGTTTTGACCAAATAGGTCCTTTTATTTAGGATGCCAAGTTACTTGAGAAAAACACTGTTGTACAATGATACACCTTAGGTTGTATAGCTTGGGTAAATGCTGCAACTGCCGAAATACATATGCAATTCTTAAACTTTTAATGTTTTGGTTTAGGGTCATTACTTAATACTCTTGATTGCTAAAGGTGTTAAGTGTCACTAAATTTCTTTGTCAAAGTGCATCATAATGAGCTCTCGTCAGATCTTTAACAATGTCTATTACTGAGATTTTTGTCACAAAACATGTTTCTTCTTCAAGAGAAGTTGTAAAGAGAACTTTTGGGACAAATGCAACATTTGATATCTCTTAAATTAGTACTAAAATGGGTAGAAATTTCCAGAGCTAAAAGCTACATTCAAGCTGAACAAGAATTAGGAACATGGGATTAAATAAACTGAAAAATATATATATTTTTGTGGCTGTTGGTGGAAATATTGCTGGTTCTCTAATGTTTGCTTATTCAGATTAAGAAAAAAAATGTCTTAGGACATCTCTAATATACAGAAATGTCATAAAGTGTTTGTTTGTAAACTGAAGCATTTTTCTTTTCTCTCTACCTAAACCCTCTAAAATTCAAAACTCCCAGTGAGCATTCTTTCTTTCGTGGCAACTACAATTGTTTGCATAAGTTTAATAAGAATATGTTCATTTTATAGCAGGGCACCATTGGAAATACTGGTTATTTTACCAAAGCTTTGACTGGAATGTCCTATTTGAGTCATCCATAGACTGAGATATGACCAGACAGCTTTAAGGAACTAAGGTTGACTTTATGAAACATAGAGCCATAAAGCCTCATGGAAGTCTTGGCTGGATACCTTGCTTACAGAGTTCCCAGCAGCCTCCCCAGGTGAGTAAAGAAGGTACTTCCTGGCAGGTGCAGGAACCTCAGCATATCTTGGGGACCCTGTGAAGAGGAATTTGCGCAACTCAACAGGTATTGCAGGCCTCTCTGATGGAAAGTGCTTGGCTTGGCTTCTGGCCCAGAGTGGCTACTAAAAGTTCAATCTGGAGATTCTTTATAAAAGGACCCAGCAAAGCAAACTTTAAAAGATCCTCATGAACAATTCTTATTCTTGTCAAGCTTATGTAAATAATTAGGCCAGGGTGGTTAAAAATGGACTCATTCTACAAATGCATTGGTCTCAATCTGGCTATCTAAAAATGAGGTTTTTTTAGAGAGAAAAACTATGTTTCAACAATGCACTACCATGAATGTTATTCTAGTTCTTAGTGTCTTTAAATATTTGTTGTTTGTCTAAAATTAGACAACTTAACCTTCAAGAAATTGTTACACTATTTCATGTATATACAATCTTTGGAGCTTGTTAGTCTGTAAAAATGATAAAAGATGGGAGTCGCCCCTTTTCAAAAAAACTTAGAGGTGGACTTTACAGATATACACCTAAACAAAAAATTCAGCCCTTATTAAAGTTTCAAGCATCGCTCTGGAGTTAAGTAGGACACCAATGGCAGCAGCTTTGTTCGGGATGGACAAAGGTATGCGGGGGTAGCAGTGGTAACTGAAACCAAGACTGTATGGGCACCAGCCCTGCCCAGAGAGACTTCAGCACAAAGGGCTGAACTCATCACCTGAACCGAGGCTCCAAAATTGGAAAAGGACAAAAAGCTAAATGTCTATACAGATAGCCGTTATGCTTTTGCTACCGCTCATGTTCATGGAGCAATCTACCAACAAAGAGGTCTGCTTACAGCCGAAGGAAAAACTAAAAACAAGCAGGAAATACTAGGCTTGCTAACTGCATTATGGCTGCCTGCTAAGCTGGCCATAATTCATTGCCCACGCCATTTTGGGGGTCAGTTTAAGCTGGTTTATCAGAACTGCTAAGGTAATTCAGTTGCAGTTCTGGTCGGCCAGCTTGGGCTGACCCTCAAGAAGACTCTGACTCCTGAGATCTCCAGCCCTGCTCCAGGCACACCCTGGATGCTGGCCGGTCTATGCACAGCAGAAGTTTGAGGAATCACCAGTCCAATGAGTTAAACTGTCCTTGCTCTTTGCCATTGGATTGGCAAATGTTGCCCCAGAAAGCTGGGGAGGCAGCAAAAGTTCCTGATTATGCTCACCTTCCTCTTATGGATAAAATGTTCTGTTGATTGCCTATAATCTAGGCCACATTTATAAGGGCATGGTGCCTTCAATGGAAGATTCTGTTACCGGGGCATTAGGTACAGGAAAGAGTGCGTTGGTGGTATAGCTATTCAGTTGTTCAGATAATGGTCCTTAAAACCCAATATGAGCCCCTAACTCTAGAAAGTGGTGGACTAACAGACCCAAGATTGGGTTAGGTACAAGTTAGAGGGGGGAATGAAGAGCCAAACTAACTCTATGACAGGCTTCAAATAAGCCTCAGAAACTAGAAGGCCTAAGTTTCTGCTTCCCCAGGTGTGACTCAGCAGCAATAGAAAGAAAAAGAACTCACCCATTGCCCAAGTATACCTCCCCTAGCCTGAGCCAATCATAAGATGCCTGATGTTCCCGCTGTTTTAGTAAGCCCGCTTAGTTTTAAATTAGCCAATCACCCTGCATCGCACCAACCCCTGCCGATGTGCCGTCCAATCATCTTGTAATCCCTGTCCCTCGCCCCTACTGTAATAAAAACCCTGCCCTACTGAGGCTCTCAGCATGGATCCACTGTGTTGGTGAGGTCTGAGAGAAGGAGCTTACACCTGAATAAATGTCCTTTGCTTTTGCATATGTGATTCAGACTCCCTGGTGGTCTTGGTCTTTGGGGACCCCGTAATCTGGGCATAACAGTATGAGAAAAGAGATTCTGTTTATGGAGTGCTGGGCTTATCTCTAAGAATCTGAATTTTTAACAATAATAAAAGGACACTCATGTGAGTTATTGGTTAACAATACTGGGGCACCTGAAGTGGCTAGACTTCTGCTCAGGTCAGATTTCACTGTGAGTTCCAGCCCCTTGTTGGGCTCTGTGCTGACAGCTCAGAGCCTGGAGTATGCTTTGGATTCTGCTCCGCCCTCTCTGCCCTTCCCCAACTCTCACTCTGTCTCTCTCTCTCCTAAATTAAAAAAAAAAATTAAAAAATTAAAAATAATATTAATGATACAGCATGTTAACATTATTTCACAATAGGCAAACTATATAATGAGTAGAGGTTAACTAGTTCCCTAAATGTTTGATTAGCAACTCTCTTTCCTGTTTGCAGTTTTACAAAATACTACTGCTATTATTTTTTTAATGCTTTATTTATTTTTGAGAGAGAGAGAGCAGGGGAGGGACAGAAAGAGAAGGAGACACAGAATCCAGGCAGGTTCCAGCCTTTGAGCTGTCAGCACAGAGCCCAACTGACTGAGCCACACAGGCACCATCATATACATTTTTTTTAATCAGAAATCAACAGCTAAGAAGCAACTGAATTTGGGATGTGTTATTTTTTACAACATTTCTGTGAAGTTAGTGTTGATTATGCTCCCAATTTGTTTGGCAAGGTTGGTACTTTTATGGTCATTTTCCCCCTTTAAAATCATCTATATATAAATAGTTGCTTTTTTAAAGTTTGAGAATTCGAAAAGCGTGTATTAGTTTTATGCCAGGTATACTGCAGAGGAGAAGTATATAAAACCTAATATTTTTCCATCAGCTTTGATTGTAAAAGTCAGTTTAGCCTGACTCAGTAATTGTTCTTTTTGCCATTTAAATATGGGTACTTTAGCCCTCCCCACACAAAATGGTTATAATGTTGGCAGTGAACATAGCAATTATTCAGGGGAGGGGCACAAATGTGATTTGCCACAAAAGTATATCAGTATTCTAAGAATAAAAAAAAAAAATCCAGCAATTAAAGAGCACTCTTTTTAACAGAAAGGTGTATTTATTTAGATTTTTAAAAATCATAACCTTTGAGTGATGATTTGTTACTGAATGTCTTAGCGCAGGTGTTCAGGTGTTCTGTATAAATTATTTGTCAGATGTAATTGGTGGGTTATGTTACCTTAAAAATAGGTAGTTGTTTCATTGGTGAATAGAAGAGGATCTATGTGTGGGAAGTTTTATATTCTTCTCAGTATGTTAGGTTAAAAAAGGTCATCAATAAATTACATAATTTCCCTGTATGTTCATAACTGTGATTTTAAATAAAATAGGTAATATTATTGGATTTTTTGGTTCCTTCATGATAAAGTTTTCTTAGGTTTTAAGAATGTAAGGAAGCCCTTAAATTAAATCCAAAACTGGTATAAAATAAACAAGGAGTTTTTAATAGTAATTGCAATTTTCCTGAATGTCTTCTCTTCTGTAAACCTCATTTGCAATAAGGATAAATACCTAAAATAAAGATATATTTTGTGTGTTTATCAGATTGGATTGATCAAAGTATATTCTGTGCACTGAATCTGTATTCATAAGAATCTTATCACTTGTCACGTATAGACCTTCAGTACTGGTCTCCTACCATTTAGACTCAGAAGACTCCTGTGATACCTTCTTTCTCTTCTAACGGCATTTCCTTTACTTCAGGGTACATTGCAAGTGTAATATAATATGGTATGGTGTTTGTTAGAGGGGAGCAAATTAAACTCCTTATTTATAATTCATATATGCCCCTAATCAAGTTTAGTGCTCAAAATGATATTTCACTCTTAATACGATAGGTAAATTCTAGTTAACTTAGTTCAAAAAATAAAAGACATAGGCTCAACATGCAATAGGTCTATAGATTAAATAATATCCTATCACTATTTTATTTTGGAATATCATTGTAAGATGTTTCCTGTTCAGTATTCTTCAGTACGATTACAAACTACTGCTTTGTATTCCTGTTCTTATTTGTATTTTCCTTTCTTTAAATGCTCAAATCAACTACTAAATTATTTCAACAATGACCTGACAGATTAATCCACTTAAATTGGAAACTTTCCAAATCTTTCCTATATCCAGTTGTATTCATGAAATCTAGTCTTACAAATTCACATTCCATTAACTCTTCAACTATCTTAACAATGAGAAAACTATATTTATAAATTTATTCAACAGAAATTATTTCTGTCTCTCTCTCTCCCTCTCCACATTATCCCTTTTCTTTTCATCATGGGACCCTTCAATCAAATGAAAGGTCATTTAAAATGGAACTAAGCTGGTCAGAACATACTCAGAAGGCCAGTCCCTTTTTTTACTATAGGGTTCTCCCTCATTATTTTACTGTTTTTTAAATTTATTTATTCTCCCTTTTCTAAACACCTCCCAGCTCACATAGAGAGATGTCTGAGCATAATTCACTGATTCAAGACTTATGGGAAAATTTTTTAATAAGGAAAAGGAAAGAGTTAAGGTGCTTGTTTTGTATTTTATTTTCCTTACAGAACTTTGCAGTCAACACTAATTTGAAACTACCATAATTTAAAAATATTTTTTTATACTTAAATAAGAAGTCCTGATATAAGAAATTTGTACGTGTTAAATGTATAAAGTGTGAAAATATGATTAAGGACAAAAATAAATTAATCTCATTATAAAAGTGATGTTAAAAAGTAGAGTAAAACCTTGGATCGCAAGTAACTTGTTCTGTGAGTGTTCCATAAGACAAGCAAACATTTCTAAGTTTTAACTTAATAAACGAAAGATGTCTTGCAATATGAGTAGTACGTGATGCCGAATGTCATCAGTGGTCCTTGAAATTCTCTTTGATGTACAAGTGCTTTGGATTACAAGGATGTTTCTGGAATGAATGATGCCCATCAAGGTTTTACTGTACATAGATGATCACATTCAAAGTTATTTTCATTACCAAAAGGGGGCACTATATGATTATTTGGAATAGATTCTTATGTCATTCATACATATATTCACAAATACATACATGTGTGTACTTTATATGGGTGAGTTTAAATTACATATGTAGCCAAACTGATATCCAATCTAATATTTGTCATTTGTAATTACATAATATATAAATATAATGACAAAATACATTTAAAAAAGTGATTTACATTTTAACACGCAAAATTATGTGTCAAAAATGTTGCTTCTTAGTGAACAGGAGGATGAGGTTGTCTATAGGGTTAATGCCCTTGAAATTAATTGTTGAATGGAAGCACATGTTTATTTTAAATTTAAGCAAATACTTCAATTGAAATCTGGTATTTTGTATAAAATTATATTGTCATCAAAAGTATGTGAAAGATACTATACATAATTTTTCTCAATTTCCTATGAAGTTATTGACCTTGGTGATTTATTGGAGTTTTCCATATTTTCTGGCTATTAATCCAGGTGTGATGCAAATGTTTTCTCCCAGTCTATCTTTTATATTTTTATATACTCTGTGTCTGGTGTATTTCATCATATAAGTGATTTAAAAAGTAATATGGTTAAATTTATTAAGGTTTTTACTCGTGTTTTTGAATATTGTTTTTTGCTTTAAAATATCCTTAATTTTTAAATGCTATAAAATATTATTGATCTAATTTTTCAAATAAAATCCTATATTTTTTCTTATACTTTATAGTTTGGCTTTTATTGTTATTTATTTGAAATGTTTGTGGGATTTTTTTCTTTTGGTAATTGAGTAAATTACCTTTATTTTTTCCAGTAGTATTTCCAATCTTCCTATCATATTAAAATTTTCTTCACTTTCCTACAGAATTAAAATACCACTTTTTCACATATTTATGACCAAAATTAAATTTTATCTGATCTCGTAGTTCCTATTTTCACCAATTTGTTCATTAGTCATGTCGTAGTCTTATATTTTACCATCTAATAGAGAATTCATCTTCTTTTAAAATTTTCTTGTGCCAGTCTATTACCAAGATAACTTCAAACAAATACATATACAGGCATGTTCATAATCAAAATAGTGAAAAAGTTGAGAAAACCAAAATGCCCATCATTATGTGATTAGATAAACAGATTGTGATATATACGTACAAGGAAATACTATTCAGCCATAAAAAGAAATTAAATAATGATACACACTACAATGTGGGTGGACTTCGAAATCATGCTAGGTAAAAGAAGCTAGACACACTAGATCATCTGTAGCATGATACCATTATTTGAAATATTCCTAATAGGTAAATTTAAGAGATAGAAAACAGATTGGTGGTTGACAGGGCTGGGGGGCGGAAGGAGTGTTAACCAGCTGTTCGATCATTGACAGTAAGAATGTGGGTTGGATCTAGAGAGAGACGGTGGTGCATACACTGTAAATGCAGTAGATGCTGACGAATCGTTCACTCTAAATGGCTAATTCAGCGTATGCAGATTTCACCTAAATTTAATTTCTTTACTGAAACCACCTAGTAGTGTGTTGAATATGATTGTGGTTAACAGACATCTTATTTATGTTTCTTTGACGGGATTACATCTAATGCTGTACTTGATGGGTGATGGTTGCTCTAGGTTTCTGTGACGCTCATGAAACTAAAGCTTCAGAAACCTTACTGAACAGAATTTCTTCAAGGCTTTAATCTTAATTTTGTATCAGAATTCTTTATTTTTCTTAAAAACATTTTCCCCTCTCATCCCCACACCTCAGATCATATAAGCTTCTGGGTCTATTGACTCTGTTCACCTCTGTTATGTGATCTTTTATTAAATACAGGAAACATGTGCAATATTATTCATCACTGAATGTGTACTGACCAGTATCTTTTATTCAGTAATGCATTTCTGCTTTTTGTTTAATATTTTAAGCCAGGTTGTTAGAATATCTTGTGTATATTTTCTAGTTAGCTATGTTCAGATCATTGGTGATGGATAAAATTCTTGTACTATCTGGCTTTGCTGATATTTTTAAAGGCAGATCATTACTATTTATTTGTGCTATGTTTACTCATACATAGAGATGTTACTATTCTACAGCCAATTTCAGCAATTTATATTTTCCCAGTAATTATCAATGTTTTCTGTATTTTCACATTTACTGATAGAAAGTTATATGCTTGTTTTCTCCTCTACAGAGATCAGAAATTTGCATTTTATTTTGCCCCAGAGAAACAACTTTTGATTTTTGTAATGATATCTATATAGTTGGTTTTTTCATTTTTAAAAGTTCTTTATTTCTTTTCTGTTCTACCTCTTCCTGAGGTTATTGTGTGTGTGTGATTTTTATACACATTCTTAAATGGAAGTCTGATTTAGTCATATGTCTTCTTTATTTTAGTGTCACTTTGTCCTATTTTAAAAATGTATATATCATTTTCAATGTATTTTGCTTCTAAGTAACTTGTAATAATGGTTTTGATATCTCTTTTGTCTCAATTGTTATTGACAAGTATATTCATTTCTAGTATGAAGATTTTGTTGGCTACACTTTAAAAAATATTTGGAAATTTCTTATTGATAATCATATAGGAATTATATAGATTCTGGTTACTATGGTTTTATCATGTACACATACGGAAATATCTACTTGTCATCTCTGCCTTGGTTTTTGTTTTTTTTCTTTTTTAAAACATTTAAGGTAATGGCTGACATACAGAAGTTACAACTGTGAATATAGTTGAATCAGTCTCGTCCTTAATGGTGTGTGTGTGTCTAGCTTAAGTAATTCTTGCTAAGATATGCTTATTTCTTAAAGCTTTATAGTCATGTTTCTAATTTTCTTTAATTAAATTTTATATATTATATAGGACACAGGTTTTTTCCCCCTACATTTTAAAACCAATTACTCCAGTAGTTTATTTGCACGGGTCTCATACAACACTCTCTTAAATGCAATTGCTCTCAAAAAAAAAAAACTGAAATCATGGTAATTGCATATTTACTATCTTGACTTTTCCTGTCTTTGAACAGAGACTCTTTCTCCGTGTGTAGTAGGCAAAATAATGAGGACTGGAAGATGCCTGCGCTCTAATACCTAGAACCTGTGAGTATGTTATCTCATATGTCAAAAAGGACTTTGCAAATATAAGTTAAGGATTTTGAGATGAGGATCTTATCCTGAATTATAAAGATGATCCAAAGTAATCACAGGGTTCTATATAATTGATAAAAGGAGGGAAGCATGAAAGAAGTAACTAAAGCAGAGGTCAAAGTGATAGAATTGTTGAGCATGGTCCCTGAGCCCAGGAACACAGGCAGCTTCTAAAAGCTGGGAGAGGCAGGGAAGGGACTCTGTCCCAGAGCCCCCAGAAAGAACATCACATGCTGACACCTTGATTTTAGTCTAATAAATCTTCTGATTTCTAACTTCTAGAACTGTAAGAGAATAAATTTATGTTGTTTTAGTCCACTAAACTTGTGATTTGTTACAAAAACAATAAGATACTAACATATCATTTAATTAAAAATCCTTAGGTTCTCTAAAAATGTTTTTATGATTTTGCCCATAAAGTTACGGTAAATATCTTATTAGATTTCTTTTCATGCAATTTATAAGCTTAGCTAGTAATATGAATATATTTTAGAAAAGTCAGCTTGTTTCTGATTTTAGACTTGCAATTCCTTTTATTTGGTTAATATTCAAAAGATTTGTTCAAATTTCTTATTAATGTTACTATTTTCTATAGTATGTCCAGTTTCTACATAATATTATCTTCTTAGAGTAGTTAAAGCTTTATTTCTAGTTATTTTTTTTACCCTTTGTTGTATCCAATGCTGGTAAAAACTTCTAATTAGCATTTAGTGATACTAGAAGGTCCTTGCCTCATTCTTGATTTTAAAGGGAAGTGTACTGCATATTTTGTATTGTTTAATGTCCCAGGAAAAAAAAATCAGGTATTATTTTAGCTGCTAGGAGTTTAAATGGAAAAGCGCTGGTATACAGGACTGGTTATAAAAGTGCTGTAAATATTGGAAGAGCCAAAAGAAAACCATGATATTGCTCATATGTTGTGATAGCCTTAGGGTATGAGGAACAGAAGGAAGAAAGTTGTGTCACATTAAATGGAATAATACACTTATGTCTGAGGCTGTTATGGTTTATGTTTTTTATCACTTTACACTTGTGCAGAAGTCCAAGAGGCAGACAAATGACCCTGTCCATTAGATGTCTAATATAGTCTCATTATACTGTCCCTAAGTGTAAGGGAAACTTTGGAGTGAGAGTCAATAGGCAATTAACACTAAACTTTGCATTTTTGGTTACTAAGCAATTTATGCCTGCTACTACCCACATTTAAACTTCCAAGAAATAACAGTAATGATAATTTGCTTTGTCTACCTTGATGCAACACTCCTTCATGCAAATGAAGATTGCTAACACTTCTGCCCTGGGAGGGTAATTAAAGGTATGCCAGTCACTGTATCTGTATCTGGGGGATATTAATTTCTCCTTTATTCAAATACCTGGATAGTCTGTGACCTAAAAATATACTGTAAAATAAACCATGACCAACATTATTTATATATGTAGAAGGAAAACTAGTGAGTGGATAATGATAAATGTTTGCAAATAAATACTGAAACGGCAAGAAAGCCAAAATGTATACTGTCATGGTCTTCATTTCTGTTACTGGAAAAATTTAACTGTTAGTATTTAAAGTTAAAAGTCTACCATTTTTATTTTAGAGAGAGAGAGGTTGAGAAAGAGTAGGGGAGAGGGGCAGAGGGAGAGATAGAGAGAGAGAGAGAAAGAATCTAAAGCAGGCTTCATGCTCAGTATAGAGCCCAATACAGGGTTCGACTCATGACCCTGGGGTCATAATGTTAGCCCAAATCAAGAGTCAGATGTTTAACCAACTGAGCCACCCAGGTATTCCAAAGTCTACCATTATTTTCATGGCTTTTTTTGTCCTCAGACATATCTCAAGCTGGTCACAGTTCTTGACCTGGTGAGGTGACCCAAACCTTCATGTTGAAGGATCTGAGTCTTTGGTGATCCTGATTTTGTTAGGTTGGTACTGAACACGGAAGTAATAAAAGAATCTCGAGAAATTCTTTTAAGTCCCAGGCAGAGGCCTCTCTTTTCCACTATGTAGAAGCAACCTGATATCACTTCAGCTGTAGGATTGAGCTTAGCCAGGATAATGAAGCTTTCTCTGTGTCTGTTAATTCAGCCTTCCTTGGAGCTCATATAATCATTTGGCAATTTTATCTTCCATTCCAAGAGAATTGTTGCTGTACCCTTGGAAGAAGCATCAGAGACCAGAGCTGAAGTGTATGCACCAAATATTTTGTGAGTAGCTTATCAGGTATGACAATAAGGCATTCACTTTAGTTAGGTAGTTAGGGACATGCTGGGGAAACAATAGAGCCCCAAATATATTGTTTTAAAACAATATATGCTTATTGTTCTCCTATTTTAAATTTCTGTTATGGTATGAATGGCTTAGGGGTCCATTTCATGCTTATCTCATTCTGGGACCTAAGCTGGCAGAATAGTCACTCTGTCATATTAAAATATAGAGCAACACAGGGAAAGAAAATAAAGCTATAGTAAATGGTAGTATGATTTTTAAAGATTATGTCTGGAAGTGAACAAAGCAAATCACATGGCTGCACATATTTTCTAAGGGTTCAGGGAAGTATACTATTATATAAATAAAAGATAAATTGTACATACGTGGTGGACACAATTGGGGATTACCATAGTCTGCCCTCCTAGATAACCAAATGTTTGGTTCATCTTCCCTTCCACATTTCTTTTAAAGTTTATTTATTGTGTGTGTGTGTGTGTGTGTGTGTGTGTGTGTGTGTGTGTGTGTGAGAGAGAGAGAGAGAGAGAGAGAGAGAGAGAGAGAGAGAGAGAGAGAGAGAGAGAGAGAGAGAGAGAGAGAGAGAGAGAGAATCCCAAGCAGACCCGATGCTGGGATCCATCTGAGCCACACAGGTGCTCCTTCCCTTCCACACTTAACAAACCTTTCATCTGTTCATGGTTTCTTGCCCAAAGTCTAGCATTTCAGGGAAATTTGGAGTATCTTTCCATCATAGGCTGATATAGAAAAAATGTCTGCACCATATTTCTAATAGATTGACTTTTAGATTCAGAGAACTAATAAAAAGACAATTTACTTTCCCACATACCTACTCCATGAAGAACCAGGATATATGTGGCCCTGTGATAATCTCTATGGAAGTCGTTTTTTCCATGTCTTTTTTTTTAGAGCTAGGCTGACATCTCATTCTGTTTCCTACTTGAAGTTTGCCAGCTAATGGTTGTGTTAAATTTAAAAAGCTATTTCTTTTACTCCAGGTTGATGGATATTTTTGGTACTAGAAACTCAAAAATTTAACTGGCCACAATGATCCTGTCCAACTTCCTTTCTAGATAAATTTCCTAGTTTTGCCCTTCCTTCCTTCCTTCCCTCCTTCCTTCCTTCCTTCCTTCCTTGCTTCCTTCCTTCCTTCCTTCCTTCCTTCCCTTTCTTTCCCTACCCTTCCCTTCCTTCCTTTTTTCCTTCCCTCCTTCCTTCTCCCATTTTTTGCTTCTCTTAATTATCTTAATTGCAGATACATTTATCCTTTTAGGCATTGCTGAGAGAACTATATCTTTAATCTCTTTTCATTCACTACAATGGGTTTATTTAGCAGCATATCCCTAGTTGGACCTTTAGGACATATTAATATAAGCAGAAGTTTTAACAGTGAAAATGTAACATAATCTTGATTTGATCTTCTAGTCTCAATTTCCATTTTTTATTCAAGATTTTCTTAGATTTATCTTTTAGCAACTGTGATAGAAAAACAAGAACAACAAGAAGCCATTTTTTCTTCTAGAACTCCAAGATCCTGACTTCAGAGCTCCATTTTATTGCACTTGTATACTTAATCTTTTCTGAGCTTATCTCTTTTTTGAATTACCTTGTCAAATTTAGCCAAGAACAGCCAATATGCAGTACTGACATCCTGTTTTCTGGCCTCTGAAGTTAAAGTTCATTATGTACATGATTCAATTCCAAAATTATCACAGGCAACATTTTCCAAATTATACATATGCACATATATATATGTATATATATATGTGTGTGTGTGTGTGTGTGTGTGTGTGTGTGTGTGTATAATTTGGCAGTGCTAACTTATTATCACAGTGTATTTTAATCTCCCAGGATGGTCCAAGTAATAATATGAACTCAAAAATCTCATGGCCTAAAACAACAAACAGCAAAGGTTTTTCTTGCTTATTCTACACATCTATTCCAGGTGGGCTGGAGCTGTTCTGTCATTATTGCTCTGAGAGCCAGGCTGAGGGAGCAGCCATCATCTCAATTATTGCTGATCATTATACCAAAGTGAAAAAGTGCTATGAAAACCTGTCTCTAAAACTTCTGCCTGGAGGTAGCACATATCATTTCCATCTTTAGCTCATTATTAATGCAAGTAAGCTATTCAAATGTGGTAGAATACTCATCTGACTATGGGCACACACATTTGATAAAGAACAAAGATGGTATCTTGCATATATATATCCATGTCTTGATTCCTAGCCCTATAAATTCTGGCCACAAAAGAAACAGAGCCAAAAAATGGTCAATGTTTCAAAGTCTATATATCACCTTTGGAACAATATCCCAGTCTTACAGTGTTTTCTCCAAGCTGGCACCCAAAATGTGTATTTAACAGACAATTCTCACATTTTATGAGGTCACTTGCTTCTAAATAATAAAGTATGTCTTAAAACAGTAAATTTCATGGATGCGAGGCATTTAACCAGTTATATTAATGAAAACTTATTTTCTTCAATAGGAGCAAGACTTTTTTGATATTGTAACAATGAATACATACTAGCCATGTACAGATAGTGTCTGGCATAGTATTAGAGGAAGGAAGATATTCAGAATGAATATTTTTGTTTTTGCTTTTCCATTTTAAGAATAAATCACTATGATTCAGAGGTCAAATGCAAGCAATCTGCCTCTAGGTGACTTGGTGGTCTCTTTCGTAAACTATGCCATAGCATTAACTTAGGTTGATCTCTCTTCTTAGGAGATTAGACACACACTGAGGTGTTAGCTGTATCAGTGTTAGAGAAGGGGGTCGTAAGTTGTTAAATACACATGCAACCTCCATTCTTGCTACCATTGTCTTTGTACAGTAAGTACAGCACAAGCATTGTAATGTTAGGGAAATAAGTTGAATGACAGCCAAACAGTGGGTCACTGTGTCCTCCTGGTTATTTCTAGCCTCTCTTGGAGTGAGTATTCTTTGCAAGCCTTCATGTTATATGTAAGTATCTAAATGTTCTGGGCCTATTCCAAAAAATCAAATGGCGTTAATCTAGTCCAGATCTTCTTACCATCATTCTTCCAAGCTTGTTCAAGTTCTTGACTACCTGGCCAAAGTGTTAGCCACTCCCTAAAAATTAGTGTAAGACCTTTCGCTATAAGCCCCCTCAAGTCAGAGAAAACAAACAAACAAGTGTACAGTGTGAAAGATTGCCTACTGGAGAAATTTTTCTTCCCTGTTACCTTCAGGGACATTCCTGAATGGGACTTTGATGCTACTGCAGTCACCTTCTAGATGATGTCAGTGTAGCATAAAGAACCAACCATAAACTAGGGGTAAGATTTTTCTTTTGTTTATTTCCTTAGAGTAGGCATAAAGAACAACTCATAAGGCTTATAGGTATGGGGTGTTCTCTGAACTGATCTTAAAGGATGGTTTATGTTCACCATGATAGCCTAATGATTATTGCCTAAGGCCCACTGAGGATTTAACACATCAAGCTCTTGAAACTCTCACTATTAAAATTATTGAAATGGTAGAATCTTGTAGCGTATTGCATTTGAATGCTTAGAACGTAGAAATAAAAAAATTAAAAAAAAATACACAGATGTGAATTGTGACATAAATAAGAGGTATAATTCCTAAGAATGAAACTCAACATCAACTATAATGCAACAAATGTAAATCTAAATATCATTAAAATTTTGAAATATTCAATTGAATAACAGTATAGAAAAGAAAATGTGTTTTCCACACATGTCTATAATTTTACATTTAATTTTGTAAAATATCTTTCTTAAATCCAGTTCTCTTCAACTGACTTTTGAAAGGAAAAATAATTGAGAACAAAGGCCTGCTGCCTGCTGGGTTTGTTGTTCTGTGCTTGCCAGTTTTCCTTAACTGTTCAATTGCAACTTTATTAAAATTTCAGAATATACTATAATGTCTTTAGTCAAAATAGTGCTATTACAAACAAATTAAAAATTATTTTAAGAATGTTTATGTCACTATGAGATGGAAAATTACATGTTTTAAATGGCCTCTAATATTATTCACAAAAGTACCTTAAAACCAGTAGAAGATTGTCATAAAATCTAAAGCTAGTCTTCCTGGCCATTTTTGTCATTTACTGACTGTGTATCTTTGCCAACTTAAGTTACTTCTCTATGCTTCAGTTTCTTCCCTTGAAGATATATACAAGTAATATTACCTTCCTTTGTAAAAGGTAATCTTTATGCTTCTTGTCAGTAGATCCATATATAGAGTATCACTGATGATTTTAATGGACATTTTCATGGATTTGTGGCATAGGATCTATCAGTAAAATTTGCTGAATATAGTAGAAAATTCTCTTATTTTACAACATTGTTACCTGCTGGAGAAAGAAACTTATTAACCAGTATTTTACATTATTCTCATCTCCTCCATAGATCAAACTATATTCTACATAAACTTGCAAGATTAAGAACTCTCCCTTTATCAGATAAGTATATTTTAATTTTTATTGGCTCTGAGAAAGGGAATTCTCAGCGTATAGCAATTTTTATTCTATTTGCTGATATATAAAACAATATGGGATAGGAAAAGTATGTATAGTAAGATTATCTAAATGTATTAAAGTTTTTAGTGTGTTTGATAGGGTGAATAATTGTAAAATAAGTGAATAGTTAAAAACAACTTAGGGAATTATATACTACTGAATCAAATTATAAAGTCTTTCTCTAGTCAACTTGCATTTTTAATACTTCAATTTAGTGAAAGAAAATGTTTGTGTTATTTAGGTCTATCATTATTTAGGGTAATAAAAAGCATGATTTGGGATTAACATGTATTTTATGTTTCATTACTTATTTAGAACAGTGTATATACACACACACACACACACACACACACACACACACACACATCAGTGGTGTCCAAAGAACCCAAGGCAATATTGCCTAAATGTCTGAAAGTAAATAAATCCTTTGTCACTTGTTTTAAAAATAATGTTGGAAGGCAGCTATTTTACTGAATTTAAGAAATAATTTCGTTCTGTAAAATGTGTACAAGTCTTTGTTATCTTCAGAATTAACATTTCCTGTATCACATTAACGGATAAAGAAAGGTCTGGTTAATGGGATAATAATCTGTGTTTGTATAATAGGGACTTCAGATTTTATAATAATACAATGAAAAGTGATTTGTATCAGGTTTCCAATTTCAGGTACATAATTGCTTCTTCCATTTATCCTTACCAGGTAATTTTTTCAAAGTGTTTCTTTATGAAAAGGTATTTCAGTTGACCTAATTATTTGGAGACAGTGCAGAATTCTTCAAATGTAATTATGGTGAACAGACTCTAGGGTGGCCCCTATTGGAGAAAAATTTATAACTCAAATTTGTTTCTCTCCTAGAATATACTGCTCTTCATCTCTATACCAAAAACAATAACCATCAATTTAATTTCACATGAAGAGCCAATTTTTTCATGAGATTTAGCTGTGGCATTATATTTTGCACCTGCATTTTTACAGCATGGAATTTAATTGTCCCTTTATTTGGCTGATTATTTTTATATTTGGCTGTTTTTGCCATTATATTGAAATCTAATTATGCACTTACTGATGCCCTTAGGAAATTTTGCTTCATACTGACAATTCATAGTTGTAATTTAATTGCAGAAACTGTGTATATTTAAAAAGGTGTCTATTGAAGAGAATGGGAGATACATTTGGACCTGGAAATAAATTTCTAGAATGAGAACTATTATTGGCAAGTATTTTCAAACCATTTCACAATTAAATTTTTAGAAAAAAAATATCTGACTATCCTTTATTTTTATTTTAATGAGTGCTTGCTTTTAGGGAGAGATATGCATTATATGTTCATACATATATGCATACATACATTTATACATAATGTTGTATACATGTTGTTATACAATAATTGGTAACTCTAGTATTCCTTCATAGACTGAATATTTTGTTCCATACTAACAGTAAATTTCATTTTGCCTTTATATTACAGAAATACATATGAAAGACAAAAGTATGTTAGTAGAGCTGTATTATTTTAAATGTTGTCTTACTTTTTGAGTTCCTTTGTGTTTTATCTTGTCCCATTTTTAAAACAGGTCAGAATGTGGGCATTTGAAATGACTAATTATATAGCAAAAAGTAACACAATAGTGGAGGGCAAAAATAAATGGTATTAAGATAAAAGAGTTAGCTTTAATATAAGGAAAGAAACAACAACTAGCATTTGTACGAGTATTTAAAACCCTCAAATCCAGTATCAAAAGCCAGCTATTGACTGCTTGCATGCTTCCATTCAAATTTTATTTTGAAATCTTTATGAATGTAATGTACACACAAGACAAACACCAAAGTTTACAAAGAAAAGTAACAATTCCTCAGCCTAACTTCATTCTCAGTCACGCTTTCCGGAGATACAGTTTCATTGTTAAGTTTCACCTTCAATTGCAAATCAACCCTTATTATATTATTACTTTTGAAATCCAAATATTGATGGCCAGTTGAGCAAGGTAAAGATTTAATTCCCGGTCCTCAACCTCTACTTCTACTCAATCCCTTCTGAAAATCATTTCTTATACCTTTGATTTTAACTCTTCTGCTGTTTTTACATTAACTTTAGATAATATACTTGGATCAACATTTTCCATCATCTTCGACTCCCACACCGTAAAGTGAACATTTTAGGGTCAAAAGTCTTTATTATCTGCTCTTCCAAACCTCCCAGTTCTTTCAGATGCATCGTTACCTGTATATTTCCAAGGCTAATTGCATTTGAATACTGCTATTTTAAATTGTCCATGCTTTACTTGTCCTTTGATTCTAAATGATGAAAACATCATCTATATCATTATGAATATGAAAACTACTCTTCAGAAAAAAGGCACTTGGTTTCCTAGGGTATTTCTTTCTGTACAGATGTAATACTAAGATTTCTATTCCATTTCAGGGTTCATTTGAATCTTTAGGTTTATATTTCAAAAACTGCTTATATTTATGCCACATTTTAGTTGACTTCATGGTTTTATTATATGTTTGCTTTTTCCTTAAATTTCTGATAGATTATTCTTCTCTCCCTTACTTTTTTCTTCTCTCTCTCCTTTCTCTCATTTTCTTTTCTTTGTCCAGTCTTTGAAAAAATACATATATACCTTCTTTACTATACTCCAAATATAACCTAAACTTTAAACTTTTTTTAAGATAGTACATGATATCTATCCATCCTTCTTGAAGACAGTATTTTTTTAAATCTAAATGATTGTGCAAATTAGTGCAATTGATACCTCATTGATATTTCTATTCATTGAATCTCTGGCCTACCCCGTCCACTTCCTTTCTCTCACATCTTCTTCTTTGCTGCTTTTATACTTATTTATTAAAATAGGTTCTCAGATTATTTTCTCATTAAGAATCTGGAGATTTTCACTTATACCAAGAATGAAATATTCTTATTTTCTTATAACTTAATCAGGTATAGAATTCATGTTCAAAATAAGTTTTCCTTAAAATACAAAGGCATTGACCTACTGTTATCTCTAGCCTTTGTTATTCATAGAGAGAGTGCTGCTATTAATGAAAGGAGTGATCCTTTTCTTTTGTTTCTGTTTGTTTATTTGGCTTCTGTTTTCTCTCTCATACATGTTGAATTTATTTTTCTGGTTTTCTGGAATATTTTCATCTATTACTTATTGTGTAATTCATTTCCTATTTTTCTGTTTCTTTTTCTCTTTCTCTCCAAAGCTTATTTTAGATTTTGACCCTAGGTTTCCAAAATAGCCCTCTTTGATTTTTTTAATATCCTATTTTTATATCTATCTTTTACATTTTGTCATTATTATTTCTCAGATGAAACACACACCCCACGAGGCCCAATCTCATGTGTATCTTCTCCTACACTGTTTCATAATAACATTGTTTGCTTTTTCTTTGGTTTTCAAAATGTGTGATGTGCACACAGAGCTCATTAGTCCTAGTATGGCAAGGCTGGTGTTTGTAGCAATATCCACTCTTTCTGGTGATGTTATTATTTTGATTAGTCTGTCCCCATGCCATAGTAGTGGTTGCTAAATATTTTCAATATTCCCCACGCATGTGTACAGTGTAATACTTGACACATATAGAAGAAAAAACACTACACTGTAAACCGAAAATAAAAATCACCTTTAAAGTAATAGATTTCAGCAACATGTGTATTTTCTTTTAACATTAATATCTATTTGTTTAGAAAATAAAGATAACATTATTTACAAAGGTATATTCTGTTGTTATTGTGCTGTTTTTATTTTTGTTGCTACAACTTATGACCAACAGTTGTCTATAAGTTTAAATATTCTTCAAAATGAATTTTAGTGGTTGAACAGTTGTACTTTATCTGGAAGTATAATCGTTTATTTATTTATCTAAACTTATATTTGAGATATTTAAGTTATGTAACTCTTTTGCTGTATACATAACATTATGATGACTCTTGTTCATAAATTTTTAAATGTCTATAATTTCCTTAGGAAAACTCTCTTCTGGTTTGCTCCAAGGCAAATAAATTTGAGGATTTGATATATATTATCAAATTGTGTTCAAGAATGGTACACCATTTTCATCTGTCACCACCAAGTTTTCCCAATACTAATGACTCTCCTTTTCTTCCTAGTCCTGAAAATTCTAATACCTCTGTATTTTTCCAAAATTCATACCTAAAGTTAGACCTAATTTTATTTTGTATTCTTTTGATTGCTAATGAATTAACACATTTCCTAATACAACCACTTGAAAAATATTTTTTTCATTTTTGGTAGAATCATTTTTAATTGGTTTTATTCTTAAAAAAGGTTTCCTCCATACTGAAACCTACAGGTTATCACCTATACTTTTTCTTATTTAAAATGTAAATCTATTTAGAATTAATATTTATACATCATATATGAATATAAATTATGTTTTTAAACACTTAAAATTATGCTCATGAACAGTAATCAACATTATCAAATAAATATGTCTTTCTCCACTCTTCCAAAACCTACCTTAATTATATATGAATTTCTTATATTTGGAAGAATCCACTTCTAAGCATTTTTAATTCTCCTGAGCAATCTGCCTACCCTTATAAGAGTACTAAATTCATTTGATTAGTGTAGCATTTCATTTCATTTTATTATTTGTAGGCTAAGTTTTTCTGAATAGTTTTTCATTAAAACATTTCTAAGATTTTTTTAACAGGTTGTTTTCAGGTGAAATAGAAACTTAATTCACCCTTAAAATACATCCATATATATGAATGCTTGTATATATAATATATATTCAAATATATGAATAAAATCTTACTGATAATTTGAAATTATAATAAACCTATTAACACAATTTGGTGACTAAAGCAAACTCTTTAACAGCACAGCCTTTGTAATCACAGACACCCGAGACTGAAGCAGGTCCTACATTTACTAACTGCAAAATCATCACCAGTAGATACTATATCAATTTCCAGGTCTGCTATTATTCAATTGCAAAGGAAGGGCAATAATATAGATCTCATAGGGATACTGTGATTTTTAAAAGAGATAATTATTTTAAGTGCTTATCTGAGGACATGGCACTAAATAATCATTTAGTGAATGGTTGCAGTATTAATCAGTTTGTCAGAGGATTGAATAGGAATGACATAGAGTGATTTACTGTTCACCCTTAGCCCCTTTCTCGTTGACAACATGGGCTTATTTCATCTTTAAAGTATTTCTGAAAATTAAAACCATAAACCCAGACTCTTGTCAGAGTGAGAGGATTACTAAATCCAGAAAAATGATATGATTTAATATAAAAGTCATAATTTTGTGTTATGACTAAGCTTGTTAAAAATTTTCTAATTTTGCCTTGTGATACATTAATGACCTTATTAGGTCAGGTCTCTTTGCACTGTGGCATTTCCATCGTTTCCATCAAAAAGTGAAGTTTATCCATTCCATCTAGTCCATTCAGGATTCTATAACAAAATATCACAGACTTGTTAGCCTACAAACAACAGTAATTTACTTCTCACAGTTTTGGAGGATGGACGCCAGACCGCATGTTGCCTAGCATGGTTGGATGAGGGACCTCCTCCTGGTACATGGCCAGCATTTCTCCCTGTGTCCTTACACGGTGGAGGGAGCTAGGGATGTCTCTGAAACCTCCTTTATAAGACACTGATACCACTCATAAGTTTTCTACTCTCATGACTTAAGCACCAAAGACCCCATCTATTAATACCATTAACTCTGAGAGTTCGATTCAACATAAGAATTTGGGGGAGGGGAACACAAACATTCAGACCACAGCAGCCCCTTTCACTCGGAACTTCATGTGGAAGTTACTTAACCCAATAGGACATAAGTAACAAAAATAGCATGCAAGTTCTAAAGTCTAAGCCTAAAGGGTCATACAGTTTCCACTTTCATCTTCTGAAATCCCATGTTGTCAAAGTCCAGACTAGTCCATGAGGAGCCAGTGGATGGAGAACTGGGTGCCCGGCTGACAGCTTGTGCTAATTGCAAACCACGTGTATTTGGCCAGACTGAACCCTCCAGTCCTAGCAGAGGAATTCAGCCATATGATTGATCCCAGCAAGACCAGCAGAAGACCATCCAGATTACTGAACACAGAACTTAAGAAAATAATAATTCATTGTGTTAAACTATAAAATTTTAGGGCAGTCTGTTTCATAACAATAGAAAATAAAAATAAATCAAACTTGCTGGGAGTGGAAAATGTTCTGTCCCACCACTCAGTCATCTTGCATATAAACTGCTTTTTATAGAGATGTGGTCTGAAAAAAAGGAGCTAGAACTTTCTGTCCTAATGAGATAAACCAAGGACCAAAAATTTTAAAAGTATAATTCAAAAAGAAGTTTTTCCAATTTAATTTTATGTAAGCATAACTTATAATTGAAAGACTTGTAGAAAACTAGCACATGCAATACAGTAAAACTAAATGTTTCTCTTTTTTTGTGAGCATACCAAAAATAAAAAGAAACTGAGTAATAGAAAACTCCGTATCAATATTTGGAAACACACAATTATAGGCAATGATTTCTGTAAAAGAATCCTCCAATGCAGTAATAATTTGAAATAAATTTGGGGAATGTGTGAATAGTGGACACTTAAATAACATCCAGGTCAAATTTATAAATATAAAAGTAAATTTCAAAGATGTAAACTAAATTTAGTAAATAATATTTGCATATCAATGTGAAAATTTTCTTTTTAAGCATAATGACAATAGAAAACCAATACTTTGCCAGATTCGATTTCAAAAACTTCTCATACTTCCATATGATAAAAAGAAAACCACAGAAATTTAAGGGAAAATGATAAAATGGGTATGATCCATAATGTTTATGACAAACAGACTGATATACCAGATATGTGAAGAAGTTAACATCACAAGGATATTGATACAAAAAAAATCAATGATCATTTCAGGAAAGATGAAATATAAATATCTCATTAAAAACATGAACTCATAGGTAACCACATAAGTTAAGGAAAAAAATAAAAATAAATAAAACAAGATAACAACACTTGAATTCTCCTTTTGTTAAAATTAGAGAAGACGTGGCACATGAGGCCCCACAGATGTATTAATGTTTTTTAAAAGAATAATTTGTGGGGAGCTGGTGGACAGATTGAGAGCTGTAGGGAAGCAGGTACATAAATGGCTACTGATCCAGGCAGGAGAAAGCATATGAACACTCTTATAACATGACCTATTTATAGTCCACCTGGCTTCATGCAAAGTTATCAAAGGCTTCTGACCATTCAGGAGTGAGAAATCCAGACCTCTGAGGACACAGGCTGAGAAAAAGTAGCCGAAGATATTATGTCAAATTTTAAGCTATTACTTCCCTCAATCACTTTCTAACCATTCCTCACCCTATACTTTATATTAAATAACTGGCATATAGGTGCATCTGGGTGGCTCAGTTGGTTAAGTTTCTGACTTGGGCTCAGGTCATGATCTCATGGGTGGTGAGTTCAAGTCCCGCATTGGGATCTGTGCTGACAGTGCAGAGCCTGGAACCTGCTTTGGTTTCTGTGTCTCCCTCTCTCTCTGCCCTTCCCCTGCTCCCACTCTGTCTCTCTCTTTCTCTCTTTTTCTCTCTTAAAAGTAAATAAAGACTACAAAAATAATTAAATAGCATATATAGTGAACCCAAAATAAGAACAATCATTACTATAAATTAATCAGTGTGGGGCCAAAAATTTTATGCTCAACACTTTATTAAAATAGGAAGGGACTGTTTTGCATACACATACACACACATTCGTGTTATGAAAACAAAAAATGAGTGTAAATTCAAAGAAAAAATATAAGATAAAGAAGGATCTGGCAAACCCTCAAAAACGGAATAAAAATAAAAACAATCATGTATGTAGAAGGCATACATAAGAAAAGAAATTACAGGTCAGGGAAGGAAGACTGAGTTTCAAATAATTCATTGAAAACTAATAGATATGAGGATTATGGTGGCCAATCAATGACTGAAGTATCTGAAGAAGACAAATTATGACAAAATATTACTGCTTATTTTTTCTATTACTATTGCATTTGAAGTAAAATGAGACTATTTCAATCTGTGCCAAATGCACCATCTTAAAACAGAGTCCCCCCTTCTTACTGCTGCAACAAAAAAATAATAGGGATGCATTTTCCAAAAACCTTATACCTTTGCTCCTGTTTTGTACCATTTCTTGCACATTGCCTCATTGTGATTTTTTTTTTTCCTTTTCAAATTCCCTACGTTTTTGGCTGCTGCTACATACAGAATTAACAATTGAGCTCACTATATCTGTCTTAAAATCTGACTTAATTCTGGGATCCCTGGTTGGTTCAGTTGGTTAAGCATCCAACTCTTGGTTTGAGCTCAGGTCATGATCTCATTGTGGGATTTGACAACGCAGAGCCTGCCTGGGAGTCTCTCTTCCCCTCCCCCACTTGGGCTCATGCAATCTCTTTCTCTCTCTCTTCCACCCCTCAAAATAAATATTTAATAAAATATGACTTAATTCTGATGTAATAATTTGGTAACAAGTATTTCCTTATATTCTCTTTTCCTTAATTAAAGATTTTGCTTGTCAATATACCTTTTTGGGTGTGTGCCGTACCTGTTTTTCAATGTAGTCAGGCACAGTGTAGGCAACTCTTCCTCAGTTTTATTGTCAGATAACGCTAACTTCAAATTTCAACTCTGATATTGGCTAGTATCTTCAAAAATTGTAATCCCTGAGTCTCGGATTTCTTGTTCACAAAAATATAATTATATTACCTGGCTATTATGAAGACTGAAATAGGTAATAATTTTGCAGATGTGATGCATATAATAGTACTTAAAAGAAATTTTCCCTCATTTATTATAAATTTAGTATTTAGAGAAAAAACATATTTGAAAACAGTTTAGGGCATCATTTCCAACTTTCTGCATCAGACATCATAGATATTAAAATATCACATACCTGTCATGCTCCCATCGAGAAAACAGGAACTGCATTTTACCAGAATATTCCTGGGGAGAGAGAAAAGGTAGACTTCTCAGAATATAAATTATTGACCTGACCGGCAGGTCAGTCAACGGGAGGTCCTGAGGGAGGGGGTGAGAATGGGGTAGGGCATGGGGCACAGAGAATGGAGGCAAGACAAAAATCTCTGATCAAGCCTCGTTTATTGAGAGACCACGCACGTCTTATAAAGGGTAGAAGGCAGGCAGCTGATGTGAGTCAGTTGCTAAGAAACAAGGGTGAGGATAAGGGGGGAAAACAGAAACTGCAGCGTCAGCACACCGCCTGAGAGGCTAACAAGAAAGGCCAGGGAAATAAACAAGAAGGCCCCAGCTGGAAGTGATAATGCAGCCCTGCTGTGCTGGGAGTGATAACGCAGCTCAGCTGTGCGGGTGGCTGATCTTGCAGGTCGAGGCACGTGTCTTTTCTTCTGGCAGCTCTTCTGGCAGCTCCCCACAGATTATTTTGTATATTTAACTTGGGAAACATAAAAAAATATTTTACATAATATAGAACAAAATTATATAATTTTAAAAGCAAGGTCTAAAAAACTAAAGCAAAATGAAACAAAATAATCTAAGACTTAACCATACACACACATACCCAGTAATATATTTATTTATAGACAGACAGAAAGATACAAACACACACACACACACAAACACACACACAGATGAGATGACACAATGCACACACACAAACACACACACAGATGAGATGACACAATGTTTGGTATTTGTTTCAAAACTTTAAAGTAGTAACATGGTGGTGACAGGAAGGTAGTGAGAGAATTATGGAAAAAATAGATCTTGTGACTTGATGATTGTCAACTCATGCTCTTGCCCACTCATGAAGAGTAGCTCAGCAACAAAAATACAGAAGAGTGTTGGTGTTCCTTTTTTATTCTCTAAAAAATGGAACCATTAATATTATCTTCTTATGTCCTTAGTAGTCTCCTTCACTTTGTTACATCATATTAGTAGTACTTTTAATTTTTTGTTGGCTGGATCAAATTTTATGGTCAGTCTTTCCTGCCTTTCGCTTCTTTTTTTTTTCTCTGTCTTTCAGAAACATTCCATTCAGTGATGCAGCTATATGCTATTTCCTCATGGATAATCTATTTCCCGGATCTCTGTCTCTGGGTGACAGTTTTGTTAGTAGCTACTGTGTGGCACGATCCCTTTGTTCTATTTTATAATTGGTTCCCCAGCCACAAAACTTTACTCCAGAGTATCTTCCAAAGTGTCACAGATTTCTTAGCTTCTTTCTCTGGCTTTAGCAGAGACCCTTACTTTTTTTACCCTTTTCTGTTTACTGTCTTGTGAAATAAAGTTGTGATCCCTCCAGGCATCATAATGTTTTCATCCAGAGTAGAACACTTATCTAAGCTGTGATTTTTTTCTCTAAGCAGAAGGTAGTCAGAGAGCCATTTATGAATTCATGATGGATTTTCATTTGTTTCATGAAAGATCTAATTTAAACTATAATGTGCACATGTATTTTTTTGCACAGGGTTTTGACATGGATATATTGCGTTGAAATCTATCGTTTTTCTTCTAAGATCTATATAATTAAGGAGAAATCACAGAAAGGTCACAGTTACTTTTCACAAGTATTGATAGTGTACACATATCTTTTGTTTCATTTAAAACCTTCCAGGTTATAGAAAATACTTCATTTTTGAGGACATTGTTAAAATATCACAACTTGTAAACTGAGAAATTTGAGCCACTTACTCTATGAAGATGAACACAAACACCTTCATGTCTTTGCATTGACACTGTTTAAATCTTGATAGTGGGGGCACCTGGGTGGCTCAGTCAGTTAAGCCTCCGACTTCGGCTCAGGTCATGATCTCACGTTCGTGGGTTCCAGCCCAGCGTCGGGCTCTGTGCTGACAGCTCAGAGCCTGAAGCCTGCTTCTGATTCTGTGTCTCCCTCTCTCTCTGCCCCTCCCCGCTCATGCTCTGAATCTCTCTGTCTCAAAAATAAATAAAACATTAAAAAAAAAAATCTTGATAGTGCCTACATACATTCCTGGCATGTTAGACCCCAGGACAGTGTTAAAATGTCATCTGCCTAACTGTGACCGTGTTCAACCTTAAGTCCCAAGTGATCGAAGGAGGGATCCACAGCATAATAAGAACCTTAGGTAATTCTTTGCATACACATAAACAATCTCTGGAACCATGGATATTTTTGGTATTAAAGCATCTGTGCCCAGTACTTTCCAACCAAGGAAATGCATTTTCTCTATACACTTATTTCCATCTAAAATATCTGGATTTAATATGTTGTTGCCAATTTAAGGGGGGGAAAAGTGGGGTCATACACATTCAGTGAATGTTTTGTTCCTATATTTTGATATTGCACATTTCTTCTCTTTGGCTTGCCTATTTCCTGTACCTGGATTTTTATTAGAATTCTAACCTTATGAACCATATTAACTTTTACCATATAAAAATAAAAATTTTTTAATCTATAATTTCTTTTGGTAGTAAGATATAACAGTACTTTGTGCTTACATTTGTAAGTTTAATTTTCAAAAAATAGTTTTCCAGTCACATATCAATTCACTCCCAGTTTTTGTATTTTAAGTTTTCTCATCCACAGCACCGAAGAGATTAGTCATTAGACATATTGTAAGCAGTACATATACACAGAGGTATGCTAGTAAATGTTCAATAATAAGCTTTCTGTAGACAAAATAGAGAAAACCCTCGCTGTGCACTTGCCAGTTTTCATATTGTGTAAAGCACAATAAAATCTACCAGTTGCCCATGTGAAACTCATGTCAGGCTACCAATGTTTAGCATTTCACGTAATTGTGAAATCATTTCACTTAGCTCTTACCTAGCACAAAATAAACTCCAAATAATAACTTCCTTTTATAATTGTTGTTTTACATTTTCTTTTTTCTTAAGCAATTTATTTATTTTGAGAGATGGAGAGCAAGCAAGAGCTGGGTAGGAAAAGAGAGAGAGAGAGGAAAAGAGAGAGGGAGAGAATCCCAGGAGAGGACTGCACTGTCAGTGCGGAGTCGATATGAGGCTTGAACTCACAGACTACGAGATCATGAGCTGACCTCAAACCAAGAGTCAGATGCTTAAACAGCTAAGCTACCCTGGCACCTCTGTTTTGCATTTTCTAATAATTTTGTAGCTAGTTTTTATTAACTTAAGTTTTGCATCTATTTGAATTTTATTTTAATGTAAGTTGAGTGTTGAAGTTTTCATTTTTATAACTTATGGAAATATAACCAACTATCTCATTCATTTTGGCAAATAATTGACTAAATCTCCACTGGTTTATGATTCTGGACACTTCCTTTACTTATTTATATCTATAAGCTCCCATTTTAAGTAGCAAGAGCTATGAAAATTAATGGGAGTCATTTCATTTATGAAGACATCAAACAGTTTATACTTCAAAGACTATTCAACATTTATAATTTAGAATAAAAGTTTCTTAATGATTCTCTATTACACATAATCATTTGCTAATGAGGAGACTGAAAGAAATTAGCTATCTTGAGCAAGGGCCTACAACTAATCATACCATTATTTACTGAGTTTCTTGTTTCCCAATATAGCACTTTCCATCTATACCATTGATGACACTATGAATATCAGGGTGAAATCACAATGGCATTTATTATAAATTATAAGTATGCAGCTGATGAAAATAAAGTTATATAAAACTTTAAATATAATGTAGTATGTCTGGTGCATACTAGTGTCTTATAGTGGATATATTCTAAAATTCAATTTATCCTTATATTACATCAACCTTTTACTGAAGAAGACATGGCTTCCAAGTACCGAAAATTCCATAGACTTAAGAAATGGAGGAAACTCTATGGTGACAGATTAAAAGGCCAAATTTTGAATTTGATTAGTCTTCTCTCAGAATTAACATCTCCTCTGTCTTCTATTTTGTTATATTTACTATTCAATCATTAAGTCCAGATGGCATTACATAAAAATTCGGGGTGGTAGTTATTTAGAAATATGAGCAATGACATAAAATCACATAAAGATGCTAAGATTAAAAACTCATATTTTTATTTCCCATTGAGTAATCTGAAATTCTGGTAAAATTAACTCTATGATTGTTAGTGATATACTTGGTCTGGAAGAATTTAGTAGGGTGTAATTTTAAAAATGATTGTTTTGGATGAACAGATTCTTTGTATTAGAGACATGGTACTTAAGTAATTCCTAGTAGTATTGTTGGCTTCTTGGTTAGAGATTGATTTGTGGGTATTCGTAAACTTATCCCGGGTTTTGCAATTTAACATTATAGATTTGTTGTGACAAATAAATTTAGGAAATATTGACCTTTTGGTTAAAGTAATTATTTTGGGGGAGATCATTTATAGCAAATGTTTTAACCTTGGAATATTACCTAACACATAGTTCACATATTTCTAAAAGAAGATATAATCACCTCTTGGAAAACATTCTTAGATGATATAAAGTTCAGAAAACTTTTATTTTGTCTAAATATATCTGTGGGCTCAGTATTCTATAAAGAAACTTTACATCACTGCTGAATAAATAATTTTTATTTTACAGACAAAGCCAACATGTTAAGTGAGGTCTGAGTGTATGACATCACCATTTCAAACTTATTTTGCTTCATAGTTTTATTTAAATATCAGAATAAATACTATGGTTTCATTCAAATATGGAATTATATAGCTAGACAATATAATCATTTTACATGTATGTATATAAGTTATACTTATATTCTATGTACAACTTTATGAACATACATTTAAAATTTACAATGGATATGTCTTGAGAATACATACATGTCCTAAATGTATTAAAGAGAAAAACTTGGATATATAAAAATTAGGAAAGAAGTTAGTAAATGAACTAAAGTATTATCTCCCAAAAAGTTTCATGATAGCATTGTTGAGGTACTTAACACATAGGGGAAAAAAATCCCTTTTGGTATAAAGTATCTGAAGTAAAAAAAGACATCTGTACACTTTGTCATATGAAGTGTAATGTGCAAGTAAATGGCCACAAATATCTACTTATGAGTGCAAAAAGATTAATAAATCAAACATACTGAGTATATAAAAGGAAAGATACCTTGATCAAATGTTTTTTAAAATATTACAAAATGAAAAAAAATACAAGACAATTTAATATTGTAAAATAACACAATGAATTTTATCACTTCATGAGGTCAAAGGAATGAACTGTTTGAGTTCTTCAAAATAAGCCAAAATGTCAATCCAACTAAGTCAACAATTCTTAATATACAAAAACCTTTCACAATGCCTCCTTTGCAATGATTAGTTTCATTAATTTGAAGCCATACACACACACACACACACACACACACACACACACACACATCTAGGTTTACATAATGTATGTGATATATATACACACACACACACACACACACACACACACACACACACACACATATATGAATATATCCTGGATGAATGGATAAAGAAGATGGGATAGTCAATAAAACATTCTGTTGAAAAAAAAAAAAAAGAAAAGAAAATGTGGTAATATATACAATAGAATATTACTCAGCAATGTAAAAGAATGAAATCTTGCCATTTGCAACTATGTGGATGGAACTAGAGAGTATTCTCCTAAGTGAAATTACTCAGAGAAAAACAAATATCATATGACTTCACTCATATGAGGACGTTCAGATACAAAACAGATGAACAGCAATGTCAGGGTTGCTGGAGGTGTTGCGGTAGGGGGGAATGGCTAAATGGGTAAGGGGCATTAAGGAATCTACTCCTGAAATCATTGCTGTGCTATATGATAACTAACTTGGATGCAAATTTAAAAATTAATTGATTAATTAAAAATAATAACTTAAATAAATAAATCCAATGAAAACCATAGTCTCAAAAGGATTATTTTAGAAATTATAGCAAAAAAAGTTTTTATTTGCAAAAAAACCAAAAGAATAAAAGAATTTTACAAAAGATGATTATTAAGAGAAAAATTTACTGTAACAGATATTAAAAACATTAAAATATCATTTCTTTGTAGAAAAAAATAGGGTTCCTCACAAGAGAGGAGAATCATACAATGAATCTCTATTTCATGTTGGTTTCCAAGCATTTTTGAAAAGAATCTTCTCTCTTTGTAGAGTCAAAGAAAACAGATGCCTAATTTACATTATGTTACTTTCCTATCTCTAGGATATTTTAGTATTTTCTGGCGGGTTGAGAAAAATAATTTTACATAGAGTAGAAGCTCCAAAGCCTTGGATAGTGACAGTGCCAGTTCACAGAGGGTAAGTATGGTGCAAGTGTCACCAAGTGATGAGTTAAGAAAAAGTAGCATAATAGACATTTGATGAACGAGAAAATCATCTCTTGAAAATCCTCCAAAACAGAACTCTGAGAAATTGTTCATGAGTGCCTCCCAGCAGAAATGTCATTTCCATAGCATGTAATTTTCTATGTGACATTGTAAACCAAGGCCGTCGAATTCTTGAGACAAAGAAATGGTGTTACCTCAAAACTTCCTAATGCTCCTGAATCTGGCTGGTGTGTGAGGTCCAGGTTACTTGTATATGTTAGGATTATGTGGGGCAAAATTCCAATGAGGTAAGTTTCAATCCTGTAATTCACTATCTGGGGAATATTTTTTGTATCAGACATGTAGCTGCTTAGATGAGCAATGTCTGGACCTAATGTTGCTGTCAAGAGGAGGGATAGTTAGACTTATTTGCACCAAGTTTTGTATATATCAGATAATTCCATGCTCTTCGCAGTCTGGAATAGTTCATGATGAAACACTTTATGACACCATCCTGCTACTGCCCCCCAAAGCAAAAGATTATCCAAGTCCAGTCATTGTACTACTTTATGGCACTCTGTGACCTACTGATTAAGCATATTAAATAACTAAAAAGACAGTACAATTATAATGGATATTAACTGTGGAGGAAGCTACTTGAACAAGATAGCCTAGTGTGATACTTTCTGTTGAGTGCTTGACGCATGGTCACTTTAATCTTTTCTTAAGTGGGAAACTATGGACTGTGTGTGGCGAAGTAGAATAGGAGGATACACTTTGCAGGATTTTACTGAATATGCCCTGACTCTTTCCATAAAGGAAATAAAGGGCAAAGCTAATTATGCTTAGGCAGCTTTTCTGTATATTAGTTGAGATTTTAAGGTAAATAAATCAAACTAAATAACTGCAAACTTGTTTCTTATATTTTAGACAGAAAGAATGATTTCTCTATTCTTGGATTCTTATATTTTAGACAGAAAGAATGATTTCTCTATTCTTGGATTCTGCTTATATTTTGCTGCTTTATATTGCCAACATCTATGGTCTGGACAGTACTGAGGACCTCATGCATATTGCCAAGGTTTTTTGCCAAGGAAATCTGTAATAATAGGGTCATATATATCAACTTATCCATTAATTTTTGTTACATATGAAATTCTAAGGGCTAATGGGGATATAATATTAGAAGCTCAAGACAGAGCAGAAATGAATGGCAAGTTGCAGGCTCAAACCAGTGGATATCAAGGTAAGCTCGTATAAAATATTTACAATTAAAGGCATAACCCATTATAGGCCCAAGTGTTTGTATCAACTTAATATGACAATTAGACCAGGGACAGGTCATCATCAAAATGATCACCTGAAAAGTTCTTAAGGTATTTGGATCTCCTCTCTCAAGAGGATAGGTAAGCCAGACTAGATTAGAAGTCCGGGGACAAAAGATAGAATCATGGCTGTCATCCAGAGTCTTCACTGTTTATTACCAGCCCATCAATCCATCATCTTTGTTCCATGTTGCCCTCTTCATTTATCAATCAAGCTAAGTTCTGCTACAGATCTTCTAGGTTTGGCATTTGTGTTGACCTAAGTTTCCAGCTCTTGAACTCTGTTCATTATTTGCTTTATAGCTTGTGTTCCCCTGGGTATGATATTTTTAGACTGCCTTCTTAGTAACTGACTTTTCGGCCCACTCCTAAAAATATCCCTCCCACTCTAGTTCCAGAGAAGCACTCCTCAAATGTGGAGCATTGTAATCAGATATCTTTGGCAGCAATGTTAGGAAACATTTAAAAACTACAAATGCCTCAACCACTAATGTTTTATACATCACACCGCAACAACATCAAGAAACTAGTATTGATCTGTATCTCATAAAGGCAACTCTACTGGGGTCAGAGTGTTATGGACTAGGTATCTGGTTTTCTAGTAATCTACCCTAGTAGATGTATAAACCCGGAGCTATCTTGAGGACTATGTGGGGCTCACATTTCCTTCAAAATATCCTTACTAAGTATCAATCCCTCAGGGGGACTTCTGAAGAAGCAGTATATTTCACAAAGATTGAATTTGATATTAAACATCTTAAACTTAGTTCATTCCTGTTAAAAAAGCAACATATGTCTTAGAACCAGATGTGTGGATGGAAATAAGTGGCTCATGAAAGAAAGAAAGAAAGAAAGAAAGAAAGAAAGAAAGAAAGAAAGAAAGAAAGAAAGAGAGAAAGAAGGAAGGAATCCGTAACAATAGTTGAAGGAAGAGAAATATATGGGCACAGATATTACTGAGTTGTTGCAATGGAAATTTCCTCTCAACACTGCCATTGAAACCTCACAGCATAAAATATATATGCTTATATAGTATCTACCATACATCACTATTTTCATATATACTAGAAGTTCCTACTCTAAAGTTATTTTTAGTTTCTTCATAGGTTATATTTCTAAATTGCTATTTCTGAGACTGTGCTGGTATTTGCGCCCACCTTGGATTTGCTCTCTCTGTTCTTGTCTGACTTGTATAGTATTCCAATGCCTCTTATTAAACTTTGAAGACAGCATGACACATCTGCTGTTTACATTTTTCTTTTTTATTCTGTTGTTCACTTTTGTAGCTTCTGTTCATCTAAAGTTACTCTATATGTATTTCCCCCTTTTTTTTCCTTACAACATTCTTAAAACTACCTTTTTCTTTTCTTTTTTTTTTTTTTTGGTTATTCTTTACATTTTCCTAAAGTGCCATTTTGCTGTTTTCCTGTGCTTCTGCCTCTGATGACCATCCTGAACTCACCTCAGTATGTAGTGTCTATTTTACTCCTTCAGCAGTAAAAGAAGAACCCAAAATACAATACTTGTTAAACCTGAAATGAGAAGAAAAACTGAATAACAAATATTCCCCAATTTAGACTCTGAATTTATTTCTGCTTCGAGTTTTCTTTTTTTTTATTATTGTCACATTTACTTCATTTAGTTACTATTCCACATCACCTCATATCTCTAATCGCTTAAAGTCTCTAACATCTCTCCTTCCCTCAAGTCCTCAACCAACTGCAGGCCTGCTATTTTACTGAAAAATAAAAACAATTAAAACATTTCTCTCACAAAGCCTTTCAACTCGCCTGCATTTTTGTTTTTGCCATCTTTCCGATGAGTGACATTTCTGTAGTTCTGTTCAAATCCAATCCCTTCACATGTTTGCTAGATTCTACAATCTCTTTCTACTCAAGGGTCTTGCTCTTAGAAAACTTTCTGTCTCCCTCTAACCTGGAGAGTTTCCACTAGATAAAAGATCAGTTAAAGTGTTCACAATTTAAAATACTGTTCCTGTTATTTCATACTTTTTTTCTAAACATTTTTATTTATTATTAAGAGACAGAGAGAGACAGAGCATGAGTAGGGGAGAGGACAGAGATAGGGGGAGACACAGAATCTGAAGGAGGTTCCAGGCTCGGAGCTGTTAGCACAAAGTCCTACACGGGGCTTGAACTCACAAACTATGAGATCATGGCTTCAGCCAAGTTAGACTCTTAACCAACTGAGCCACCCAGATGCCCCTGTCTCATACTTTTTTTGGAAACCACCAAGATACTGAAAGCGCTCTTGTCTGTTTTGGGATCAACTATAACCTCCATGCTACTAAAGCCAATGGTCAATTCACATTCTTCATCTTACTTGATTTATCAAAGCACTTGACAGAGATGATCATAACTTCTTAAAACACTTTCTTTACATTTTTTAAAATGTCTTTTTTAAGTTTATTTTTGAGAGACAGAGAGAGGCAATGCGAGCAGGGGAGGGTCAGAGAGAGAGGGAGACACAGAATCTGAAGCAGGCTCCAGGCTCTGAGCTAGCCATCAGCACAGAGTCCGATGCGGGGCTCGAACCACAAACTGTGAGATCATGACCTGAGCCAAAGCCGGACGCTTAACCGACTGAGCCACCCAGGTGCCCTGACTTTCTTTACATTTTGCCTTGTAGGACACTACTCCCTCCATTCTCCTCTTTCTTCATTGATAAATCCTTTTCTTTTGCTTCTTCATTTTTGTCTCCCTGTCTCAAAATGTGAGAATCCCCCAGGAACTCATTTTCCTGAATTCTTTTCCTTCTTCACTTTAGATGATCTCACACAATCACATAGATCATGAAAAATGAGCAGGAACCCAATATCTGTTCTAAATGACAATAATTATAAAATACGTCTGTTGCCTCATTTTTCTCTCTGAAAATGAACCATGGACTGAAGGAGGAGGGGGTGGGGGGTGATGGTCATGGTGGGGGCACTTGTGGGGAGAAGCACTGGGTGTTATATGGAAACCAATTTGACAATAAACTATTGAAAAATAAAAAAAATGAACTCCAAACTTCTATATCCAAAACTGCTTGGAAGTATAAAAAGCACTCCGAGGTGATATGCTCAAAAGTAAACCTTTTCTTTTTGTAATTGAAGTATAGTTGAGATACAATGTTACACAGTTGACCTTTGAACAACTTTGGGGTTGGGGCACCAATCCCTTCTCTGGCAGCCAAAAATCTACATATAACCTTTAACTCCCCCAAACTTGACTACTAATGGCCTACTATTGACCAAAAGTCTTTCAAGGGTCACCAGTATTAATATAAGGTGTAAAACGTAGTGATTCACCACATACATACATTGCAAAGTGATCACCGTGACAAATCTAGTTACCATCTGTCACCATACAAAGTTGTTACATATTATTAACTGCATTTCCTATGGTGTACCTTGTATCCCAATGTGTTATTTATTTGATAATTGGAAGTTTGTATTTTTAATCCCCCTCCCCCTCCTGCTCCTCCTCTCTGGCAACCACTAGACTATTTTCTATATGTATAAGTTTGTGTCTAACAAAAATTGAATTTTTACTACACACACAACACACACACACACACCCTGCTTTTCTTAGTGTATTCTACAGTTTAGTGATTACAACTCCATACTTTTGGTTGTTCAGGTTGAATACCTTGGGGTCAAGTTTGTATGTTTCTTTCTCTCTAATACTTCATCTATATATGAAGAAATTCTATAAGTTATGAGTTTAACATGCAGAATCAGAATTAAGCCATTTCTTACCATCCCTACTACTACATTCTAGTCCAAGGTACCAACATCTATTGCTGACATTATTAAAATAGCCTTTTAACTGGTGTTTGGCTTTAGATATTACCCATCTACATTTTATCCTTCACATAGCACTAAAATATTTTATCTGATACTGTCCTAACCTAAAATGAATCTATACAGTTTAGACTCCAAACAACTTTTAATCATCTTATATAAAAATATTCTTTCTGCTTTCTCAGAAAAGACAGTAGGACAGACTAATGGTTTTGTTAACCACTGAATCAACTACACAGACATACACACACCCACACACACACAGACACCAGATAGTGTGTGTGTGTGTGTGTGTGTGTGTGTGTGTATAGAAACATCTAAAAATATGTATATATGCCAATATTGTTTAAATAAATGTATATTAAATAAATTAATTACCACCATGTTATATGGACGGTGCAGGATTTGTACTTTACATTTATAAACTAGTAAAAATACTTCTGCCAGTTTACCAAGTAAAGTAGTGTCAGCCCAAGGTATATTAAAAAGTATATAAATGATTATGAATATAATTATCCAATTTCACAAGGTTTTGAGGTAATATTAAGGAGAAACTTGGCATTATTGGTAGTGTCTGGTTCGTGTTTCTATAATTAAGCATTGACACAGCCCTCTATCCTGTATTTTCTTTTCTACTTATCAGAGTCATCCAATGATACTCTCATTGGTTTAAAATATTTGTAGTTTTACTTAATAATAAGCAAAACCTATTCTGATATTGTTCCGATTAAACAGTCCTTGGAAGGTCATAGAAGAGCCAGGATATGGAAATGAACTTAACAATAGTAAGCAGTTTTTCAGAGGCGACTGAATTCACATTCTGATTTGAAGATCAGAATCTCTGTATTAGCAAACTCCTTTTGTTGTTTAAACAGGAGGACTACTTTGAATGAATTTATTTTAGTATTATTGAGAGAGAGAGCATGAGCAGGGGAAGGGCAGAGAGAGAGGGTGATAGAGGATCTGAAGTGGGCTCTGCACTGACAGCAGAGAGCCTGATGTGGGGCTCAAACTCACCAGCCGGGAGGGCACGACCTGAGCTGAAGACAGTCTGCTGACCGAGCCACCCAGGGGCCGTAGCCAACTACCTGATAAATACCTATCCTCAGTTATTTCTAATGAATTACCTTAGAATATATATATACATATATGTAAACCTGAGATTCTCAACTACGTTTCATGTAATTTTCTTGAAAATATTTTAAAATCATATCCAACCCCCACACTTTAATTCCCAGTGCAATCAGGGGCCATCGGATGCCACTAGGATTCAGACGGTGGTGACAGCATGTGGCATTTTAAAAATGGGTTTTCATAGTAGCACCAACCCAATAACCAAAACAGGCTTATTCTATTAAAACTCACCAGTGATCCCCCATTGTTAACTGAATAAAATATGGGTTGCATGGCATTTAGTGTGTAAGATCATCTATGATGGGATCCTTAAGTGCTTCCTTCCTCAACCCAGCTTAAGTCTCTGCCAAGACTTTTTACATTATATTAGATATTCATTTATGAATGGGTAAACCGATGATTCTTAATGCTTTTCTATATGAAAATCACCTTAAAACACTTTTATTGCAAAGGATGTCCATACTCAATATTCTCATCCTCCAGGCCGCAGAAAACTTCATGATATTTAGAAGCATTAGAAAGGAGGGGAAAATGTGTGGTGCTTAAAATGTTTCTTGGTGACTCTGACAAGCAATCATTGAATAAAAGGATGGAAAACGATCTTAAATTCCTAGAATGTTTTTAATTGTGAACTCATCATCTAGCAATAATAAAGGACCATATGCTTTTGATAATTATATTTTTTAATTCAGTAAGTGTATCAGATTCTGTCCAATCCTTAAACTAAGCACCAAATCCTATACTTTACCTTTAAACCAGCGCAATTTATCCCAACAGGAAGAGGTAATGGGGACATCTTATGTTTCAGGCACATCCCTTTCTGATCATCTAAACCCTTCCACTCTGTTCCTGCTCCAGGAAACATATTTATACTCATAACTGACACAAACAAGAAACTCACTCTTTAAAGATTTCCAAAAAGTTCTTTAAAAAGGACAATGCTATGTCTCTTTGGAAGCCTCCTTGATACATAAATATTTTATTATACAAAAACTATAACATTCCTGCAATAAGACATATAGAATATTGGAGAAATTTCCTTTTGGATTACTTGCTTTCACACAAAAGATTTAAACAAGTCATTCTGGACCTTCCTACTTCTTTTTTGAACACACATTTAAGCTTCCCTTTCAATTACAACACAATTGTTGTGAAGGCAACATTGTGTCCTCTTTGTCCACCGCTGCGAAACATAGGCAGTTTAGGGGAAGAATGAAAACCTTTCAAATTAAGATGCACTCTATCTAATTTAGAAGAGAGTAGCAGCTGTTTGGTTGAAATCATAATAGAGTTAAGACGTGGAATGATCTAGACATCAACTTCTAGTTTGATTTCCACATAAAATGAAAAAAAAAAGGATATAGGAAAATGAGGCAGCCAGAATAATGCTGACCTTCAAAGACACTGATGTCTTAATTCCTGGAATGTGTGACTCTGTCATATTACATGGCAAAGGGGAATTTAGGTTGCAGTTGGAAATAAAACGATCTACATTAAGACAAAAAGATTTATATTGAATTATTCAGGTGGGCCTAGTATAATCACAAATATCCTTTTCTTATTCTTTTTAATTTAAATAAATTAAGATTTATTTATTTTTGAGGGATAGAGAGAGACACAGAGTGCAAGCTGGGGAGATGCAGAAAGAGGAGGGAAACACAGTATCTGAAGCAGGATTTAGACTCCGAGCTGTCAGCACAGACCCAGAGGCAGGCCTTAAACCTACTAACTGTGAAATCATGACTTGAGCAATGGCACACTAATAACTTGAAGGTTTGTAGCTTTTGGAGTGTTACAAGATAAAAGCCTTAACACAAACATCAGCTCCATTAGGGCTAACATCATAAGGCTATATTAAAATAATAGAATACGTAGCAGGCATCCAAAAAACTTGCCGGAAAAACTGGGTGAGGTTTTATGGGAAATGGATATTTTAAATTTATAGTTGCTAACAGACTTTGTTTTCAGAGAGAGCTGGAATTTAGTTCAGCTCTTTCACTTGCTAGCTCCATGTTTTAAAATATTTAACAAAGTCTTTTAAACTAAATTTCACTTTTATCATTTCTAACATGGAGATAATTAACAATAGCAATCTTAAGAAAGTATTGAAAGGATTATATTAGATAAATCAGGTAAAGTAATTAACATGATGGGAATAGTGAAAATGCCTCCAAAATAAAAATGATAATAACTATAGAATATAATTAAAAACATATATGCATTAAAATATTAGGAGGTATCATTGTGTTTAGGCATTTATATTAAACAAGATATCAAGAAATATAAGGCACTAGAATATTATATTGGATTAACTCCCCTCTTCACATATTTATTCAAACAACAGATTTATCAAAATTGAAAACATGAACCTTTCTCTTCCTTTTGGAGAGCTTACTGAGGACAATGGTATAAATTAAAGATTATTTAAAGTGCACTATGATTAACTGCATTCTAGAGGTGTATATAGAATGATGAATTGCATCATAGAGGCCACAGATTCTGATAAGTGCCATAGATTTTGCTGAGTCCTGGAGGACAAGTAAGATTGGACTAGATGAAAGAGTTTTATGAGAGTTTGGGCAGAGAAGACATGAAAGAAATACAAGTGTAATAGTACACTTAAGGCTCTGCTAGTAAGCTAGCTCAGTAGAGTAGACGATGGAACAGGAGGTGTAACAGGAGACAATGACCCCATTCTGTTCAGAATCCAGCATGACCCATAATTACAAAAGACTCTGAGGAATAGAGTTATCACCTAAAATGAAACTGTTTGTTATTCAGAATATCTTTATTACAGCATATGTTTTTCACCCTTACGGTAGTATTTCTGCTTAGGACAAATAAATGACATTGATGATATGTTGGGTGTTCTTTGTGTTCTTACTACATTATGCAATGAGAATTAGAGTCAGTAAGTTAACAACAGTATGTGCTCTCAGCCCAGCAGTTAAGCAAAATTATGGGGCTGAAATTTAAGATAGTGTTAAATAAATATTAGTCTTCACTTTTACTGTGGCCTCTATTGTGTCTGCCTTGTTCATTAGCACAGCAATTTCATGATCCAGTGACAATAACACCAGGGTTTTATTTCCTGGCTGAATTTCTCATAGATTCTGTGGGCTTGTCAGGTGGTCACTATTTCGTAAAACTGATGAATGTAGATAGCAAATATGAATGATTTATAAGAAAACATGACATTTTCCAATACCCAGTACTTTTGCTTTACAAATCTATGTATATTTCCAATTTCTCAATTTAGGATGCTATCAATATTCTTATTCCATACTAATTTTATTTATAGAGTCCAAATTATGGATCAACATATTTAAACTTATCTATTAGAAATTCAGTATTTCACATATCTGGCAAACATCTTCCTGGTGACAGCCAGGTATACACTTTTGAATTTTTGAAAATTAAAATATTACTTGTGTATTGTAAGAGCTATATATAAAATTTTCAAAATAGCACATACAGTACTTGTTTATAATGAATAATGGTACTCATTTGATCTACTTCATTGAGAAATCCAACTTATTATTGAGTAACATGAGTTAAAAAACACTGTCAGTGGGAATGAGGCAAACATAAAACCCAGTATAGGGAATTGTCTATGGATGCACAACACAACTTACTGTTCATGTACCTTTCTTGTTAAAGGCAAAGTTCTTGGAATGGTTCTCAGATTTATAACAAAGACAACTGGTTACATGATACACCTGTCTACCTACCTGTGCACCCACACATACACATCACATACGAATGAAGACAAATAGTGTGATGATATACCTTAGAGAAAAATAAACATAATATTTTCAACTTCATGGCTATGGTTTATTTTTAAGTCTCTCTTAACATCTAAAATGTAAAGTTTCAAAGAACCTGTTTTCCAGAACATGATCTTGAGAATTGTCCTGGGAGATTCCCTTGGGTAAACTCTCTCTCTATCCATGACATGGACTTCTAAGAAGATATTACCTTAACTGAATATATGTTTCACTAGTTTCTAACTGACCAAAATTCATTCATTCTTCCTTCCTTCCTTCCTTTCTTCCTTTCTTTTTTCCTCCCTTTCTTTCTTTTTCTTTCTTTCTTTCTTTCTTTCTTTCTTTCTTTCTTTCTTTCTTTCTTGCATTCTTCTTTCTTTTTCTTTCTTTCTTTTTTTTCTTTCTTTCTTTCAGAGAGAGTGAGAGCCAGCATGTGTTGTGGAGGAGCTGAGAGAAAGGGAGAGAGAAAATCTCATGTAGGTTCTGTGCTACCTATCAGTGCTGAGCCCCATACAGAGCTCAATCTCAGGAACTGTGAGATTATGGCTTGAGTTGATATCAAGAGTCAGATGCTGAACCAACTGAGCCACCTAGTCTTAATTAACAAAAAATTCTAAAGAAATAATTTATTCTGGAAGCCTCTTAGGAAGGTAATTCAAGATACCTTGCATCATGTATAAGACAAGTTTTATCATTTTCATAAAAGTATAATATGGCCTTTAGATCTTTGAGTTACAGTATAAGCATTTAAACCTTGGTCCACGTATATTTGAATTAAAGACCAATTTATAGTATTTGCTTTAAAATATCAGGAAGGGTCTGGGGGTCTGTGTGAAGTATCACTTTCTTCCATTTGAAAAAAGAACTGTAGGCACATAACCCCCTATTTCTTAATTATTTCCTAATACTCATATATAGTAATTAATGTTTGATAGAGAAATAGTAAATCTAAAATGTTAAGTTACTAAAGGAAAATGATAGTAGTAAAAGTAGTAAGAAAAATACTATGAATGAAAATAGCTAACAGATTTTACGTTAATCTACAAACATTAGATGCATATGTAAATATGTAATTGTTTTCATAGTATTATCTACATAAAGTTAGCATTTAAAATATTTATGTAATGAACTAAAAATGAATGTTAATAAACAACACAAAAACAAGTTGTTATACTGGATCAAATTGTAATGTCTAATATTCCCAAACAAAGATAAGCTGTGCCAGGATTAAGGTATAGTTTACTGGGTTTCTATTTCTTATTCTGAAAAGGATTCTGAACTCAAACATCTCTCATATTTACAGGGTGCATTGGTATCCTTAAATTTGTAGAAACTGGTAATCTAAAAGTCTCCCTGCATGCTCTGTAGATATGCAAAGAAATTCTCAGGTAACATCAAATAACATCCTTTTCTTACAGTCCTGATAAGGTATGCAGGTATAGAGGATATGTGACCTGGAGAGGAGGTGTAAATATCTTCAGGCAGTTTGAGATAATATGCCCTAACTTAAGCTGTTCTCTAGAGATTGAGGATGGTAAAACTCTGCAAGTTATGATTAGAAGAGTCTGATAATTTTCACTCATTTTTTATGTTTAGTGAAGACAATTTGTCTCTGAGAGATAAGAGGGATAAAAAGGTAATAAATGGAATGGATTTTTTTTCCATCATTACTCAATAGTTTTTTACTTTCTGAAGTTGAAGCAGTTCTCGTAATTAAAGGCAAGGCTGTTATAGTATTATATTTGTCATAGGTCTTATCTGCCAATATGTTTCCTCTGTATAACTGTGATATTTAAGTTGTAGTCTTAATGCAGGATTCAAATGGCATATGTTAATTAGATGTGAATTTTAGTATTATCAATAATGCAAAACGGGATAATATATGTCATGCCATAATGATATACACAAGTTCTTTGAGTCAATTAGAAACCAGATAAAATAAATTTATAAATTTCAATTATAAAATAGCAATATATTGCCTCAGTATACCTTTGAAGGTTTTCTAAGAGATTTGTTTTTCTTTACTTATTTTGCTGTAGGAAAGTTAAGCTACAGTTTTTAATATGTAGCCCAGAGAAAAGGAAACTTGATATTTCCTGGCTTTTGGGTATATTGAAATGCTAATATACTGAAGAAAGTAGGATTCAAGTATTTATCCATGCAGTTGGATGTCTGTTACATGTATTCAGAGGTTTTCATTACAGGTATTATTTAAAAGTTAAGTTGATCAATACAGAATTAAATAAGGTTTCTTCCAGTTCTTCTGAAATAAACCCTTGACATCATCAAAAACTATTTTATTTTGCATATACTTTTGCTTGTAGTCAAATCTTTCCAGATTTACCCCTCCAGTTTCTCTTGCAATTGTCTTCTCTTTTTAAATTCCTGTCAGGCACTAATCCATCACATCATGTTGATGTAGATTAATGAAGTAGGCTCCTGATCAGTTTCTCATTTTGTGCCCCTGCCACCATTACCTATTCCATTATAATCTCTCTCTTTTTACCCATAGACCTCCTGTGAGAAAATCAAGCTAAGTTTCTTATAGTATAAGAGCTTTTTATTTCTCTTCTATATACGTATTTTTCATAGTTACCCTTCCATTTAGAAAATCTGCTGTCCCAAATCCACCAGAACAGTTCCTCTTATTCATCAATGTGTTCTTAAATAATTTCCTTGTGTAATTCATTTTGTCTTCCTAGTCCAAAGTAATATTTTTCTCCTACATATAGCCATAGCACTCTATATAGCTCTTTTATGTCATGGTTTATGATATATTTGTGTTAATGTTTCATTTCTTTTTCAGGACAGAATTCTTTTCATTTCATTGTGTGAACATCTCATAACTTACTTCACATAATACTTTGCATGGGGTGATTATTAGCCATTACCTGGCAATAAACAAAAGTGGAATGAAAACATTTTACGGAGCTCTAAAAATATGACACTATCACTCATTAAATAAATATGTCTAATATGTGAGAGGCAATAGTATTCTTCAGGAAGCCAATAAGCCTTGGACAGTCACTTGATTGAAAAGGAATGGCTCAAAGCAAAAGGAATAACAATTATTAAATGTTTATTAAGCATTAACTATGTAGCAAGTAATTCTAAAATGTTAATATACATTAAATGATGTAACAATTACAAGAAATAATATTAGAGAGGATTAGTAACTTGCCCAAGCTCACACAACTAGCAAATAGCAAAGACAAGAGTTGCTTTGATGTAACTACTTCTTTAATGCTTCCAACAAAAAAAGTTTTAAAATCCCATTTATTATTCAAACATGATGCCACTCTCCTCTCTCTGTTCTCTCAATCTCCTCAAGAATGAATGTCTTCCCTCATCTGCCATTAACTTCATGCTCTTTTCTCCTAGGGAGAACTCATCACCATTACCAACGTCTTTGTTATTACAGGGACACCACCTCACAGCTGTATCCAGGCCTTTGGCAGGTGTACGCTCCCCTGTGGTCCTTGTGAGGATCTCGTTGCACATTCATGCACTTTCTATTTTTAGATGTTTATTTTTCCACAGGGCTCTTTGTGCTTTATTGGATCTGCTTAGAGATAATTGAAATCAGTAGGAAAAGCAGTAGTAGCAAAAAGTCTAATTTGCTCATTGTTAGCTAAAAATAATTTCTCAGGAGTTTATAACAATCCTTATCTTCCTACCTCTGTTCAACTGAATTTATAGGTACACAACTTTGAGCCAGAAATCTGCTAAAATACCAAATGCTGTCAAGAAAAATTATGTTGTTCTTGTTCTTCTTATATTGAAAACTTACTGTTCCACCCATAACAATCTTTTGCCCCCTTCTTATCTGATGACTTTCTGACCTTTCATAGTTTCTATCATGAATAATGCATCTTTTACACATACCTAAGCCAATTTGGCTATTATCCCTGCCGTACTTGAGAGAACGGTCTAAGATTACAACAATTATGAAAAAAATTGTATTCATAGAACTAATGCACAGTTAGCACCCTCCATCTAAATGTTTCTACATGTGCCTTATATTTAGATTATAATTTTTTACATATTTTGTATCTAAAAATATTAAAGCTCTTTAAACAAGAAGGAAGAATGAGGAGGAGTCTGTGATAAATATAAAGTATTGAGAGGTTATTACTAAATTGAGGTCTCAAAAATTGCAACATTTTGTTCTTTTTCACTATCCTTAGTGACAAATAGACTTTGTGGGGGAAGGTCAGAGAGAAAGGGAGAAAGAATCTAAAGCAGGCTCCATGTCCAGCATGGACTTGGGGTCTGATCTCATGACCCTAGGATCATGACCTGAGTTGAAATCAAGAGTCCGATGCTTAACCAACTGAGCCACTCAGGTGCCCTATCAAACTAGATGTTTTAATAAGTTTGAAAGATAAAACTAACCAATACAGCCAAAATACTAAACTCGATTTTTAAAATATTTTAAGTTTATTGATTTATTTATTTTGAGAGAGAGAGAGAACAAACAAGTGGGGAAAGGAAGAGAGTGAGAGAGGATCTCAAGCAGGTGTCACACTGTCAGTGCAGAGCCCAATGTGGGGCTTGAACTCATGCACCATGAGATTATGACCTGAGCAGAAACTAAGAGTCAGATGCTTAACCAACTGAACTACCCAGGCACCCCTAAACTTGATTTTTTTAAATAAAATTAATACACATATATTTGATACATGTTTTCTAGTTTGGGTTTTTACTATCAGAGATGCAGCATTTGGTATTTTATCAATTAAGAAAAAGTTGACATTTTCTAGGGAGGTAGAATTAAATAAAGGGAAATAAAGCTTACTACTTCCAAAGGGGAAAGAATTACAAAAATAAAGAAAAGGAACAAAGTATTTGCTAAGTGCTCAGGGTGAGAACCATAATCCAATATAATTCCTTTTGGAACACTATGTATAGACTGATTTTATTGTGAGCTCTGTGCTCCCCCTCACTTCAATATACTACACAAAATTTAAAGAAAAATATGACAAATTACAATTTGAGTATGTATTACTAGTAACTAAAGTATGCAACTAAATCATCCTATGCAAGTCAGAGAGAAAGAATAAATATCTTGGGGAAAAAAAAAACCCAGCTGATTTTGTGTGTGCATGTGTGTGTGGTGGATGATATTTTTTGGTCCCTGCCCTCCACCCCCAATAGTATTCAATATGAAAAAGAATGGAGTGATTTCTGCAATATATTAAGAAAATAGACTTGACACATAATAGATCAGAGATATGCCACCTATATATTCTTCTAAAAAATAATTAATTTAATTTCCAGCTCAACGTTATTCCAGCTAAGCACGGGGAACCTCAAAATCAGTCTAGTAATGATGAATTACATTATAAAAATGTAGCAATGACAATGTAGCAATGATTTGCTGAAATACAAAAGGCTAAAAAAGCTTTGAAGAAATATTAAATAACAAATATCACAAAGTTTTAAATAGATTGCAGGCAATAAAATAGTATTAAATATCATATGATATTTTGGTACAACTATTTCTTTTTGTTTTTTAATGTTTATTTTTGAGAGACATAGAGACAGAGTGCAAGTGGGGAAGGGGCAGAGAGAGAGAGAGAGAGAGAGAGAGAGAGAGAGAGAGGGAGAGAGGGAGAGACAGAATCTGAAGCAGGTTCCAGGTTCCAAGCTGTCAGCACAGAGCCCAATGTGCACAGGGCCTGAGGTCATGAATTGTGAGATCCTGAGGACACTCAATTGACTGAGCCACCCAGGCACCCCAGTACAACTATTTCTAAAGCTTTATAATAAAAATTGGAAGTCTGAAATAATTAGGAAAGTATGTGAATTGAAACAGACACCAAACATCAGCAGGAATGGAGAACAGCTGGAACTTTCATACATTATTGATGGGAGTTTAAAATTATACAACCATTTTGGAGAAAAGTCTGGGAGTTATTTTTAATTAGACATAAACCCAACTCAACTCCAAGGTAGTCACTCAGAATAAAAGAATGTGTCAAAAAAAAAAAAGACAGGGTGTTAAAGCGGTTTGATCTATGTGTTAGCTTCCTGGGACTACCATAAACAAGATACAACAGACTGCCTTAAAGAAAATGAATTTATTTTCTCTTAGCTCTGGAAACTTAAGTCCAAGATCAAGGAGTCAACAGGTTTGGTTTCTTCTGAGGCCTCTCTCCTTGACTTGCATATGGCTGACCATCTTCTCGTGGTATCAACATATGGTCTTTCCTCTGTGCATATGCAACCATTATATTTCTTATATATAATGGGTGTATATTCAGTTGTCCCCAAATACAGTCACAGTCTGAAGCTAGGGGTTAGGTTCAGCCTAACCATACCAACTCATAATACTGACATACTGGAAACAACCAAATGCCTATCAACAGGAGAAAGCACCAAGTTAGGTACATTTATATAGCACAACACTATTCAGCTACTAAATGAGACAATATACTCATATATATAACACTATGAATATATTTCAAAAACATGTAGACAAAAGAATATAGAAAAAATGCATACTCTGTGATTCAATTTTTATGACACAAGACTAAGACTTGAGGTTACAAGTAAGAATGCGGTTGCTTCTGCAGGTTTGGAAAATGGTCCGGAATAATTTCTCTTATTTTGAGTTGTGGGTACATGGATGCATACAATTTTTAAAACTCATTGAAGCAACAGATTAGTGTATTTTAATTTTATTGTATGTAGAATTTTACTCAATTTCATAACATTAGGGTGGCAGATTTTAGATAAAAAATTTCTATGATAATAAACATCAATACATTTAAAAACCTTGAACTAAGTATCTTAAAAACAAGAATTACTCAAATTTGAAATACAGATATTTGCATAACAGATATATATTTAAAAGCAATGACTCAAAGTTCTCAAGTAAAAAGAACAATGCCAAAGACTAGCCAATGCAAAAAAATAAGAAACAAAGATTAGTAAACTGTTATTAATTTGTTTCATTTGTTTATGTGTGTCTTTGCTAAATACAACTATAACAGAGGTTTAAAAAGAGAATGATGCATTTTTTTAAAAGCAGAAGTTAATGAATTGAAAAGACAAAAAACAACAGAATTAGTAACGATAAGTGATAGGTTAAAAGACATTAACCCAACAAAGTGAAAATATTCAGAGATAAATAGGAAATTAATTAGATTTTTGAGGTATAATTTCTCATAAAGCATTATAAATATATTTGAAAATGATTCAACGGAAAAGTTTAGGGGTATATAAATTATTAAAATTGGTAGAAGAACAATTATAAAGCCTTAAATAGATGAATCATTAAAAACAGAGAATGTTGACAAAAAATGTTCTTCTCTAAAATGTTGCAATCAATATGATTTCTCAAGTGAACAATTACAAATTCATTGAGCAAATAATGTTGGTACAATTTAATTCAGAAAGAAAATGAAAGATTCCCAATTCCCCTCACAAAGTCAGCATAACCATCAAACAATGTAGACAAATCTTACATACTTTGTCAGAACTAAATTGTACTATTTCTACAGTGTTTCTGATACTCTTGGTTGGGCTTGAATACAAATTGAAGCCCTAGGTTTTCTGGCCAGCTGGACCCCTACTCTAAGCTTACTCCTGTGATTGCCATCCTCTTGTCTTTTCTATGAAAGGGCACACTTTGAGAGAGGTAGGTTCTTATGGGATGGATTTTGGTCCATGAAAAATGAGGTTATAATTTTTTAAAATGCTTTCTCCATTCTTCTCTCTGTAGACTATTTAGACGAAGTTTCCTTTGCATGGTGTTATGGACTGAACTGTGTCCCTCCAAATTCTAATGCTGAAGACGTAACCGCCAGTATCTCCCTTGGAATGTGACTATATTTGGAGATAGGGCCTTTAAAGAGGTGATTACACCAAAATGAGGCTGTTAGGGTTGGCCCTAATCCAGTCTGATTGGTCTCCTTATAAGAGGTAATTTGACACAAGCAAAAACACCAGGAATGAGCATACACTGAGGAGAGACCATTTTGAGGACACACTAAGGAGGTGGCTATCTGCAAGTCAAAGAAAGAGACCTCAGAAGAAACCAAATCTACCAACATCAGCAGACAGTCATCTTGGATGACTATCTTCCAGAATGAAGAGAAAATGTTCTATTGTTTAAACCACTCAGTCTGTGCTATTTTGTTACAGTAACCCTAGCAAACTAATATACATGACCAAGCTACTTATCATGTTGTTACCTAGTTTGTCACCAAGAAGTGGCCAACAATAGTCTATGACATTAGTCACATTTTTTCCTGCTTATCTTTGCTTCCTCACTCCTACAAGACATGTACTTCCCAATTAAAGCATCAGTACTTTCTTTAATCCTTGTTTTAGACTTTGCTTTCTAAGCTAAGACAGCAAACTGGTAAAGGTCTGATTTTAAGAAAAAAACAAAAAACAAAGACCAAGATCAATTATAGCAATACAAAAAGTCTAAAATAAATAAAATCTCTGGACATTAAAATAATACAATGAACAAAAAAATATTAAGTATTAAGGAATTTATATTAGCCATTAAATATTTAAATAAAATTAAATAATTCATCTTTGAGTCCTGATCAAAGCTGAAATCTATCATGAATACATATATTCACATATGAAAACACACACACAATTACATGAAAAACAGTTCTTAAATATTTTTTTAATAGTAAAGTACTTGACACATTCATAGTAAAATCAATAAAGTAAAAGAGTCAGAGAAAAAAGGTGGAAAAGGAAATGAGAAATGACATGTCATGTAACTGCCACTTACATTGCTCTGGAGGAATTAATCTATTAAATAAACAAAAACAAAGTTACAAATACTAGAAAGCAGCAGGCAGAGATTTCACTATTTTTTAGGGATTTGATTTGGTTTTCATTTGAAAGACCCAATAACTCAACTGAAAAAGTATTACATATATGATAATTTGGTGACCTTGCAGTTAGCAATTGTCATTCAGGTATAGATAGATAGATAGATAGATAGATAGATAGATAGATAGATAGCTTGATTTAAATAATATATAAAACATTTAGGGGCACCTGGGCGTCTCAGTCAGTTAAGCGTCTGACTTTGGCTCAGATCATGATCTCACGGATTGTGGGTTTGAGCTTTGCATCAGACTCTGTGCCGACAGGTCAGAGCCTGGAGACTGCTTTGGATTCTGTGTTTCCCACTCACTCTGCCTCTCACTCGCTCATTCTCTGTCTCTCAAAAATGAATAAATGTTAAAAAAAAAAGAATGTACATATATAAAAGTAACAATTTAGAAAATATAATAAAGGAAAATAACTACAGCATCAGAGGAATAGCAAAAAAGCATAAAATATCAAGACATAAATGTAAAAATAAGTGTACTGCACTTATAGAAGGAAAATATTAGAACTTTACCCTGGAGGATATAAGAAGACTTAAATAATTGGAAAGATTTTTCATATATTTTGACTCACTATTTTAAAGATATAATTTAAAAATTACAAAGCTATAGTAAATACCACAATATCTAGGAAATGACTATTTTATTATCAATGGTTTAGAAGTGAAACCCAAAAACCAAAATTATATTTTATATCTATTAAAGTAATTATTACAATCAGTAGAGAAAATGCAAACTATTAAGCAAACTACATCGGTTAAAAAAATAGCTACTTTAATAAGTGGATCTCCACCATTTTCTTTTGAACAAAATAAATTTTAAATTAATCACATATCTACATATATAATTTTTATGAGTGCTAAAAATGATGAAATTGTAATTGTGTAGAGAGACAAGACTTTCCAGGCATAACACAAAATTAAGAATCATAAAAATATGATACATTTTATTATGTAAAAACTGAAACTTAATGTTCAGCATAATATGGTAAGAACATGAAAGGCAGCTATAAAATAAGGAAATATTCACCACACATATGACCTTAAAATGCTGATATTTCTATTATACATAGAACATTTAACAGCACAACATAAAGCAAATGAACAAAATACTATAGACAGTTTTTTGAACAACTAATTTGAATGTCAAATACACATGTGGAAAGTTGTTCTCTCTCACAGCACAGCTGTCCTGATCTGCCACTGTGAAAGGCTAACAGAGAGCAATGGACTGAGAGAAAGGGGGCAGCAGGGAAGGAGCCTCCTTCTCACTCCCTGCATGACCTTAGCCATGTGTGTATCCATGTGGACCAGCTGGAAACTACAGGATGCACCTAGGCTTGAAATGTTTGCAGATAGCTTAGCAAAAGGCTCTCCAGCAACCAAGCAGATCTCAGCAGGAGTGGTTTTACAGAAGCACAGAACCCTGCACCTTGGAGAAAAGAAACCAAAACCAAAACCAAAACCAAAACCAAAACCAAAACCAAAACAAAACCAGAAAAACTTCCCCACGAGCCCCAAAACGCCTGCCATCTAGAAGTATCAAGGATGAGTAAGTGTTAGCCTGAGGGTAGCAGCACTTGATAGAGAATTCCAATTGCTTCCCAGTCAAGAATATAGCTTATGTGCCTTTGTGTGCATCCCACCAACACCCTATCCTGGGGAGGAAATAGAAACAGGAAGGAAGGAAGTAATAAGAGAAAAATAAGAGTGATCTGTAGAGCATGTTTCCTTCCCTGGTGAAGATTCCCAGTCAAGGTCAAGACTGAGGCAGGGTAAAGGAAGAGATGTGTTTAGAACTTTTTGGAGGCTTCTCTAATGTGACTAGAAAGCTGTTGGATTTGCCAAATTTATCATTGAGGAATGGAAACTGAGGGGTCCTATATTTTCTTTCCATGGAGGTACCATTTTAGTAACTTCACATTCACTTCATCTCCACATTCTTCATACAATTCTGAGCTAAGGTTTGAATTGTAGAACTCAGGTTGTTCAGTGACATGTGACCTTAAGTAGGCCAGTGATTGAGAATTCAGTAGTTATGTAGAATCAGAACTAAAGACAATTAGTAAGGATGCATCTAATGGCAGTCAACTGCAGAGACAACCACATATTCTTTCTATTAAGATTCTTGTTTGATATTCAATTTTTTATTTGCTTCTAGTTATGAAGAAGTCTAAGTTATTCAGCTATATTTTATAAATTATTTTTGTAGAAATATATTATCTCAGAGAAAGAAAATGACTATTAGGCTAAGATGTGGTGAAAGAGTGATTTAATTAAGTAGACCCATGTCTAGTTAGGAAATAACTAACTCAGATGCCGTTTCCCCTAGAACAATATAGCAACTGATGGAGAAACTCTGGTAATTGGGGGAATTTTTTTTCTTATTTTTAATAAAAGATAAATTATGTATAAACTATAGAGAAGTGTTCTTCAAGGCAATAAAATGTTAATCAGGAGAAAAACAAGCTAAATAAAGGTTTTTAAGTAATTATAATGGATACTATTACTGCATTTTCTCTTTTTTAATTTTACTGATTTAAAAAAAAACTGTTTCATAAAACAATGTCATATACAGCATTGTTGGGCCTGTGATATATGTGATATATTTGTCAATAATAGCATAGAGTAACAGGTGGGAGCAAAGCTATAACGGGAAAGATATCAAATGTCAAAGTAGTCATTATAATAGTATTGTGGAATTTAACAATAGATATAATATGTAAAACAAAAATGCCCCAAAATGGCACTGGTTTGGATAGAATAAAAAAAAACCCTTAAGCTCTGATACTTCGAGACCCTTAGTCCATTAAAGCATCAAACAGTCATGATTCCCATTGTGTCTCTCTAGACTGAAGAAGCTATGACTCTGTCGTAACTTCCAATCTAACTCAAACTTGCAGGGAGTGCAGAAGAGCAGGGCGTGGAGAGACAGCGGAATCAGACTGTAATTTTTAGAGTACACACTGGAATATTTGGAATATATACTGGTTCAAGTCAAGCTGATCAAGAATTACACATCCACGAAACCTACATTCAGTGTTCTCATTGAGGGAAATAGTCATTAAAATATTTCTTTTTTTTTTCAGTATATTTATTTGAGAGAGAGAGAGAGAGAAGGCACATAAGCAAGGGAAGGGCAGAGAGAGAAGAAGAGGGAGAACTCCAAGCAAGCTCTGGGCTCTCCGTGCACAGCCTGACTCAGGGCTTGAACTCAGGAGCCATGAGATCATGACCTGAAGGGAAACCAAGAGTTGGACGCTCAAATGACTGAGCCACCCAGGTGTCCCATTACTTCATTTTTAAATTCATGTTAATTTACTCTAGATGGCACACAAATGGCGTAACACAAAAGAGGAGAGGCATTTGGATAAATCATTGGAAGAAATGTATGTACAGCACATCCAACCACTCACTATGTCCTTTACAAGGGTCAGAGAATTTGGTGACTGTAGGCAGAGAATAATTGTACTTTTTAGACTAGAAATGCTGAAGAAAAAGTTTCATTTCCTGATCTTACTGACACGGAGAGAAACTCAATCTGATAGAGTTCATAGGATCCTATTCCCCTGACCATAGAGGGTGCTAATACTTCTCAAAGTAGGCTACTGTGGAAATTTAAAATTGAGTTGACACCACAGGAATGGAAAGACATTAGAGCTGAGGAACTGGATGATGTGTCTCAGGAACTACCACATCTCAGGAAAACATACCAAGATCTGAGGTTCTTATATTTTTCTAAGCTTGATAATTCCATTTCCCCTTTGATTATATGATCTAACAATATCTTATTTTTAAAATGTTTATTTATTTTAAGAGCACACACACGAGTTGGGGAGAGGCAAAGAGAGAGAGAAGGAGAGAGAATCCTAAGCAGCCCAACGCCAGCTGGATCCCATAAACTGTGAGATCATGGCTGGGGCCGAAATCCAGAGTCAAATGCTTAACCAACAGACTGAGCCACGCAGGCGCCCCCTAAAGATACCGTTTGGCTGGAGTTTGGCAGAATTAGTTTCTTCTGTTTTCTTTCAAAGAGCACTTTGATGACCTAATTTCAACACAGTCATATCATATATAATTGCTATGCGTTCTTCCCCTGTAGCAAGCTTCTTGAACAGAGAGTCTGAAACCAAGGCTTTTTTAATTTCCAGGAAGCAACTGGTTCTGTGCCGGCACACTCAGCTGGGTTCATACCAAAAGAACTGAACACCAAACATCACACGGCATAGTATTTTTTGTCTATTTGTTTGTATTTGTATTTTCTATTTCTTTGTCTCCCATATATGGTAACTCACACAAACATGAGTCTGATTAAGGGGTCTCAGTTTACAAGGTCATGAGGGATGTTGTCTCCTTGCAGTTTTTTTCTTTTTCCTCTCTCTCTTTATTTTTTCTCTCGTTAGTGAGGGGACCCTACCACACCGCCAGTAAAATTCAATAAGTAAAACAATTAACCTGTAGTGATAAGTATCTAATATCTACCTTTTTGTCATTGTAATAATTTGTACTTCATCAAGGTCAGAATGCATATAATAAATGTGTCTGCCTGAATTATCTTTGTCTTTGAATTTTATGTTGGCTTTGAGTGGTAGTTCCCCATTTATTCCTTGCATGGGAGTGTCAGTGAGAAAAGAAAAGAGAAAAAACGCATGAACCATTTAGATACAGAAGTGGCTGTTTAATTGTTCTTGAGTAGTCTCTTGAAAGAATGAATGCTTATATTTTAGTATTTAAAAAACTCCAACAGATCATACATTTATCTTAGTTCAAGTAAAACCCCAAATCTGATACATAAACACATTAAAGAATAAAATTTATAGTGTCAGTAAAGTATACCATGACTTTAATTTCTGAAGATAACTGATAAGTTACATTGGTAAAAAATAATGTCCAATTACAAAAATAGTGACTCAATTTTTTCATAGAGACTTGTTTGTCTACTCATGAAACAACATATTCAAGGAAGTTATTAAAGTATGTTAATGTAAATAAAGAATGTTAACATTAGTAAAAATACATTTAATAATTTTATGCAGTTCTGAGTAAAACTGAAGAGAACATACATGTGTAAATTTTAATGCTGTCTTTGGCATTGTCTATTTGGGATACATGTGTCAAGTACATTATTTTACCTTAAGATTCTTAATTTGTAAAATGTAGAGCTTAATACTAGCCTTATTTCACTTTTTTTTTTTTGATTATGTAAGATGTGAAAGTGTTTTTAAAGTGAAACAATAATGGAGAACCACCTTTGGAATAAGAACTCCAAAAAAAAAAAAAAAAAGTGCAGAGACCACACTTTTTTTTTTTTTTTGTAAATGCAAAGAGACCACTGTCAAAATTTGTCCAAATCAACATTTAAAGGACTCCAGAAATTGACCAAAAATGTGTAAAAAATCACAGAAGCATTTATTCAAGAAAAATATTGAATCTCAGGGAAAGCAATATGCATTAGGATGTTTTGACATAACCTACTCCTATCCTCCTTTCTCCAACCTCAATACTAACTTTAAAACAAGCAATCTAACAACTAGTCAGCATCTTAGAAGCCACTGGAGGGGTCAGAATGCATTGGAGTCTTCCCCAGAGTGTTGTCCCCAGGGAGTTATTACTAATGGATCCATCTGGGCTTGTCTGGTGGCAGCTTGATAATATTCCACTTCAGGTTCTGTCTTTATTTGGCTTGACCCAGTGCTCTCTCTGTACAGAAGTCCTATCCCTAGTGCATTTGTCTAAAATAATCAGCTGTAGTTGCTTCCCATCAGTGACTGAAGTGGCAGTAAGAGTTGGGGCTAACAGGAAGCTAATCAAATTACTTAAAGGAAAAACTGAGGACGAGGGATCTTGGAAATGTTCCAACATGTTTGTGGAAATCTAGTAGACACATACGCACAACTGTGTGCATTTCCAGAAAAGATTGGAGAAGGCCCTAATCTTTCACCTCTGACTGAGCTTGAGGATTCTGCACAGCCAGGTAATGAAACAAGGCAGAGATGTGGACTGTCTGCTAAAGCAATAGGAGTTATCCCTAAAAAAGAATCCTGAAGCAAAGGCTGGGAGACTTATTAGTTCAAGACAAGAAATGCAATGTCTATCCACTAATTAGCTGACTACTAGGCTAATTGAGCAGATTTCAGAGGGTATACATGACAAAGAATACAGACTTTACAGAATTAAACCAGAAAATTGCAACAGAGTAACCACATTACGTTATTTAAAACCCAATTTCCTTTTTTTGTATTATTAAAAAAACTTTCTTAATGTTTATTTCTTTTTGATAGAGAGAGAGAGCACATGCAGAGGAAGGGCAGAGAAAGAAAGGGAGACACAGAATCCAAAGAAGGCTCCAGGTTCCAAGCTGTTAGCACAGAGCCTAACACAGGGTTGAGACTCATGAACAGCAAGATTATGACCTGAGCCAAAGTCAGAAGCTTAACCAACAGAGCCACCCAGGTGCCCCTAAAATCCAATTGCAACAAAGGATATGAAAATCCAAAGAAATAGAAAAATATAGCCTCTACCTAGTAAAATAATAATAATAATAATAATAATAATAGTCAATAGGATCTTTTTAATGAAGCCCATACACTGAACTTAGTTGGCAAAGGTTTTAAGTTAGAAATTCTAAGTATGTTGAAAGACTAAAGAAAACCTTGTCTAAGATTAAAGGAAGATTAGATATCTTGCCAAATAAAAATATCAACAAAAAGATGGAAATTATCTTTAAAAAGAGAACCAAATAGAAATTATCGACTTCAAAATAAAAAATGACATTAAAAAAATTAGTGGATTCAATAGCAGATTTGAACTAGAAGAAGAAAAAAAAGATGTTAATTTTAATGACCAATGCAATTACTAAGAAAATAATTTGTGAAATGTAATGAAAAAACAAAAAAATTCTAATATATTTTTAAAAATCTCACTTAAAGACAGTAATCTAAGAATAGAAACAAAAACTGGCAGAGTTGAAGGGAGAAATATATAATTCAATAATAAAAGTTGAAGCCTTAACACTCCTTTCTATAAAGCATAGAGCAAATAGATCAATAAGAAAATAGAAAACTTGACATGAGTATAAAGCAATTAGATGCTAGATACAGCACACTTTTCCAGAAGGAATATATACATTCTTTCCCAATTACTCATGAATATTCTCCAAAATTTACCATATAATGGACCATAAAATAAGCCTTAATGAAGATAAAATATCAAAGTCATATAAAGTATATTATTCTCAGTGTTAAATGCAATGAAATTAAAATCAATAACAGAAGTTAACAAAACCCAATGACATTATTTTGAGAATTATACAAATATATGGAAATTAATAAATAAGTCAATAAGTCAAATAAGAAATCAAAAAGGAATTAGAAAAGTGCTTTCCAGATGAATAAAAATGAAGACACCAAAATCTCAACAAAGCGGGTCTAATGGGAACATGCCTTAACATAATAAAGGCCATACATGAAAAACACACAGCTAATATCATATTCTGGGGTAAAAAACTGAGATCTTTTCCTCTGAAATCAGGAATAAGACATGGATGCTCACTATTGCCAGTTTTTTTCAGCATAGAAGTAGAAGTCCTAGCCACAGGGATGAGATGAAAGGAAGGAAGGAAGAAAGAAAGAGAGAAAGGAAAGAAGGAAGGAAGGGAGAGAGGGTGGGTGGGAGAAAAAAGAAGGAAAGAAAGAATGGGCAACTGCATTGGAATAGAAGTTAAACTGTCGCTATTTGTATTGATATGATACTATACATAAAAACCCTCAAGACTCCACCAAAAAAACTGCTAGAAGCAATAAATGAATTCAGTAAAGTTGCAGGATACAAAAATCAATATTTAGAAATTGGTAGTGTTTCTATTCACTAACAACAAAGTAATAGAAAGAGAGATTAAGAAAACAGTTATATTTAGTATTGCACCAAAAAGAATACCTATACTCTGAAACCTATAAAACACTGATGAAAGAAATTAAAGATGGCACAAATAGATATTTCATGCTCATGGATTAGAAGAATATTATTAAATGTTCATACTAGTTGAAGCAATCTATAGACTCAATGCAATCCTTAGCAAAATACCAAGAGCATTTTTCACGGAACGAGAACAAATAACACTAAGGTTTATAGGGAACCACAAAAGACCCTGAATAGCCAAAGCAACCTTGAGAAAGGACAAAGCTGGGGTATAACAATTCCAGATTTGCAAAACTGTAGTAATCAAAACAATGTGGTACAAGCACAAAAAAAAAAAAAAGATACTTAGATCAATAGAACAGAAAAGAAAACCCAGAAATAAACCCACAATTATATGGTCAATTAATCCATCATAAAAGAGGCAAGAATGTACAATGGGGAAAAGATAGTCTCTTGAATAAGTGGTGCTGGGAAAACTGGACAGCTACATGCAGAAGTTTGAAACTGGTCCACTTTCTAACACCGTATATAAAAATAAACTCAGAATGGATTTAAGACCTAAATGAGGGGCATGAAACCATAAATATTCCAGAAGAGAACACAGGCAATGATTTCTTCAACATTGGCCATTGCAACATTTTTATAGATATGTCTTCTAAGAGAAGGAAAACACAAACAAAAATAAACTATTGAAACTACCTAAAAATAAAAAGTTTTTGCACAGTGAAGGAAACCAATAATAACATGAAAATTCAATTTACTGAATGGGAGAAGGTATTTGTAAAATGAGAAATCTGCTAGATAAAGAACTTATATAACTCCACAACAAAACAATCAATTAAACAATGGGCAGAGGACCTAAACAGACATAGAGATGACTAAGAGATACATGAAAAGATACTAAACATCAGGATGGCTAGTATCAAAAGGACAGGAAATAACAAGCGTTGGCAACAATGTGGAGAAAAGGGAGCCCTCATGCACTGTTGGTGGAAATGTAAATTGGTACACTCAGTATGGAAAAGAGTATGGAGGTTTTCCAAAAAATTAAAAATAAAATAACTAACTGCATGATCTGGTAATGCCACTACTAACCATTTACTGAAAGAACATGAAAACACTAACTCAAAAAGGTATCTGTACCCTGGTTTATTGCAGCATTATTTACCATAGCTTCTTCTCCTTTAAATCTCAGGATACTTCAAAATTTATTTTCTTTATTTTAGGTTAGACACATTAGTTAGGTTAAACATTTCATTCAAAATCTTACAGTTCTTAAATGCCACCACCAAGACGGGCCCACCCAAATCAATTCCACTGTAAACGAAATTCTCTTGTCCACTAACATATATATTTTATTCAAGATTAAATGAATAAAAAGCATTTATTCAAAACAATGATATTTTTACAGCTGTCTTACAAGTGTTCCAGGAGATTTATCATTTGAAGCAGGGTTTAACTGAATATACATTCCTGTATCAAAGAAATGTTGAGAAAGTAAAGTTTCAAGCTTTATTACCATGAGTCCTTTTCAGCCCATTCTTCTCACTCTGTGGTCACCTGTTTTGAGGTGTTGTTCATTTTAATATGTGTCTGTCTGAGTCTATTGGAAAGCATTTAGAGGACACAATAATAATCATCATTCAAATGACAAATAGAAAGGAAACCCTCAAGTAAATATAGAAAGTAGCTAAACAAATAAATGTGATTACAAATGGGAAGGCGGCATTTGTGCAGTAACTCGAGATTAAGTAAAGAGTTAATGTGGAATCTAAATTGCTTACAGTGGCTTCCACCAAGGTAGTGATAAGAATCCGTGTTTTTATATCCATACAAAGACCTTTTACCTGAATTTTGGACAATCTTAGTTTTGATGTGTTCTATTTGATCTGCTTCTTTGCTGCCCTTGGAATAATTTTACTTGGAGTTCTTTTGTAAAGTCTCTCTTACTGATGATCATAATATCTTCAAAATTTTAAAGCTAAATCTTAGAAGCAACCTAAGTCCAGTCTTATCATTTTACAGGCAAGGAATTTGAAATCAAGATAGATTAAGACTAACCCAAATATTTTTTTCCTTCAAACTATGAGAAGTTTTCTATTCCAGATAAAATTCTTGAATTGTTCAAATTTTACTATTGTTTTCCTTAAGATAATACATCTATTGAATAATTTAACATTATTTTCTTCTTTTTAATCTGAGCTATTTAAATGGCTCACATGTTCTCTTCATTCTTATTCTTAAATGACAAATATCTATCCAAACCAGTCAACTGCCAGAACACAGGATCCATGGTTCCTTTTAGCCTCTCTCACTGTAATGTTCAGCAATGAAATATTCAAACTCTCTAATCTTTAGAAATCTTTGAAATCTCCACATTAAAGGGTTTTTAATCATGTTGCTGTGCTGGAGTAAGAGTGGATATCCTCCACTGCCTTTTTTGTCTGGCTACTTGTGTACAAAGAGCATAATTTATTCCCAGCAATGTGAAGCTGAGATTCTCTCAAGGTCAGAGAAAATACAGACAAGGCTATACCTACAATGTATAATGTATTTTGTAAAAATTTCTCAATAACCCTATAACTTTGCAATCATTATTTGCACTACCTTTGATTCAGAACAGATTCTAAGTAGGGCTGTCATTCATTCTTCAATAAGAATTGCACGTAAATAAGAGATCTGGTTTCTTTACCCATTTTGTGTATGCATAAGTTAAAATTATCTTATAACTTACATATGAAGGATTTTAAAAACTAGAACAATTTTTACCAGAATTCAGCTCAAAAACCTCAATAGTATCAATGAAAGCCAAGAATGTATTACAGGCATTCTATAAACATTTGTTCAACTAAATTACAGAAGATTTACTCATTTTTTATTCTTTTTCTTTCTTTTTGCTTCCTCTTCTCTAAACCAGTCCAATTTATTCTTGTATAAACTCATTCACAAGCATTCTACAGCCTGAAATTTCTAAAGTGCCTAGACTTAGATAAAAGCAGCTAATTCCATTTTCCAGGCCACAAGAGGCACATGCTTTCCAGGCTGATTTAGAAACCATTATAGCCAGAGTAGGAAGGATCCAACAAAGAGTGTTTGGGCTTTATTTTCAGAAAGAAATCCAGAATAACAGACAGAAATGACATGAATTAAAAGCACGCCCTAGAAGAGGAGTGCCTTGGGGAGTCAAAGAGAATAGTATTTGTCCTCTTATTAGGAGCTTTGTTAGCAGTCTATTAAGAATAGGGTGGTAGTTAATTATAGATAAACACACAGAAATGGGATGTGGCTTTGATATAGTGAATATATGCATTTTTAAAAATAATTTACTAATTATATTTTATATACTATAATGACTGTTACTAAACTTTCATCAAGTGCTGATCGTTAGTGAGAAAAAATTTTCCTAAGCCAATATAAATCCCCCTGAATAAGAAAGAGACCATGGAATAAATTCTTTGATGATATTAACTATTTACTTCATTTCTGTCATTTCTTTGGCTACATTCCCTAGTTTCAAAGTTTATTTCTTGCTCTCTTCCATACCCTTAGTATTTCAACTTTCCTCCTCATGGTACTTATCTCTCTGTTGTCTTATATTCTAGAATGAACACACTGTCTGCCCACTTTAGGATATATTGATATTATTTTTTAAGTATTTAAGTGTTTTATGTCTTAAGTTTATTTTTTATAAAGACAGAGTGAGCTGGGGAGGAGCAGAGAGAGAGGGAGATACAGAATCTGAAGCAGGCTCCAGACGTGGGGCTCGAACCCACAGACTGTGAGATAATGACTTGAGCCGAAGTCGGACGATTAACCGGCTAACCCACCCACGTGCCCCAGTACATATTGATTTTAATCTAGGCCTCGTTGTGGCATTAACAAACTGTAAGCAAAATGGGTATAGTTATTTCCATAATGTGTGCTTAGTCCTTCTTGGCTGAGACATTTTTGCCCAAACAACATGCCATGTTAAAATAATCTCTTACAGTGCTGTTTGGGTGGGTGGGTGATGGGGACTGTAAATTATCACTTTGCCTTATTTTTCCTGAAATTGAAATGAATAAACCAAATGAGTGTGCTTTCAAAAAGTTTAGATCTGACAGAACTCTGGTTGCAGAAAATGATTTAGTAAATCTGCATATGTTATTATTTTAGCAGCTCAGAAAGAGAAAGATTGATTTAAATTTTTTTTCTAATTTTTTAAATATTTATTTATTTTCTGGAGAGAGAGAGAGAGACAAAGTGTGAGCGAGCAGGGAAGAGCAGAGAGGGGGAAAGCTGTCAGCACAGAGCCCGATGCAGAGCTCACACTCATAACTTAAGCCTAAGTCAGACTCTTAACCGACTTGGCCATCTAGGTGCCCCAAATTTTATTTTCTATTGCAATATCCATTATCTAATTATTTTAAAATCATATAGACATATTGTCAATGGATTACTGTTTGCCTTAATTTTTAATTAATGTTTATTTGTAAAAAGGGCTCTACTTTCCCCCTGGCTTCAAAATTCAAATGGGACTGTATAAATAAAGCAGAAAACAAAACCGCAGATCAACAATAGTAGCTTATCTCCAAAAGTCACCTTTTACATGACCATTTGGTCTGAATATTTTGTCCATTCTCCTTCTTTGTAGTTTCTTAATCCCTTGACTTTTGAGAGCTCCCCTGTCTAACACAAGTCCTTCTTGTTTTTTACTGTTTGAACTTTTGTATGTCACATTTAAATGCCTTCCTATGGCCCACATTAGCTTTATATTTCACAATTTTGTAGTTAGAATAACTGGAATCACCACAAGAACCAGCTTTGCAATATGCTAGACTATGGGGAGGCAATAGATAAATCCTTATATTATTTCCTCAACAACTTATAATTTTACCTTGGAGAGTTATATTATCAGAACTCTTATTTTACTTTTTAACTAATAAAGACTCTACTGATTTATAATTGTCAAGAATGGGTGCACTGAGTAATATAATTAAAATTAAGTAAATATAATAAATAATATAAAATATTACCAGAATAATAGATTATCCATATACCAAGAGGAATTCCGATATTAATGATTAATATTTTTGAGTACTTACCTTGTGCCAGGTCCTGGTCTACTAGCTTTACATACATTAACTAATTGATTCTTATAATAATCTTATGAGATCAGAACTATGATTTCAATTTTACCCATTAGAGAACTAAAGCAGAGAAGTAAAGTAATTTGTCCAATGTTTTACCCAAACACAGCTAGTGAGTGATTGAGGTGGGATTTAAACTCAAGCAACAGGACTCTGGAGCTCAGAAGACTTAACCACAATGCAGGTCTGAGGACTACATTTGAAAAGATATTGCCATAGAACTTATTTATATTCTTCGTTACATCAATATTCTAGAGTATGAGCAATGAGCTAAAGACATTGGAACAAAAAAGAGTAATGCAGATTTACTTGATGATTTTTTGGTTTTTTGGAGCTTTAAGTTTAATGGAGAAAAGAAGGCTAAAATTAATCTTACAGATATTAAACAATTTTGGTACCTACTTCTAAAGGAATATAGAGACTTAAGAGGGTGTATGAAAGGTAATTTAAGATAGTTGAAAATAGGAATGATGAGAAAAGCAACCCTAATGAATGCGCTAAAGTATTGGAAATAATAGAGGTGGTTTGGTGAAATGGGAAAGCAAGGAGATGCCAGTGAATGGGGAGGAGGCTGAAAACTCTTCCAGGCAGAGAGAACCGCATACATGAAATCCTCAAGACAAGTTAGTGTCACTGTTTTTGTGGAACTACAGAAGAAGTATAGACTCCATCATGTAGAACTCTGTAGACATGTTGAAGACCTTGGACTATTGCAAGAGCAATGGGAAGCTACTAAAGGATTTTCAGCAATAAGCAATTTATTCATTCTAGCTGAACTGTGGAGGACAGAATGAAAGGGTGTACCTATAGAATTTAATAAAAAAGTCAATAATAATTATAATGATTTAGACAAGTTTCTTTCTGGTGCATCTGGATTTATAGTAAAGGGAAATGCAATTGTTTTATCTGTTAATTAAAAACATTTAACATTGTAAATAAGTCTGTAGGACCACAGTTAGAAAGCTTAATTATCCTTGACTTCTGAGATGCAGAGTATTAAAAAAAAAAAAAAGGATTTGTAATCTAATGACAAATCTTGAACTCTACTCTTTGCAAGTTATGTATCCTTGGGCAAGCTCTTCACATGGGAAGGGAGAGTGGAGGTAGAGGGAGGCAAAAAACAAAAACAAACCCCAAACCAAAACAAAACCAAACCAAAACAAAACCTAAAAACTGCTAAAAACATTCTTATTGTATAAAGGAGACACATTTGTTCAAAATGTGTGATAACATAAGGTTAATATGTTGCTTGCTTTAAAGAAAAATAACGGCAATAACATTACATTCTATTTAATTTATTAGTCAAGCGGGTTTATTTTACATATATCAAGTAGAGTTAAAAGGTTAAATCAGTTAAAAAACTGATGTAAATATCAGTTTTCAGGAAATTTTCTTTTGTGGAATATCTCATTCCTCAAAAAAAAATGAAACATGACTCTACATCAAGGGTGTAGTATGAAAACATTCAATGAGTTAGCACATATTTATTATGTGTTATATGTAGTTCACTAGATTTGACACTTCATAACCATGCACATTCTTGGTTGATAAACTAAAAGTTCTGTAGTTCTATGCCTTAGAAATTTCTAAGCTGATTTTAATTATATGTGAATTTATGGATTAAGCATTTCTTAATGGGTTTATGAGGGAGATAAGTTTATGCTTCTAAGCAAGATATTTATGGCTTTGCAAATAACCACAATAAAGATATTCTGCTAGAAATACATCCACTTTAAAGAAAAGAAAAGAAAAACACAATTCTATTCTTGCCTCAACTAAATCCGATCTAATTCTACTACTAAAAATGTTATCAGCCCTGTATATTGATACATTTTTTACCAGTAAGTAGAAAAAGTTACTGTGGCTAATATTTGATTGAAAAGGATGTTGCAGCTGTTGGGGAAAAAAAGGAAAGAGAAAGACACTAGATGCTTGTTCCTCAGGCTAATTTGCTGCCTCTAACCTTGTATTTGTTGACCCTCACCTTTTGTCCACATTTTCCTCTCACCACAAGTACGTACTCATAAATTTCAGTTCCCAACCTTATTACATTTGAGATTGTAAAATGCCAGAAGCTATGGTGCTAAAAGTACTGCCTCTCCAACAATTTTCTCCAATGATATTAACCTTGAATGCAAGAGATGTAAGTGATGGAGAGTTTACAACATGCAATAAGTTATACTATTTAGTATAAACCCTTCATTTAAAGGAAAATGACTAGATTTGGAGATCAAGTGAACTCTATAATCACACGGATACTCTTGGCCCTTTGATGAGTATATTTAATGTGGTACCACAACAAAAACAACAAAATCACTGTGATTTTAGATGTCCTCATTTAAAAAGTTGCTATTAAAAAAAAAGTTGATCTACTTGGATTACTAATTTCAGATGACTCAGTAAAGTAAAGTCCATGAACACAATGATAATTCATAGTAGGTAGGTATGTGAGATGTATAGTTTTGGCTTATATATATTGACTACTTCAAGTTTGGTTCAGTTAAATCCCATTGTTTTAATAATTATGAAAGATATATAAAACCATATGAAGTAAATATTTTGTGGTCTTAATGCCTTCATGAAACCTGTGATTTTTTTTTTCATAATCTCTATGTCCAACATGGGGCTTAAATTCACAACCCTGAGATCAAGAGTTGCATGCTCTACCTATTGAACCATCCAGGTGTCCCAAAAGGTGTGAATTTTAATATTATGCTCTTATATCTAAAAAGTATGGAAGTCAATCAGCTCCCTTTTAAAATATTTATAAAATTTAGTAATTTTGTAAATCCATAAAACATTTCATTTGAAGACTATAAAATTTATAAAATGTGTCTAGTATTAAATTCTTGGAGATTCATATATATATATATATATATATATATATTTGCAAGTTATGTAACCTTGGGCTATATATATATATATATATATATATATATATATATATATATATATGAATATCCTCTTGCTTAGGTTTCTCCCATGAGGGTCAATACCAAGAATCTTACTCCCTAGCTGCCAGGAATGTTGGCTGTTAATGGCTCACAGCTGTACCTCTATCTGGGAATTGGCCTTGGCCAAAAGGACTGACTGCCTTGCTCAAGGTTGTTCACCCTTACAAGAAAATCTTGCATCCAGTGACTGGCTGACTTGGGAGTACATAGTATATAGACTTTTCCCACAATTCAGGATAACAGTATGTCGCCCTACCTTCACAGCTTTCTATGGAATTAATGGCTCTTTGTTTACTACATTGCAGTTAAATTTTCTCTCTGCCTTATCCTGTTTGATTCATTCAAGTATTGCGCTCTAGCATACTCTTCAATACACTTCCTACTTACCACTCTGCATCCCAGTGTCTTTTTTCCCAAGGAATCCAAACTAAGAATACGGTATTAAAGGTAGTCCAAAATAGCAAGCTCTAAAATGTGATATTGGAGCAAGATCACTCCCTAGACAATTGGCAATTAGGACCCCATAGATAGTGTTAGCGCTTGGCATGTCATAACAGAACAATCGTTAGATAAAACTTCACTGGTAATGGGACGGGATATTAGGGGAAGGGCATGTACTGTCCCTTGCAATAGCTTAGGTATTTTGGAGGTTCACAGTAAATAGAGATTATGAAGACTGTAGATTTAAATGGTGATGTCGAATGCAATACTTGCAATAACAAAGGCAAAGACAACGAAGGGCACTGGGAAAAGATAAAACCAGAAGAAAATTAATGAAAAATTTAGTGCATTGAAAGACACAGGTCTCCTCAGCAACATATATAGTCTCTTTTCCCCTTTAGTCAGAAAGTAGTAGGGCTGCTTCTAGTAGAAAGATCAGTCCCAAGACTGCGGTGACTGGGTGACTCAGTGGGTTAAGTATTCCATTATTTTGGCTCAGGTCATGATCTCAGGATTCATGAATCTAAGTCTCACATCAGGCTCTGCACTGAGAGTGGACCCTACTTGGAATTCTCTCTCTTCCTCTCTCTCTTTCATTTCAAAATAAGTAAAGGAACATTAAAAAAAAGAAAGAAAGAAAAATTAGTCCCAACACTTAAAGGATAGCAGAGACCTAGAAAGTCATCCATGATGGCCTTAACTGAACGGAAGAATTTAGAATTGCAACATCTGGATTGGATCTTCCGCAAACTTGGAAGTCTCAGACCTTTCTGAACTCTAAAAGCCTGGAGAAATGTCATGTTTCTCCCTCTCAACTGCTAGAGCTCCCACACTGGCTGAAGGTTAACACGGAGGCCTCTTTTCATGAAATCACACCAGCCCTCCCGTCAGGATATGTTCTCATCTTTCTTCCCAGTCAAGTTACAACCTCACCTAGCTAGAGAAGCACCGGACCAGCCAAGTAAGGAAATGGACCATAACTCAAAATTGCTTTAGAACCTAGGCACTGGGTACAAACAGGAAATGGGAGAGTATACATGGAACTGGGTTTTGAGGGTGCCGGAATATGGAAGTCAGCAGAATATATAGTTGGACAAGAGTGTTTATAGGCATACAATTTCAACCTGGCAAAATCCTGGTAGATGGTACCAGCACACTAGTACCGTGCATGAAGACAGTAGCTTTGGGAGCAGTGGTGAAGAATATATACTGCTAGCATGCATAGCCAGCATGGGCTACTACACAATTCAATGAGCATTATATGGTCTATATCATCAAAATTTCCTAGAATAGTCTAGGAACTTAGGGGTAAAAGTTGCAGTAGCCCTGTATATTAGTTACTGTTATGACAAAGTATCACGAACCTAGCAGCTTGAAACAATACAAATATTTTTATCTTAATGTTATTTGAGTCAGAAGTCTGGAATGGTTCTTGATAAGCTAAAATGAAGGTGTTGACAAACTGTGTTCCTTTATGGAGGATCTAGAGGAGACTCAATTCCCTTGCTTATTTAGGGGAGTTGCAGAATTCAATCTCTTATGGTTTTAGGAATGAAGTTCCTGTTTCCTTCATGGCTGTTAGCTTACAGCTGTTCCTAACTTCTAGGCCATCCATATCCCTTGGTCTATGGCCCCCTTCTTCCTCCTCCTCCTCCTCCTCCTCCTTCTTCTTCTTCTTCTTCTTCTTCTTCTTCTTCTTCTTCTTCTTCTTTTATTTATTTTTGAGAAACAGAGGCAGAGCATCAGCAGGGGACTGGCAGAGAGAGAAGGAGACACAGAATCTGAAGCAGGCTCCAGGGTCTGAGCTGTCAGCACAGAGCCTGATGTGGGGATTGAACTCACGAACTGTGAGATCGTGACCTGAGCCGAAGTCAGTCACTTAACCATCACCCAAGTGCCCCCCTTCTTCCATCTTCTAAAGCAACAATGGTGCATCAAGTTGCTCTTAGACTTCTAATTTGTCTGTTCCTTCTTCCATGGTCACATCTCTGTGACCTACCATTCTACCTTCCTCTTCCACTTTTAAGAGCCATATACTCTCTCTCTCTCAAAAATAAAAATTACATTAAAAGAAAAATTTATTAAAAATGGGGCACCTGGATGGCTTAGTCAGTTAAGTGTCGACTTCAGCCCAAGTCATAATCTCACAGTTCCTGAGTTTGAGTGCTGCATCAGGCTCTCTGCTGTCAGGGCAGAACCCATTTCAGATCCTCTGTTTCTCTCTGTCTCTGCCCCTAGCCCACTCATAGGTGTGCACATATGCTCCCTTTCTCTAAAAACATAAACATTAAGAAAAAGGTTATAAAAGCCATGCAATCACTTTGAACCCAGCTGGATAATGGAGGATACTCTATTTTAATGTCACTGATTAGCAACCTTAACTCCATCCATCTGCAAACTTAATCCCCTCTTATCCTGTAATGCAGCTTACTCACAGGTATAACACCAGAGGGTTAAGATCATGGGGCACAAAATCCTACCTATAACATCTGGCTTACCATCATTTCCAGTGACTCACTTTGTATTTCCTGCTCTTGCAAATCTGGTCTCTGTGGATTTAGATATGCTGGCTTCCAGAGGAAAAAACACTGTCTCCAGAGGACACAGTAAGATAGCCACAATGTTTTAAACTAATATGTTGGTTATTTAGGACTCCCATGCAAAGGACAAGGATAAAGATCCACCATTTGGCAGGAGTAACTGGACTTAATTATCAAGAGGCAGTAGAGATGTGGACAGAGGGTAAAGTTAGGGAAGAATGTTTGACAACTAGGTAATCATTGGAGGTGTATTCTTCTACTTTGTTCCCAATATTTATAGTACATGGATAAGTTATTCTCCCTCCCTGGGTGCAGCCCATGTCCAAAGATGGCTCAGTTGGAGTTACAAATATTCAGCCACTTTATCTCATTTAAACATCTCTTAGGACCTTTCCCGCTTTTATGGTGACTCATTCTTCAACTGTCCAATTCTATTTCCTCTAACAGGCATTGTGCTCATGGCTACTTCCCTCAAAACTTCCTGCAAGCAAATATCCAACTCAGAGTGTGATTTCTGGGAAATCTCACATAAGACATCTTGATTGCTCATTGAAATGCTTTCTTTGTAGACTTTCTCTCAAATGCGGACTTTGAAAAAAATAGATTTTATTTGTTTTGAAATGGTACTTTTGAAAATGATCTTAAGTGAGTTATTTTAACATGAATAAACTATGTAACCAACTCAAGGAAATACATTGGATATCAAAATATCATGCTTTGTAAAAATGTTTCCTTTGGACATAGATTTTATAATGTGTACTTCACAGAGTTATTAAAAATGATATTCATGTGAACTCTCCTTTGAAATACATAGGGTTATTTATAGCAGCAGAATCATTTCTAATAAACTCTCATTCTGATTCCATTTGTAAATATTATTGCTAAAGAAATAAAATAACCATTTAAAATCAGTTTTGAAAATATGCTGGGTAAAAATAATAAAAACTTAAAAATGGAAAAATATAGTATAACTGGAACCATACTGGGAAACTGGCTAAAGACTTCATACTTGTTCTAAATGCAGTCATTAATGAACAGGGCAGTCAGATAATTTAATCAGACACAGTGGTAGGCACCTGGGCATGAGTACCTTACTAAAACACATTTTTCTTAAGCCCATAGAATATTCCAAATATGTCTGCATGTCCCTTAAGTAATATCACAATTCCTTTACAAACAGTGCTTTGACCATTTGAATCTGTGTGACCTAGGAAAAATCATCTAATATTATTTCTGCAATGAATTTAAATAAATAAAGATGAAAGAACTTTTGAGAAGATAAAATATACCTTGTTAAGTATTTATATTGGTTCATGACACATAGTAACCAATGAATAATTTTGCTGTAATTACTAATTTTTTTTAAGTTTAAACCATTTCTTCAATAAATGGGTCGGTGTGAAAATCTTCAACCCATGGCATTTGGCTAGTGAAAATAATATATTGCACTTGTATGGTTCCTAATATGTGTCAGGCTTCTAATTAATCATCTATTTCATATTATCTTGTTTAACTTCCACAACAATCACACTGGGGTAGGCTGTGCTATTGACATCACTATTTCTATTTTTTATAAATGAGCAAATTGCAACAGAGAGGGTATGTTACTTCCCAATATGCACACAATGAGTAAGTAGCCAAATTTAAGAGTTGAATCTAAGCCATCTTATTTAGGGCTCTTATCCGGAGCCCTGGTCTATTCTGCCTCCTACATTGTTGAATTGGAGTCGCAAGCAAAGAATAAAGTCAGGGAGAAACCATCTGCTTGGAAAGCTCATTTAAAACCTAGATACTCAGATCAGGTTTCTGGCTGGGTTACTGGCAATAGTCATAAAGCTGTGTTGGTCTTCACCATTATCATTAAAAAGGTAAAGAATGAAAATAGATGTAACTCATAACTTATTGTATATTTTCTTCCCCAAACCTAAACTATTTCTCTAAACTGAGACAATCCCTACCATTTTCTAAAATGTCCTAGGATCATTCTTCACATATCTACATATCTATTGTTGCCCTCAAACTATAAAGCTAATTACCTCTCCAGCCATTGATGTTGCTTTCCAAGTGCAACACTCTTCCTTTACTTACTAAATTCTTCCATTTAATTTTCTCAATGTCCACTAACCTATGAGAAATATGGTATCCTCAGCATTATAAAAAGATTGAAAGTATTTTGAAATAAAAAGTCCTACTCAATGAGACAGTAGCATGGTTCAGTAAAACAATCAAACAAACAACAACAAAACTACATCATGAGGATTACAATTAGTTTGGGTTCTATGCTACAATACAGAGCCTCTGTGATTTTGAGCCATGCAGTAGTTTAAAAAAATATCCTAAAATTCTTTAGCTTTCTCCCCTCAAAAAGTAGAGGTTAATTTTTCTTCCCCTTCAGCATGTACTGAACTTAGTGACTCACTTTTAATGAACAGAGTGAAGCAGAAGTGAAAATGTGACTTCTGAGGAACAGTCCTCAAAAACACTGTAGATTTCTCCTTTGTGCTCTTTCTCTTTCCCTCAGATCTAGCTCTTGGAGAAGCCAACTGGCATTTGTGGAGAGGACCCCATGTATACAACCAAGGCCTCCTCTAGCCATTTGAGGGTTCCATCTTGGAAACAGATTCTCCAGCCACAGTCTAGTCTTCAGATGAATGTAGACTCAGTTGAAGGAAATCTCATGGGAGACCCAAGACTGAATCATCTGTGTGAGCTGCTCCCAAAATCCTGAGCCGCAGAAACTGAGATATTAAATATTTATTGTTTAAGATACTAAATTTGGAGATAATTTGTTATGCAGAAATACGCAGCAAACTTAGACAAGTTACTAGTAATCTCTAAGCCACGAAATGAAATTAGCTAGCTAAAATGTTGGAAGAGAGATATTTTTCCAAGAGCTATGTAAACAGCAGTAGCAGCAGCAACAGCAGCAATAAAAACAAAAGACCTCTTTTCAATTGCTGCGTTACCTATATTCTTCCTATCTTAAAGTTGGAGACACACAAATTTTCAAGTTTCTATTTCCCTTATTTTCCTTTCAACTTATTTCTCTATATATTTTACTTACAATATATTTGGATATGCAGATAATTAAACCAAAGACACAGATAAAATCACTTTAGACCTCAACATATCTTAACAGAGAAAACCACTTTCTAGAACCATTTATTTAGAAAAATACCTTATCATAGACAATGATGTGTTGAATTTGTGACTGGTGTCAGTCAGCACCAACTACTTCAACAATACTGGGAAAATAGTGGAAAAGTTCAGGTGCTACTTTAGATGTTATGAACATTATTATCTTCACATACAGATAAAAATATGTGAAATAAAAACATCCCTATGATTTAAGTATACTATGAAATTAGAAAATTTGTTATGAATGAGAAAAAAGTTGATTTACCTTTTCAAATTATCCTTTTATGAACAAGACTTCAAAACATAGTTGAAATTATTAGGAAAAGTTGTAAGTATATTGAAAGAATTTGCATTAAAATATCAATAATTTTTATATGTTTATTAATTCTAAATAACTGATAATATGAATTTGTAGCACATTTTCAGTACAAAAAGATAAGCCATTTTCTCATATTTAATGTGCAAGAAATGACCCCTGGCCTTCAGTAAGATGAGCCACAGTAGATAAGCATAGACCCATTTAGAAGTAGAAGAGGCATTGTACAAAACAAAGGGTAAAGAAATAAGTGAGAAGCAACCTGTGTTCTAGTCCTTCTTATATCAACTACAGACTTACTCTAACTATTGACCTTCCTAGGTAATATTTGTGCTTTAATAATAATAAAACGGTATTAGTTAAGGAAATGATAGTCTTATTGACATAAAAATTATAAAGCTAAGCCCTTCTTTACTTGTTTCATTTTTATGCAGTTAGATATAAGAACTCTGAACTTAAATATAAGAATTCAAATAAAATAAAAAATAAATGGAATAAAATAAACAAATAAACAAATAAAATAAAAGAATAAATGAAAGTCAACTATATGTCAACAAAAATGCATTGAGTTGAGTACTACTAAGCACTAGGAACTTTACTAGTGTTGAATATTCAAAAATAAATAATATATGTTCTATGCACTCTTGCAACTTCTTGTCTAGTGTGGAAGGACAGGTGTGTAAATAAAAATTGTAAAACAGTAAAATGAAAGATAAAACAGAACCAAGTTCTGGGTAAAATAGAAGGAATATAAACTTTTATGTGAATAAGTCAGATAAGAATCCAGAAAGGCAGGAATTCTTGGACTGTCTCTTTAAAAATCATTAAAAATAATCACAGGCAAAGAAGATGAGACTGAATAAGGTGAAATAAGAACATGAGCAAAAACATGGATATGTAGAAAAGAATGAGATATTTGGGGGTTAAAATTTACAAAGTAGAAGTGGAAATTCCATTCCCTTAGTTCAATTACTAGCAATATTCTTATTTGAAATAGCTCCATCTGTGAAAGCTTGGTAAAGGCCTTCAGCAAACAAGTTCATTTCTTTAGATTTTCTTTTAAAAAAAGTAATAATTTTGTAGGCCTGAGAGAAAATAATTAAAGTCAGTGAAGAAATTAAAAATGAGAAGATATTAAGATAGCAAGAGTCCTTTCTGTTAGAAGCCAGAGGCCTGGAAACAAAGAAAGAAAATACATTAGTTTTAATTACACTTTGGACTTTGTCCCTAATGGATTTCATTCCCAGTCTACACTGAATAAAACAAATGTTAAGTTTGTTTACTACTGTGTGTGTGTGTGTGTGTGTAGGTGAGAGAGAAAGAGACAGAAGGACAGACGGAGACAGCTTGTACACAGATGAATCAGTACTCCACTACAGAGACCATGCATCTGATAAATGAGTGTTTGAGTCTCCATTTGCTTAGCCAAATTTTTGAAGAACCAACCAATTTATATGGAAGAGTTATTTCATGAGAATGTTCTCTGTTAAAAAGTCTTTATTACTTTCTCTCCCTTAATAGATTTAACATGAAAGCATGCTGGCTGCTGGTGCTTTTTATCTATTATTAATTAGACTTCCTTCCTCCACTAAAATGAATCTTTAAATAATCTAAGGTTTACTTCATTGCAATCCAGTTGTGAATAGATTTATGCCTGTTTTATCTTAAATGGAGATTATTTGACCTTCTGTAAATACATTTATATCAAGATTGTTCCGTTCCCTCCTCACCATGCTTCTGTATTCTACCCTGGTCCATTCACGATCTTCACTTAAGGTTCTCCATGTCTCCACAGAACCAGTACTGGAAATCATGGTTTCTTTCTTCTCATTTCATTATCAAATTTATTTACACTAGAGTCCCTTGCTCCCTTTCCATCTTCTAAATAACAATATAGAAAATAAAATTTTCCACCTTTTCAAAATTATCTATGATTGGCTTTCTCATTTTATAGTTGACCCTTACATAACTTTTGGATTTTTCACAGAAAAGATAAGATTATTACTCACTTTTCAAGGAGAAAGTAGTGATTCAGAGATGTTAAATGGCATCACCTCCTTTACCCAGATAAAAAGTGGAATAGTTGTGATTCAACACCAATTCCAGATTAAATGTAGAGCTTCAAATCTTCCCTGTCTCTGGAAGCAACTTAGAAATTCTTAAGTTGCTAAACTTTCTTTCTTACGTTATATTCAATTCTAATTGACCTGCATCTTTGTTTAGCAACGTTAGCCTGCCCTTCTTCCATTTGATGTTCCCTTCACCTACTTCTTTCCCTATTATTTTTATACCTTACATTTAATCTCTCATTTTTACTATTGTTTATATAACAGTCATATTCATCATGAAAGTGTAGATAACAAGGAGCATTCCTTCTAAAGTTATGAACAGAGGGGCATATCTTTTCAGAAAACAAAATCAAAGGAAACAACAACAGCAAGACTAAATCTGTAAAATCAAAAAAAGCAAAAAAAAAAAAAAGCAGCAAGACTAAATCTGCATTCCAGTCTAAGCACTTTTTAGAGACTATTCCATTATTACACTTATCAAAGGGACAGGAAATTATTCTACAGAAACTTTTAGAAAGAGTTTATATCAGAGTGATGGGTGATTTCACTGAAGATAAAAGAAGTCTGGAAGCATATCCATTGGTAGACATCATTAACCTAGGTTAGAGAGTAAAATGAATGAATAATAATAATAATAATAATAATTACTTGGATAGCACTTATGTGGCTGCTATTATTCAGAAGTCATATTCTAAAAATCCCACTTCCTTTCAGGAATAAGTCTATAAATAGCTCGGTTACAGTTTCACATTTAAGTCATTTTTCTAAGTTCATTAAATTGGGTGGTAGTATGAATTCATGATACAAAAATCAGTCTTTTGGATGTATTCTATGCATTTTATGTTTATTGCCAACTTTAGATACTGACTTCCCATTTCTTATTTTTCTTTCTCTTTTTTCGTAGAGTCTTTCTTTCTCTCTTTCTTTCTTTCTTTCTTTCTTCCTTTCTTTCAAGACTGGTGACTTCCCATTTCTATTGTTTACTCATGACATTATCTAGCTCCTAGTAAATCTGTCACATTCTATATTTAAGACTTTTGAAAGACCTTTTCCAGTTTTATTGAAATATAATTGGCATATGACATTGTGTAAGTTTCAAGTGTATGCCATGATGATTTAATACCCTTGTCTTTTGCAAAATGATTACCAAAGTAGGGTTGGTTAACACTTCCATCAAAACACTTCATTAAATGGATGATGTGTATTAAGGAGGGCAGTTGTTGTGCTGAGCACTAGGTGTTATATGTAAGTGATGAACCATTAAATTCTCTTGAAACCAATATTACACTGTATATTAACTAACTAGATTTAAATAAAAACTTGAAATTTAAAAATTCACATATGTAACGTGTGTGTGTGCGCGCGCGCGCGTGTGTGTGATGAGAACATTTAAGATCCACTCTGTTAGAAACTTTCAAGTATATAATACAATACTGCTGCCAATGGGGTGCCTGGGTGACTCAGTCAGTTAAGTGTCAGGCTTCCGGCTTCGGCTCAGGTCATGATCTCACGGTTTGTGGGTTCGAGCCCCATGTCGGGCTCTGTGCTGACAACTCAGAGCCTGGAGCCTGCTTCGGATTCTGTGTCTCCCTCTCTCTCTGACCCTCCCCTGCTTGTGCTGTCTCTCTCTGTCTCTCAAAAATAAATTTTAAAAAATTAAAAAAAATACAATACTGCTAACTACAGTCGTCATGGTGTACATTAGATCTTTTTATTCATTTTAAGGAAGTGAAGACCCATACTCTTTTGCAAACATCTCCCCATTTCCCCCACAGGTCCCAGGTCACCATAAATCTACTCTCTGTTTACATGAATTAAGCTTTTCTTAGAGACCACATACAAATGATTTCTTGTATTTGTCTTTCCTGTCTGACTTATTTCACTCACACATTGCCCTCAAGAATCATCCATATTGTTGCAATGGCAGGATTTCTTTCTGTCTCATGACTGAATAATATTCCATTAAATAGATTAGAGATAGAGATAGAGATAGATAGAGATAGAGACAGAGATAGAGAAAGATAGAGACAGGTAAAGATATAGATATAAATAAATATGGAAACAACCTAAATGTCCATCTACAGATAAATGGATAAAGATGTGTGTATGTTTACTTAGCACAAGTTGTTTCCTTATCTCAGCTATCATAAATGATAGTACAATGATGAACAGGAAAATGCAGATATCTCATTGAAATACTGATTTCATCTTTCTCAGATGTATACCCAGAAAAGGGATTCTTGGATCATATGGTAGTTCTATCTCTATTTTTTGAAGAACTTACACATATTTTTCTGCAGTGGTTGTACCAATATACAATCCAACCAACTGTCTACAACAGTTCCCTTTACTCCACATCCTTGCCAATACTTCTTTTTTTTTTTTTTTTAAGTTTTTATTTATTTTGAGATAGAGTGCTGAAGGGGCAAAGAGAGAATCACAAGCCAGCTCTGCACTGTTACAGCACAAAGCCCAATTTGGGACTCAAATTCACAAACCATGAGAAAATGACCTGTGTGGAAATGAAGAGTTGGATGCTTAACCTACAGAGCCACACAGGCACTCTTCCCATACTTACCTCTTATCTCTTTGATGATAGCCATTCTAACAGGTGTGAGTTGATATCTCATTATGGTTTTATTTGCATTTTCCTGATCCTGATGGGAGTACTGTGGAGCACCTTTTCATGTATTTGTTGACCATTTCCATATAGTCTTAGGGAAAATGTCTATTCAGATCCTCTACCATTTTTTAATTGGGTTATATTTTATTTTTACTTTTTATATTGAGTTGTATGAGTTCTTTATATATTTGAATATTAACTGTATAGAGTAGATGGTTTGCAATTATTTCTGCAACTAAGAAATGAATTTTTGCATATATAGTCTATTAATATTTGTCAAAAGAGCCAAGAATACTCAATAGAACAAGGGGGTGGTTTTTTTCAATAAATGGTGTTGGGAATTCTAGATAGTCACATCCAAAAGAATGAAATTGGGCCCCAATTTTCACTACTCACAAAACTTAAGTTTAAATGAATTAAAAACTTAAATGTAAGACCTGAAACCATAAAATTCCCAGCGGAAAACACAGAAGGAAAGCTCCTTGACATTAGCCTTTGCAACAATTTTTTTTTGAGATGACATCAAAATCACAAAAAACAAAAACAGAAATGAAGGGATTATATCAAACTAAAAAGCTTCTACACAGCAAAAGAAACCAAAAAAATTGAAAAGACAAACTAAGAAAAGGGAAAAAATATTTTAGAGACTCTTAATTTAGGATTTCAGAACCAACTATCTACAAATATGGTGAATTCTTTCTGAAATAAGTATTTTTAAATGATAGGGTTTTTTTTTTTACAAATGTCAACATAACTTATTGGATTATTCTATATTTATCTTGTTATCTCAAACTCTAACTTATTTCTGAATACTTGGGCTAAATATAAGATGTACAAATATATGAATCTATTTGGAATTAGATGACTTCAGTTCAAATTTTAGCAGCCTGTCCTCTACTAGTTATGTGACCTTAGTTACCTACACCTTCTCTACAGCTCAGTTTCTGTATCTTTTATGAAATAGGGATACTAATATTGCTCACTTCATAAGGTAAGAATTAAATTCTGTTAATTACTGTAGATTGCTCAAAACTGCTTGGTATGTAACATGTAAGTACAGATCTTAAGGTTAATTTCTTTTTTCAAGTTCATTTATTTATTTTTGAGAAAGAGAAGGGTGATGGAGGGGCAGAGAGAGAAAGAAAATCACAAGCAGGCTCCATATTGTCAGTGCAGAGCCTGAGACTGAGCTCAATCTCACGAACCGTGAGATCATGACTTGAGCTGAAATCAAGAGTCTGCGACTTCACAGAAGGAGCCACCCATGCATTACAAACATTAATTTCTATTATCAAAAGATATTTGTTCAAAATAGATCTATACTTGTATTTGTTTATATCAGTATTGGCAATTTCTTTTAAAGGATCAGAGTAAATAATTTGGGTTTTGGGGATAATATGATCTCTCTCTCTGGCAACTACTTAGCTCTGCTTTGTGGGCAGAAAGCATGCATACATAACACACAAATGAGTGTGCATGGTCTTTTTCCAGTAATACTTTAATTTCAAAAGAAAGCAGCAGATCAGATTTGAGCTACAGACTGTAGGTTGTCAGCCCTGGTTTCTATGCTTTAAAACACATGTAACGGCTCATAATTTAATAGGAACCACTTAGTACATCCTTAAAACTTTAAAATTTTTTACTGTTTATTTCTCAGAGGGAGACAAACAGAACTTGAGCAGGGGAGGGGCAGAGAGAGAGGCAGACACAGAATCTGAAGCAGGCTCCAGGAGCTGTCAGCATAGAGCCCGACATTGGGCTCAAACTCACGAACCATGAGATCATGACCTGAGCCAAAGTCAGATGTTCAACCGACTGAGCCACTGCTACCTAGAGGTCCCAAACTGTAAATTTTTAAATGAACACGTAAGACTCCCAAGAAGGTATTTTTTTGCCCACAAGCCTCCATGTAGTTTATCTTGGTCTTAAATTCCATGTCAATGTTTATAGTTTTCTTAGCCAGGATAGAGGTCAGCACAAGGAGAAAATTAATTTTTGTTTAAAAATTAAACAATGTCACAGAGCAGTTTGTCCATTGTATACTCAGTGCATATTGAAAGCATTTATAACATCCCTTAGGGTTACTAAACACATGAGAAATTAGCACAGAACAACAATATAAATGTAAATTATCCTACTTCAGTGACTTATGTTACCTTTCCCTTTTTGCATAAAAGGAACTTTTTTTCTCAGACAGGTCAAAGGAAAGTGAAATTATAAAATAAAAAAGAATTGGAAGGAAGCAGCAAATTTATGTCCCTTAATGTAGGTAGATACTATGAAATTATACTGAAAAACTTGTTTAGGTACAATAACTACATGCCTTTAACCTGGGGCATATGCCTCATAGTTTATTGAAGTGAAAAAACAAAACAAAACCCGTAAGAAAATACACAGTAGTGATTTGTCAACATAGTTGAGGATTTGTAATGGAAGGTCTGGAGGATCAACTTAACAGAGGGTTTTGCTGACATGAAAACTGATGATTCTTAATATAAAAATATGAATGCTTCAAATAAGAATAGCAAGATTGCACCAGCTGCTCATAGATATAAATAAATATGTTATGGGTTTATATGATAAATTATGTATTCTGTGTTTGAACCAGTGGACTTTAATTTTACTTCCATTTGTATTGCACAATTTTTTACTTCTTATCTCTAATCTATATTATACAATCTAATAGTAACATCTCCATACATAACAAATAAATCTTAACTACCTGACATTTATCCCAGCTGCATGCACATACCTCTCTCTCTCTCTCTCTCTCTGTCTTTCTCTGTCTCTCTCTCAGAAACACACACACACAACACACACACACACACACACACACACACACACAGAGGAATGGAATAAAATGGCTTTATATTACTCAGAAATTATATCTGTAGGAATTACAGTATCACACAGAATAATTTGTTCAAAATAACTTCAAGAGATGGCAAATAATCCTCTTCCATAAGAAGTAATCCTTTTTCCTTCTTTTACAAGTTGCTTTAATGAACAAGACCTTTTAGTGTTAATATTCATGAAACCAACCAGGTGCAACAAGCACAGAGCACAATACAAGGCCCAAAAGCCATACTAGAGTTTCTGAACATGATTCTTCCTCCTCCTATTATTTTGAACATTAAACATTTATAGAAGAGTTGGAGATGTGCTCAATCTACTTATTATTCATCCATGATATATGTAATTGATTTTAAGGTGAGAAATTCCAGTTCAAATAAGCTTTTGGAATATTGACTCTTAGGTGAAGTGATAGTATGTTTTCTACAATGCCTTGAATATTAACCAGATTATTAACATATTACACATGGCTTATCAACATTTTATGAAACAGAAGTAAAACGCCTGAATGTTACCTAATTTAATTGAGATTTAATTATATAATGCATTGGAAAGTACCTCACAGAAAGTTATTATATCTCATTTCTCTAGCATAGTTATTACACATGGTACAGACAACACATTTGCAAAACATCTCGAGTTTTAAAATGCTGAATACAACTCCAAATCCATGCGTTTAGAAATTTTAAGTCCCCTTACATTAGTGAACTTGCCCTTCTTCTCTCTCCACACCTTTCCATCTACTCATGCTTTAGTATTAGAGTTCCCCAATTATATTATCTATCTATCTAGAATGTTCTACCACTATTCTACCCTACTTCTAGCCTCTAGCTCATATACATATATATACACACACATATATATGTACACACACACACACACAATTCAAAGCACAAAGCACAGCTTATGGAATCTGGTACAACCAGATTTTAATAACAAATATGTATTTCAATAGCCACATGTCCTTAAACAAGTAACTTTTCTGATTTTGAGTTTCTATGGTACAAAATAGATAATACTTACTAATAGATTTATGTAAGGGTTAAATTAGCTTTGTGATATAAGTAAACATTCAATAAATGTCTGGCAGTATATTTTATATTGGCATCATCATGATTTACCACAAAAGTTCTATTTAGAATGTAGAATGAAGAACAGAGAAGCTTATAGGGAGGATGCTATTTGGAAGGGTTAGACCTGAAGGGATACACAGCTGATATCACTAGTAGATATTTGAAGGTGGCTGCAGGCTATGGGGAGGAACCTAGTGAGGGTGATAACATACATTATTCCTACACATGGTAGCAGTCTATAGTGGCTTTCTTTGCAATATGAACGTATCACCAAAGTACAACACAGGAGTCTAGTATCCCAACATTTAAGACCTAGAGTACCAATCTAGACTATTTGTTTGCCTAGATGAGCCACAACTGTCTTCTTTCTTTTTCTTGTTGTAGTTCTCTGGCTCAAGGTAGGTAGACTATGGCCATGGTCATGGAATTTGTTTAAAGATAAATTGGAGATAGGATTTTTAAAATAAAACTGATTCTGTTTTAAAGGCTTTAGATCTTAACTAGGTTAATGGGAATTCAGTACAGTATTTTAAACTGTTAAATAACAGAAAGAATGCAACCTTAGAATGACTGGTCTGGAAGAAGTGTGGAAAAAGATAGACCAAAGGAGAGAAGGCAGCAGTGAAAAGAATATATCAGCAATCTGAGTGAAGATTTTTGTTTGGATGGAATTAAAATAATGGTATATATTTAAAAATAACTAGAAGCTAGATTTACCAAAAGGTAAATATTATTGTTGAGGGCTAGGGATTTAGGCAGTAGGTTAGATGGAGTGGGGAGGTAGTTTCAGATCTTAGATAGATCAGGATAGGGCAAAACATGTGACTATAATAGAATGGGTAACAGCAAATATGTAGCTCCTGTGAAAGACTAACTTGAATTTGTGCAGCAAGTCAAGAGAGGATTTAGGCACAGTGTACAAGATAGAGATAAAGAAGTTAGAGTCCAATGTGGCAGCTTAAATACTAAAAATAAGGCCATTTGCTTTACAAATGTAGCACATTTAAACAAATTTGTAAACAAAAATCTTTACAAATCAAAAATAAAAAGGCCAATAGGCATAGGATCTGAATAGATGTTTCTTCAGAGAGGATACATAAATGGCTAATAAACACAAAGAAAGATGCTCAATCTCATTACTCAATAAGGAAATACAATTCAACACAACAAATGAGATACAAAGTAGGATGGATATAACCAAAATGGCAGATGATAACAAATGTTGACTAGGGTGTGAAGTAATGGGAGCCCTAGTACATTTGTAATAGGAATGTAATATGGTGTAGTAACTGTAGAGATAACCTAGTAGTTCTTCAAAAGGTTAAACTTAGACATACCTTATGATTTATTGAATATACTCCTTTGTATATCTCTAGGAGAAATTAAAACATTTCTCTATACAAAACCTTGAGCAAAAATATTGATAGCTGCATTAGTCATAACAGCCAAAAGGTAAACCAGCCTAAATGTCCATGAACTGATGGATATATAAAATGCGGTTATTATTCAAACAATGGACTATTATTAAGTGATAAAAAAAAGTAGTATTTTTATTTGCTACAATATGGATGAACCCTGAAAAGATCCCACAAAGTGAAAGAAGCCAGTTACCAAATAACATGAACGTCATAATTCCATTTATATGAAATGTCCAGAACAGCCAAATGAATAGAGACAGAAAACAGATTCATAATTTTCTAGAACTTGGTTCAGGAGTTTTGGGAGGAAATGCAGAGTGACATCTTCTGGTCACAGGGTTTCTCTGTGGAACGTTGGAATTGTTCTAAAATTTATTATAGTGATGGCCTTACAACTCTCTGAATACACTGAAATATCCATTGAATTGTACACTTTCTTTAACTGTGTGAATTGTATAGTATGTGAATTATATCTCAACAAAACTTGTAAAAATAATCTACAGTAACCTATATACTACTGTATTATTCTTAGCATGGATAGTAAACCTGAACAAACTAGATTTTCATGCTATAGGTAATTCTCCATTTTTCTTTATAAAGCATTACTTATTATAGTGACATTAGTCTGTTGAAGTATTCTTTATACTGAAATTACCCTAATAAAATATTTTCCCCTGAGACTCATATATATTGATGAGCTGCAAAATGAGATTATGACTAAAAATTCCTGTAGAAGAAAAAGAAGAAAACACAGTTTGAATAACCATTCCTCTCCATAAATTACTTATATTCAAAGGTACAAAAACAACATTGGCTCAGAGGACAGAAACTGGCTCAGGAGCTCCATAAGAGGGGAAGGGAGTACATTATGAAACATGCCTGGCTAAAATAGAACAACAAAGCTGGGTATATTATGCCTAGCTGGATTTCAGTGATAACAATAGTGATAATTAATTACATGTGCAGTGTTCAGCGCTTCCCTCTTGACAAGAGAGCAGCAACACTATTATACTTGGCAGAGAGAAACAAAGGCCAAGAGAGCTCACTCTTGAACCTCTTCCCTAAAATGTCATACATAGCCTTGCTCTCTGTGATAAGGACAGCCAGAACAGGGCACGGCTTCATCAAGAAAAAATGAACACATAAACAAACAACGGAGGACATTCAAATACATATTTTTAAATGGGCACAATTTCCTAATTCTAACAATGATCTCCTTTCTAGTGAGGATGTGTTGTTACTTAAATGTTTATTTTCATCATGAATTCTGTGACGTTCTATAAACTAGAAATGGCACTGTTGCACATTCTCAGGCTATGGAAAGATTAATATATTTAATAGACGAAATAAAACTGAAATAATTTTATACTAGAATACTTAGAATTAAATTCCTTAGACCTGTGCCATTGTGAATAGCAAAATGATTATAGTATTACTTAAAACACAGTAAGAAATGAAATTTGCAAATTATAGCTTCAAAGTTTTAAATAGTCATTATTATTATCAAAGGCTTTCTTCTTTCTGTTACTGATGTAATGGAGTTCTAAGTGTGAGTGCAATAGGTTAAAGTCAACAATTCTGGTTTGTATCATTTGTTACCTTTTTAACCTAGTATCTCTGGGTTTTGATTATTTATTTGGATGTCATGTTGTGACTTCTAATTGATAAGGTTATCCTGAGGATCAGAAAAGATATTAAAAGTTTGAAATATTGTGATTTTCCATAGACTAGAAAGTATTATTTTGATTGGCATGCAGAAGCAAGGTTGGGGAAGTAAGATATTAATGGCAAATTGACTAAATTATATATAAGTATTCTTTAAAAGATTATATTGATAAGAACATTACTGTAGCCCTGTTAGATGCTAATTATGACATTCAGTCTAGGATTTGGCAAGGGCCAGTATGCTAATAAGTAAATATCAAGTTGTTTATTTTTGGCACCTGTGTTTCTCTCATTACTTTCTATTCCTGAGACAGTGCAACTGAAGGAAATCATTCAAGGATGTCAGCTGTACTCTTACTGCTCACCTAAGCCAGATGTTATTCGGGCCCATCTGTTCACATATTCTCTGCCACAATATGAAAAACAACTCAGGACTGCGAGGTGACGCAGTAATTAACCTTGTAAATGACATTAGTATCACAAATGAAACTGACGCTTGGTTTTGTGACTTTTGTCAATTAGCAGCAATTAATCTTAGTTGTTTTGCATAATCTACCCTTAATATTTTATAATTTGTTTAATGGTGGATGCTATAAAATCACTGTGCTCTGCCCCACTTTTGTTGATGTTTAGATTTCTCTCTGTGTTATAATGAGCTTTGCAAATATCATTCTTTAAGTTTGGAACAACTCTTTTTACTCTCTTATGAATTGTTGATTTGCTTAAAAGACATAGTGGCCGTTCAAGTATCTATCGAATAATAGTTATAAATATTTAGTTTTTTGATAGCAATATATTAATTGGAGTCATTTATGTAAATCTAATAAACAAGTATTTAGAAAGATCACGGGACAAAATTTAAGGGATAATATTTTAGTTAGGGAAGTTAGGAAGAAAAATGTTAATGAAGATCCAAACTGATATATTTAAGAGCAGACTAAAAATAGAAGAGACAACAAATGAATAAGAATTAGTAACTTTGCATATGAATAAGTAAATAAGAGTTGAAAAGAAGTGGTTCAATTAAACTAAAACAAGAAAAAAAGAAAAACAAAGATATTTTTAAAAATATTGGTGAACTTATAGATCAAGAGATCCATATTAGAAAAAGTTAAAAATCATTCCTCAAAGTGAATGAGATCTCAAAAGCAGAAAGTGAAGAATTTTATTTCAAATATTAAGAAATACATGTAAAATATGTATTCATTAAATATAAGGCAATATTAATGGTTTTAAATATAAATATATTAATTGCTCCCATAAAGACAGTACAGTAAGGGAGTTATAATATACAGAAAAGTAAAATGTTGGATAACAAGAGAATCGGCTTTGGGAGGAGGGAATGTAAGACACCATCAGGTACTATCGTAAGATGATCACACTGCTCATGACAATATATTATTTTCACGTAGAATGATATGACTTAAAGATGAACACTTTAATCCTTAGAGCAACCATTAAAAATTAACAAAAAGAGAGACAACCAAAAAGGGAAATGCAGGGGATAAAATGGATTACTAACAGTATATAATTAACAAAAAAGAAACTATAAAAAATGCATAAAGGAACAAAGTAGTTAATACCAAATGGCAATCCTAAGCCCAAATGTACCAATAAAAAATAATAAAAATAAATTGAATGAGAACTTCATTTAAAAGCTATATAATCCCAGTTGTATAGAAAAGCAAACCCCTATTTATGTTCTTTATAAGAAATAAACCTTAAATAACAGTGTGAAAATAAATGTGTAAAAAAATGTGTAAATGCAGCACATTAATATCAGAAAAAGTAGATTTCCACTCAAAGAATTTTGAAGAGATAAAGGGAAATAATTTATAATTGTAAATATTAAAATATATATAGTACTACATATATAATACTATATGTGTAAGCACCTAAAAAAGGTATTTAGATCCATGAATTAAAAATTGACAGAATTTAAGACAATAGGCAAAGCCACAATGAAAAGTAGAGATTTTAATATTTCTCTTCCAGCAATTGATAAGTGAATAAAAGCATCAGGAAAAATGTTGAATATTTTAATCTAACCATCATACAACTTTCTATTGATAATTATATTTTTTAGAATATTTTATCCAATAATTATAGGACAAATTATTTTCAAGTACACATGGAACCTTCCTCAAAACAGACAAGATGCTGGACCATAAATCTAGTAGCACTAAACATCAAATAATTAAATTCTTACAAAGCAAATGCTCTGATCACATGGTATTAATTAGAAAACAACACTAAGAATCCAGAAAACTATAAATATTTTTAAAGTAAACATGACAACTTTAAATAAATCACAGCTGAAAATATATAGTAGGGATTATAAAATATTTTGAAGTTAAATTATAATTTTTTAAAAATACTAAAATGTGCATGACCAAAACGTTCCTCTTACATGACTTTTATAGGTTTTAATGCATATATTAGAAAAGAAGATGAGAGATCAATAATCTAAGCTTTCATTTTAGAAATAAAAAAATGATCAGATTAAATCTAAAGGAAGCAAAAGAAAGGATAAAATATGTTTAGATTGGAAATCGATGAAGTGAAAACAGCAATAAATAAAACAAATTAATCAAAAATTGATTCTTTGAAAATTTCCAATCCTTTCCCGATACTAATTTAAGAAAAGAAGATAGAAAAAAGCAGATCAACAATTGGACAACTCCTTGATATACACAATGATGGTGAAATTCACTAAACAACAGTATTTGAAAGAAGTCAGATAAAAGAATATATATTATGTTTCCATCTATAGATGTACTTAAGAAGTAAAAATAGGTGCTTCTGGATGGGTCCGGTGGTTAAGCCTCTGACTCTTGGTTTTGGCTCAGATCATGATCTCACAGTTCGTAGGATTGGGCCCCATGCTTTGTCCAGCTCTGGCAGCACAAAGTTGGCTTGCAATTCTCTCTCCCTCCCTCTCTGCCCCTCCACCAGTCAACTTTCTCTCTCTCAATTAATAAACATTTTTAATAAACAAAATGTAAAACTAGTATTTCAATACTACAAAATTAGAAGATAAACTTATAAAGAAATGCAAGTGAGAATAGGGGTTATCTTTGTGGGAAGGAATAAATAGTGACTGAATGTTGAATGTCGAGGGGGTTGATAATGTTCCATTATTGTTTTGGGCTATGGTCAGATGGATGTCCACTTTTTGGAAAATCACTGAGCTGTACTTTTTTTTTAATGTTTCTTACCTATATGTACTGATATCACAATAATAACAAATGATTTTAAAAGAAAGTCAATAGTTTTTATTGAACAAATACAAGTGATCTTCCAAAACAAATACTTTTTTTTTCTGTATTAAAAGAGAATGTTTATTGCATAATGGCAGCTGTCAAAATAATGCTTTCCTATGGTTTTTGGTATCTTTTATATTCTACATGCAAGCTACAAGACAAGATAATATACTTAGATTGGAATGATTAAGATTTCAAATGATATACTTGTTACAGCACTAGGAATTATTTTTGTTACTTGAAGCTAGTGAGAAGTACACCATTTATTACTATTTTATCGACAGTATCTCATGAATATATGTGAGATACGTATTGTACACACACACACTCACACACACACACACACACACAGGCACACACATACCCATAGAAATTAATTATGTAATTTAATAGAAAAGAACTATTAGGACATTGATAAGCAAAACAAATACTTCTAAGTGGACTCTACAATTGGAAAACTAAAAAGTGTTGTGTACATACTGATTCCAAATAATTTTTAAGTGTCTTATTTATTTTTGAGAGAGACAGGGAGAGACAGTGTGTGCAGGGGAGGGTCAGAGAGAGAGGGAGACACAGAATCTGAAGCAGGCTCCAGGCTCTGAGCTGTCAGCACAGAGCTCGAGTGGTGCTGGAGCCCACTAACCATGAGATCACGACCTGAGCCGAAGCCGGACTCTCAACTGACGGAGCCACCCAGGTGCCCGACTCCAAATAATTAATCTCTTCTTATATAGCCATGGTTTAAAATAATACCTTTGGTTCTAATGTAAACAAACATATGACATTTGATCAATGTTAAGATGTGTATTTTTTTTTTCCTGTATTGGGAACTCAGCCTTGGCTCAATATTCTTTTCTAAACTAATGATTATAAACCATTTGACCATTTGAAGAACATCTTGATAAATGGATTTGAACCTATAAACATAATCATTTACAAGTATTAGCTGTAGTGAGGTCTTTATGTACATGCGTTTTGGTATGTGTATATAAAAATAATTACTTGTCAAAAATCCAACAAAAAGTCTAGAGAGCCAAAGGCTGTTTCTTACTAAAACTGCAGAGTTACAGAAGGATAATTTAAAACAAATGAATCCAAAAAGTCGCTATATAGATTAAGGATAAATATGATCAATAGTGCTGGAAATGCCTGAACATTAGCTGAGTGCATAGCTACCAGATTACAGAAAACAAGCCAAATTGAGTGAATAAATCTATTGAATCATACAGATCCTAATGTCTAATACCTTTCACGTACTGAGTGACAGACTCTTCTTGGTGTTGAATATTTACTATTTCCCAAACTTAAAGTTTCACAAGAATTTATAATCTTCCATTAGATGCAAGTTAACAAAGACTCAAAGGGGAAAGTTACCAAACTCATGATGTACATTTGCAAAGTGACAGGATTGAGATTTGAATCTAAGTCTATATCCAAGGGCTTTTCACTATCTATCCCACCTTTACTACCACTTTCCATAGTCATTTTCACTTTTACTTTCACCTTTTTGATAGATGGATATTTTGTAATAGAAAATGGAAATTCACAGCAATCTGAAGGTCTTAAATATGCACTCTATTTTTCTTCCATAAATATATTGAATAAAGAAAAGCACTTACATTTCTTCCTTGCTTGAATATATATTTGCATATCTATACTAGAACAGTCTGGGGTTTTTATTTTTTATTTTTTCTAGTAGCGATTTGATAGTACTTCACTTGTATACTCAAAACCAACAGAGATTTGTGAAGCTGTGTATCATTCTAGCACCTTCTACTTTAACAATTGAATTGCCACTTGGGTAAATCACTCTTAGTCCTCGACAAGACAAGAGAAAAGAGTGTTTGTTCAAAGAGCTCATGGCCTCCCATGTGGTTTATAAAGACGTTCTGCACTATTTAATACCTGAGATGGAGGAAAATGTAAGTTATTTCACAATGAGCCTACTCCTTGTGAAAGAAGAACCTCAACAGGAATAATCTATTGCTTTTTTCCTTCTTTTGTAAAAAAAATAATTTTTTATAAAATCTAGGAAATATACATCCAGTTAGATAATGTGGAGTTTACCATGTCTTGTTACAGTCATCTGAAAAATCCAATGACTATAATGATAGAAAATTATCACTTTTACTTTTACTTTTATTTTTTTATTTGAGAGAGAGAGAGCACAAGTCGGGGACAGGGGATCCTGGAGAGAGAGAGAGAGAGAGAGAGAGAGAGAGAGAGAGAGAGAGAGAGAGAGAGAAAGAGAGAGAGAGAGAGAATATACCAAGAAGGCTTCAAGCTCATCGCAGAGCCTGACACAGGCTTGATCCTGCAAATCATGATCTGAACCAATATCAAGAGGATACTCAACTGACTGAGCCACCTAGGTTCCCCAGTGATAAAAAATTCTCTAATTCACCTCCTTATTCCTTCACTTTAGTAAAGACTTAGTATTTCTTAAGAATTTTGCAAGGGTAGCTTATTTAAACTGGCTTACAGGGGTTCCTGGCGAGTTCAGCTGTGGGGCTCTGTGCTGACATCTTAGAGCCAAGAGCCTACTTCGAATTATGTGTTCCCTCTCTCCCTGCCCCTCTCCTGCCCATGCTCTGTCTCTCTCTGTCTCTCAAGAATAAATAAATGTTTTAAAAAATTTAAAAAGGAGTATACATTTATTGGTCATCTTTAAGAATCGAATGTAATTCATCTTGTCTCCTATGATGGGAATGGCTTTCTTTGGCTCTATTTAGCTGCCTAAGTACCTTTCTTCCGAAACGTAGCTTTTAGCTATTTCTCATAGCTCTTATCTGGGAGGCAGTCCTAGAAAGGTATTATAAGTTGCTCTCTCACTTGGCCATGGTTGTTCTCTCAAAAGAGAGAAAATTGAACCTAAAGACACCCAGCCATAGACTCTAGTAAGCAATCAAAAAAGGGTCTGTGAGAGTTTTGCCCCACAATTCTGATTTCCTATCTTGGTGAATTTGAATAAGAGATAAACTAAATACCATCAAAAAGAGAAACAGAAAGGCACTCAGAAACAAGGAAGATTGTAGTTGACAGATGAGTCACATTAATGATCATATGTTATAGTTGGACGAAAAAGATAAAGCACCTCTGAAAGGTCTACTACTAAAATTTTGGTTAAATCATCAATTACTTTTAAGCTACCATATGTCGCCCTGCTGGGTGCAACGTGAGAAGAAAGGATTACTCAGAGTCCAAACGGTTTGGCCAGGAGGGACTGCACCAAGAAAAAACCCCCTAAGCAAGAGGGGGCTGTGTGCAGCCCAACTTGGGCAGCTCTCTTGTATTTGTTGGGGAATGAACTATTCTAAGTGGAAAAGAAAGCAGAAAAATAAGTTCATAACTCATGTGACACTTCATGACCCTAACTACTTGACTGCCTATGTATATACATTAACAAACTCAGGAAGAATGTATGGGGTAATGTAAGGAGTAAGGGTGGGCTCAGTATTCCTTGGGAACCTAAACATTTCATTTTGAAAGGAAAAATATTTCTTCTGTTTTCAGCATATGCTGTTTCCATCATGTCCTGTTTTTTCTTTGGTTGAGCCGCTACTATGTCCAGTGTGCTTTGTTCAGCACCGGCTGTTCTTGCCTTACTTCATCTCATATGTCCTCTCTATTCCCACAATCAGATCATTTGATTTGTCCAAAAGATATACTAAGACTTCTTGAAGTCTCTTCACATAAGTGGATATAGAATGTCAGATTATATTCAGTGAGATAAAGGATATATTAAGGGAGAAGTTACGGAGAGTCAGGAGCGGGAGAGTTGGGATTATGGACTACTTTCCATATGATAGCCAGGGATGCCAGGGAAGAGATGGTTACTGAGATTGAATTGAGGGTGGCAAACCCTGAGATACATGTAGGAGGAAGGAAGAACAAGCATACAGCTCTGGGATTTGAAAGGGCTTGTGATATACAAAGGACAATAAAAGGGCAATATGTCTGGAGAGTGGTGATGAAAGAGGACCAGAGTATCAAAGAAGGATGAAGAGAGGGGCAGAAGCCAGGCCTCAGAAATCCATGCCAATGTGATTCTATTTTGTTTTAAGAACAATGAGAAGCCACTGAAACTTTTCAAGGAATAAAGAGGTAGTAAAAGCATGTCTAGTTGCTAATTATATGCTTAATGACTTTTTCTCATTATTATATAGCTTCATTTTCATATCTACCGTGACAATATTTATTAACAAAACATATGTAAAATAACAGTATGGTTCTGACATTCTATTCTAATTTATCAGGGTATTGGTAAAACTTTTTGTTAGAAGAGGCTAAGGGATATCTCCGTTTTGGTTCTGGGAAAACTCTCCACCAGAGTCACAGTAGTTCTTTACTTCTATTGATCTATGCCCAATCCAAGTGCTTCCATGCACTGCAGTATTTTTCTGGTCATTTCCTTTTAGGATGCTTGCCGGAGTCCAGCTCCAGCACGTCCAGGGCTCCCTGAAGGATGGATGGTGTCTGCGAAAGGGGGAGGGAATGAGAGAACCACGAGTTTCTTTCTGATCACCAGGCAGGCATTTCTGCCCTGATCTGAAAGTCAGCTTTATTTATGGAAAAAAAAATGTATGGGGCCCAGCACAGAAGTGGCATTTGCCTTAGACAATGATTTCTGATGACAAATTTATTTGGTATGTAAAAATTTCCCAGAACCTAGTTTGGTAGAAGAATCATGCCTAATCTTTATCAATAGTGATTGATGTAGGTGATTTAGATGCTTCTCCTATGGGGATCAAAAGAAGGCAACGTTTTTAGCATAGCAAAGGCAAAAGTTAGTTCTTTGTGAGCAGGGGTCAATAGCATGTTTTCCTGAGGGGAAGTAAAACAGGTTTCTCCCATAATATTTGCTCCCATAATCACAAAAGAAGAAACTCCTATAATAAGTTCCTTCACAAGATGCAATCAGCATGTTTTAGGATCAGGGGACAAGTCACTCCCAATATCAGTCAACAAGGTGCCTTGGGGGTCGGTGCTCAAGCAAAGTAATTGCGTGAGAGTGGATATTTGTCACCATCAGATGGTGGGAGGCCATGCAGACCCGTCTTACCTCACAAGGAGTTTTCTCAACTTAGTGAGTTCAGAAATGGCTTCCAACAGATTCTACTTGTGACAAATTCTTATTCTGTCTGTACATTTTCAAATTTTAGTTGTTAAGTTTTTTTAAGATTATTTACTTATTTTGAGAGAGAGAACAAGAGTGAGCAGAAACTGGGAAGGGGCAGAGAGAGAAAATCCCAAGTATGCTGCATGCTATCAGCAAAAACTGTGAGATCATGACCTGAGCCAAAATCAAGAGTGGGTCACTTAACTCAAGTACCCTTAGTTTTTAAGTTTTAATCATTGTGTTTCTAATGCTCTAAGTACTTATATTTCCATTTACCTTTTTATAAAATTGTGAAATTGTGAAAGTCTGGTTGTGTGATTATGGTCTAACTGAAATGTTGTGTTACTATCCTCCTCAAAATTCTGATATTAAAAACCTTACAACTAAAATAAATTCAGAAATATACCATGAACTACAATAAAAATCTCTAGTGATTTTTATAATAACATGGAAAAAGCATTTTTAAAAGTTATGTAGATGAACAAATAAAACAACACTTGCAAAAATTAGCAAGAAGATCATATTATTCTACTGGAATTAAAAGAATAATATATGCCCACAATAATGAAAATATAGTTGAGTATCTGTCAGAGTCATAGGAGAGAAATATTCTATTGGCACACACAGCAAAAGAAGTCATTGAAAAAGAAGAAAACAAAATTTAATATTTATCCAACAAATATTTATTAATCAACAGGTACGTGCTATTCTGAAAAATTGGAATGTGTCAGTAAAGAAACCAGAAAATGATCTTTGCTCTTATAGAATCTATGTTATGGTAAAGATGCAGAGAGACAGATAATATTTTTATTACCTTCTCTTCTACTGATGCCTTCCAGCTGAAATCCATCTCGGCTCCATATGCCCTAAATTGATCTGGGAGCCTGGGGAAGGAGACTCAGTGTCTACACTCAACTCCATCCCTCCTCCTCCCCCAGGGCCTGCAGCCTCTCACCCTTTGGACCCTTCTCTGCCCTTCTGACCCTGGCTCATCTTCTTTTTGCTGTCCAACTTATTAATTGTTTATACAGATGACTAGGGGCCCTGTACAACACCTAGGCTCCTGGCTCTTTTTTGGCTGGATCCCTGTGTTCCTTGCCCCTGTCCAGCCCTGGAACACTGGCTCTATCTCATCAATACTTTACAGCAAAATCAGTACAAATAAAAATCTCTCAGTGAAAAAATACACATATATATCATATATATTAAAAAATTATATAAAATATATCATACATTTGATCATGATAAGTACTTTAAGAAAATGGTAAGAATGTCAGATATATCACCGTACAGAAGAGTAAAGATATTTAGAATTCACTGAAGAAGGAGATTTGAGTTAGGATTTCATAACATACTAAAAAACAATGTGCATAACATCAAAAGACAACTGGGACTCTAAGAAATATTATCACAAATAAAGCATATTGGCCAATACCAGAAAACTGTATAATTTAAGTAGACAAGAGTTTTTGTAATATTTCATGGTGTGTGTTAGTATAATGTTTTTTTAACTTTGAAGCTTGACAAAATGGACATTCAATACTGTAATGTATTTTCTTATTGAATTGAAGGCAATGCACATTACTACCCCTTTTTTGGAAAACAAGTAGTCAGTATATGCCAATATTATTTAAATGTCAATACTTTTTACCAGTGATTTCACTTATAGGAATTTATCCTAGAAGGTAATGAGAGAGGTTGTCACAGACTTATTTATATGAAGTTGCTGTGGTATTAAGTTAATAAAAGGGAAACCTGAAAAAAAAATACAAATATCTAAAAGAAAATAAATAATGAAGTCATTTTTGTAACATCTTTTTATACTAATGTTCTCTGCAATTAATCATTACTACATAGATTCAATACCACTATCGCCGTTTTCCATTGTCATCACTTGATGGCAAACAATTATCTCCCAGATTTTCTCTTTGCATATGCTATGTAACAAACTCTGACCAATGCATTCTCAAGAGAGAATAAGAAAGATCTTTATAAAATTAAACCAAACATACTCACATCTTTGCCTACTGTAAGGGATTTGTGCTGTTTTTAGAATAAGGAGCAAATATTAGTATATCCTATAGTATGCTTAATATAGTCTATAATTCCCTGGGGGCCTGGGCCATGACCTAGTATTCAATATTCATTCACACCAAGTTTCCTTCCCCCACTCTGACTTCTGGTCAACCCTGCCTTATTTCAGCTTCTTTAAAATACCTATATGCTGCTAATTCTGGCATACAGCAGGCAAATACTCGATGGTTGAAAAATGAGCAAACTGATGAATGAGTGATTTAAAGAGTGAATAAAAAATAGTGCAGTTTATAGTGAACAAAATGCAGGAATATAATGCCACATTTTAAACCATAGTCTCTGTGATAAAACAAGTGATTTATTCAAAGAATATGTTTTAAATGAAAAGTAAATATTGTGGGAAATTATAGACATGGTGAAATCGGTGATACAATATTATATTCAATAGACACCATTTATCCAGTAATTTGAATTAAAAAACAGGGTTGAGGTATGAGACAAGAATTGCATGTATAAATGTTGAAGTCCTCTGCTCAGATGAGGTTAAGCTGTCAGCAGTTTAACTCAAAATGTCTTTTTATGTATGGTTTATGTTGAAGGCATTTTATTTGGTGATGAGAAATAAAGCTGAAACAGGCACATTTCTTAATATATTTTAGTCTTAATAAGGATATTATACCATTAAAAAAGAATATCAGAATATAGAAAATAAATGTAGTGCATGTGCATGAGCATGGAAATAATGTATCTGAAAATAGAAACTGTCATAAAAATGGGACCAGAAATATGTATTTACTTTCTCAATTTAGGGACACCCAATTTATAGAAATCCTGCTGAATCTAAGTAGTTTCTACCATATGGAAAAAATATATATAAGGGCTGTAAATATATACCTAGCTCCTAACATGTTTTGAAAAATCAAAATGAAGTGATGATGATTTGATTATAGAATTTTTTTCTTCATGTGTCTAGTCATTGGGAAGATTTATTAAGTGTAGATGACAAGGGTAAAATGAAAGCTAAGAAGTACCAAAGAAATTCTCTGTGCTTATGTCAGAAAACTTAGCGATCTTTCTCCCCCAAATGAATATGTTGACACATTTCATCAGAGGTGCTGGAAGTCCAAGACTACAAATGAGAAAGAACATGAAAGTTCTTTCCTTTAAGATTGATCTTTCCTTTAAGGCACAATCAATCTATCACATAGTTGACACCAGTTTGTATTTTGTGTCATTATCTGAAGCAATGATCTTATGAAAAATGCATGGATCACTAACCTAGTCAGTGAATGGAAACAGATTTGCCAAAACTAGCTGAGTGACCTTGCACAGACCACTTAGCCTCTCTGTGCCTCAGTTAGCCAACTGTGAAAAAATGTATCTATAAATGCCTTTGCAATTCATTCTGGCTCTACAAATCAATATAGAATAGCACATTTTTTAAAAATGTAAATAATAAAATATGTAAAATATAAGATGACAGAATATGAAAATATTATCCTAAAAACTGAGAAAACCAAGTAGATATTCTAGATAAGAAATTGGTTCCTCAAAAGCTGAAAAGGATAAGGGAGACTCTGTAAGTGGAATGTTGCAAAGACCATAAAGGACCAGACACATCACTACAAGCATGAAACCTACAGATAACATAATGACACTAAATCCATATCATTCAATAATAACACTGAATGTAAATTGACTAAATGCTCCAATCAAAAGACATAAGATATCAGAATTGATAAAAACACACACACACACACAAACAAACAAACAAACAAAAGAACCATCTTTTTGCTGCTTAGACCCTAGAACACTTTCAGATTGAAAGTGAGGGGATGGAGAATCACCTATCATGCTACCAGAAGTCAAAAGAAAGCAGGAATAGCCATACTTATATCAGACAATCTAGACTGTAAAATAAAAACTAACAAGAGATGAAGAAGGGTGCTCATTATATCAAAATTACGGGGCCTATTCAACAAGAAGAGATAATAATTATCAATGTTTATGCATCCAGTTCAGGGCACCAAACATATAAAACCATTAATCACAAACAGAAGCAATCTAATTGATAAGAATGTGGTAATAATAGGAGACTTTAATACTCCACTTGCAGCAATGGACAGATTATCTAGGCAGAAAATTAATAAAAAAACCAATGTCTCCAAATGACATACTGGACAAGATGGACTTGACAGGTATATTCAGAATTTTTCATCCAAAACCAGCAGAATATACATTCTTCTCGATTGCACATGGAACATTCTCCAAGACAGATCACATATTGGGTCACAACATAACTCTCAATAAATATAAAAGAATTGAGATCATATCATGCACATTATCAGATCACAATGCTATGCAACTTGAAATTGACCCAGAAAAAAGTCTAGGAAACCTCCAAATGCATGGAGATTAAAGAACATCCTACTAAAGAATGAATGTATCAACCAGGTAATTATAGAAGAAATTAAAAAATATATGGAAACAAATGAAAATGAAAACATGAAATGAAAACCCTTTGGGATGCACCAAACAGTCATAAGAGGAAAATACACTGCAATCCAGGCCTATCTCAAGAAAAAAGAAGAATCTCAAATACAAAATCTAACAGCACACCTAAAGGAACTAGAAGCAGAATAAAAAAGCAACCCCAAGGCCAAGACAAGAAGAGGAATAATAAAGAATAGAGAAGAAATAAACAATATAGAATTAAAAAAAAACCAGTACAACAGATCAATGAAACTAAGAGATGTTTTTTAGAACAAATAAAGAAAACTGATACCCTCTAGCCAGAGTTCTCAAAAAGAAAAGAGACAGGACCCATATAAATAAAATCACAAATGAAAATGAGCTTATCACAACTAATCTCTCAGAAATACAAACAATAATCAGAGAGCACTATGAAAAAACATATGTCAACAAACTGGACAACCTGGAAGAAATGGAAAAATTCCTAGATACCCACACACTACCAAAACTCAAACAGGAAAAAATAGAAAATTTGAACAGGCCGATAACTAGTGAAGAAATTGAATCAGCTATCAAAAACCTCCCAACAAATAGCAATTCCGGGCCAGATGGGTTCCCAGGAGAATTCTACCAGACATTTAAAGTAGTGTTAATATGTATCCTTCTCAAGCCATTCCAAAATACAGAAATGGGAGGAAAGCTTCTGAACTCATTTTATGAAGCTAGCATTACCTTGATTCCTAAACCAGACAGAGACCTCATAAAAAAAGGAGAATTACAGGCCAATATTCCTGATGAGTATGGATGCAAAAATTCTCAACAAGATTCTAGCAAATCGAATTCCAAAGCATATAAAAAGAATTATTCACCATGATCAAATGAGATTCATTCCTGGGTTACAGGGCTGGTTCAATATTTGCAAATAAAACAATGTGATATATCACATTAATAAAAGAAAAGATAAGAACCATATGATCCTGTCAATAAATGCAGAAAAGGCATTTGACAAAATACAGCAACCTTTCTTAGTAAAAACCCTGAAGAAAGTTGGGATAGAAGGAACATACCTATACATCATAAAAGTCATATATGAAAAGCCCACAACTAATATCATCCTCAATTGGGGAAAAACTGAGAGCTTTCCCCCTGAGATCAGGAACACAACAGGGATGTCCACTCTCACCACTGCTGTTTAACATAGTGTTGGAAGTCCTAGCCTCAGCAATCAGACAACAACAGAAAAGAAAAGGCATCAGAATTGACAAAGATAAAGTCAAATTTTCATTTCTCAAGACATGATACTTTACATGGAAAACCGAAAAGACTCCACCAAAAGGCTACTAGAACTTGTACATTAATTCAACAAAGTTTCAGCATACAAAATCAATGTATAGAAACTGGTTGCATTTCTATACACTAATATAGAAATCAAGAGAAATCAAGAAATTGATCCCATTTACAAGTGCAACAAGAACCATAAAATACCTAGAAATAAACCTAACCAAAGATATAAAAGATCTATATGATGAAAACAATAGAAAACTTATGAAGGAAATTGAAGAGGGCACACAGAAATGGAAAAATATTCCCTGCTCATAGATCAGAAGAATAAATATTGTTAAAATGTCATTACTACCCAAAGCAATCTACACACTCAATCCAATCCCAATCAAAACAATAGCCAAAGTAACATTGAAGAATAAAACCAAAATGGGAAGCATCACAATACAAGATTTTAGCATCTACTACAGAGCTGTAATCATCAAGACGTTATGGTATTGGCACAAAAGCAGACACATAGACCAATGGAATAGAATAAAAACCCAGAATTGGACCCACAAATGTATGGCCAACTAATCTTTAATAAAGCAGAAAAGAGTAACCAATGGAAAAAAGACAGTCTTTTAGCAAATGGTGCTGGTAGAACTGGTCAGTAACATGCAGAAGAATGACACTAGACCACTTTCTTACACCATACACAAAAATAAACTCAAAATGGATGAAAGGCCTAAATGTGAGACAGTAAACCATCAAAACTCTAGAGGAGAAAAGAGGCAACAACTTCTTTGACCTCACCCTCAGCAATTTCTTTCTTAACATGTCCCCAAAGGCAACAAACTTAAAAGCAAAACTGAACTATTGGGACCTCATCAAGATAAAAAGCTTCTGCACTGCAAAGGAAAACATCATGAAAACTAAAAGGCAACAAATGGAATGGGAAAAAAATATTTGCAAATGACATTTCAGATAAAGAGTTAGTATACAAAACCTAAAAAGAACTTACCCCAAAACCAAATAACCCAGTGAAGAAATGAGCAGAAGACATGAACAGACACTTCTCCAAAGAGGACATCCAGATGGCCTACAGACACATGAAAAGGTGCTCAACATCACTCATCATCAGGGAAATACAAGTCAAAACCACACTGAGATATCACCTCACACCAGAAAATAAAAGGCATCAGTGTGGCTAAAATTAACAACTCAAGAAACAACAAATGCTAGTGAGGATGTAGAGAAATGGGAACCCTCTTGCACTGTTGGTAGGAATGCAAACTGGTGCAGCCGCTCTGGAATACAGTATGGAGGTTCCTCAAAAATTAAAAGTAAAACCACCCTAAAACCTAGCAATAACACTATTAAGAATTTGGCCAAAGGATACAGGAATGGTGATTCATAGGGGCCATGTTTATAGCAGCACTTTCAACAATAGCCAAATTATGGAAAGAGCCTAAATGTCCATCAACTGATGAACAGCTAAAGAAGATATGATTTATATATGCAATGGAAAACTACTTGGCAATGAGAAAGAATGAAATTATGCCATTTGTGGCAACATAGATGGAACTGGAAGGTATTATGCTAAGTGAAATAAGTCAGTCAGAGAAAGACATATGTTTTCACTAATATGTAGAACTTGAGAAACTTAACAGAAGACCATGGGGGAAGGGAAGGGGAAAATATAGTTACAAACAGGGAGGGGGGGAGGCAAACAATAAGAGACTCCTAAATAGAGAACAAACTGAGGGTTAATGCAGGGGAGCAGGGGAGAGGGGAAAATGGGTGATGAGTATTGAGGAGGGCACTTGCTGGGATGAGCACTGAGTGTTTTATGTAAGCGATAAATCACGGGAATCTACCCCCAAAACCAAGAGCACACTGTGCACACTGTATGTTAGCTAACTTGACAATAGATTATATTTTTAAAAAATAAGATGGTGGTGTCACTATAAAAAAAAAAGCTGAAAAGGATAAAAAAGAAACTAAGAGAAGAAAAAGAGCTATTACAGCAGAAATAGTAAAGAAAACTGAAGGAATACATATTCATTCACAAATATAATTATTCCCAGGTAATATCACTTATAAATCACAACGTTCAAGTTAAACCTCTCTTCAACACATTAACATCGTAGGGGAAAAAAACCAAACACTAAAAAAAGGGGGAAAAAAACCCATGAGGACCTGAATGAATGTTTCTTCAGACTAACTCATTGAAATCATTCATTTTCAATATTCAGATTAAAAACGTTATTTCTTTACAGTTTATAAAATACTTTCACATATATTGCTATTCTTCCACATGTCTCTCTTACAGAAGAAGAAACTGACACTCCTAGAAGTAAAATGACTTGTCTACTATCATTAGCCAATAATTGGATAAAATAGAAATTAAGTTCACATTTTAATTACAAATATAAATTTTTTTTCTTGGTAAATGATTTTCAGGGTTAATATATATATTTCCTAGAGGGGAAAAAAGGAAGTTCTCTTATGTCATTAATTAAATCAAGGATATTTGTTTTGGAACAAATATATATCACTGATGTAGTAAATCAAATAAAGAATTGTTAGCAACCACATAAAGCTATCATAAATTAATTCCATGCCCTATTGAGAAGAGCAGAACACTTCATTATAGGCAGTGCTCTTGGCATTTGCTTTACCATATATGCACAGATGGGTGGCCTGTTCACCTTCTCCCTCCATCTGTCAAAATAGAGTGAGGACTACTCATGATATTTGACTAGATTATAACATAATGTAATGTTGGCAACATTATAATTTTATCAGCTGTATCTGGAAATAAGATTCACTGGGTATGGTTGGTAAGGCTTACTACAAAAGTGAATGAAGAGAGACAAATCATAACCAGGGCTGTGTGGCCTTCACAAAATTAGGTCTCTTGTGCTACGTAGCCCAGACTCCACATTGATGAAGTTGAGAATGTTTAGTTTTGGAAAATACTGACAAAATGTCTGATACCACCTTAAATGGTTGCCTAGAACTGAAATATTGTTACAATAGCTCTCTGTATTTCAACCAGTGAACACCAGAAAAGACTAAATTTCTTTGAGAAGGAATTCTAATACTAGAATCATCACTGGTCCCTGAAGAGTTTATATACAATTTTGAGAACAATGACAGTGACAGTTAATCAGCCTGGTTATAAGTTAGAATTATCAGGGTATATTGTGCCAATAACTTGCTGAACAATCACATGCAATCACTCTATTCTGCGATTGAGGTGCCTCCCCATACTCTGTGGTCAAATGGGGATTTGTTTTCTTTACTATTTCTACTGACTAGACTTAACAACTGTGTCTTGTTATTAAGACGAAACTGTAATATATTAAATATAAGATCTACTTAAAATTATTATACTATATATATAATTTAATATGAATTATTATCATTATTTCTTCCTTGTCAGAACTCAAAAAACATTATTATGAATGCAAAATAGTACAGCCACTTTGTTAAGTAGTTTTGTGGTATCTTTAAAAACTAAACATACTCACAAAACTAGATATACAATCCAGCACTTGCACCCCTTGATATTTACCCAAAAGATTTAAGAACCTATATTTAGAAAAAAAAATTGAATGCAGATGTTTATAGCAACTTTATTCATAATTTTCAAAAATTGGCAATAACCAAGATGCCCTTCAGTAAATGAGTAGATAAATTGTTGGTGGTCTAGATAATGGAATATTACTCAGAAATTAAATAAATTAGCTACCAAGCAATGAAAAGATATGGAGGAACCTTAAGTGGACATGGGTAAATGAAAGAAGCCAATCTGAAAAGCCTATATACTATACCATTCCAATTATCTATTTGACCCTCTGGGAAAGGCAAAACCATGGAGACAGCAAAAAGTATCAATGGTTGCTGGGGATGGGACGAGAATAATAAAGCACATAAGATTATTAGGGCAGTAAAAGTGTATGATATTATAATGATGAATATACGGCACTTTGTCCAAACTCATATGGAGTGTGTAACACAAAAAGTGAGCCCTAACGTAAACTATGAACTTTGAGTAATTATGATTTGTCAATGTTGATTTTTTTCCTGGGTAAAAAAACCCAAAACATCCATTTTTATGAGCAATGCTGATAATGGGGAGGCTATACATGCGTGTGGGGAAGGCAGGAGGTATGTGGGAAATAGCTATTCCTCTCTCTCAATTCTGTTTTTAACCTAAAATTGCTCTAAAAAAATGAAGTCTTTATAAATTATTTACATTAAATAAATAAAAATACCATTGCAACATATGAATTATACACATTCTAAAAGTTCAACTATCTTTTAAATGGTAGTAGGTATACAAACAATTCTAAGCAGTATAAGGCACTGAAGTTAATATTAGTAACCAATATATTAAGTGCTTAGTACCTGGCAGTCTCTGTGATGAACACTTCAATTATCTCACTTGATCCTCATGGAAATTCTATAAAGAAGGAACTACTACTGTCTCAGTCTCATAAAGAGAAAACTGGCAAGAAAACTTATGCAACTTAGTCACAAAGGCAGCATATGCCGGTGTGCTCTGGTGAGGATTCAGGATGCCTGACTCCCTAGGCTTAACATTAATAATACTAATTTTTATAGAACTTTACTACAAGATTTCTGGGAAAAATTTTTTTTCTAAAGCATTATCAAGTTCTACATTGTATCCAGGAAATCACGTGTTCTTCCTTTCTCCATACTTGACAATCACTGCCCTTGGAATTTAGTCTCCTCAGAGTCTGCAGGGATTCCTGTTGTTTGATAAGGAGTAGGAAGGAGTGACAGGATGAGAATTTGGGAGATACAGAATTTGGGTGATGTAAACCCCTCAGGGTCACTCTCATGTCCTGATCATCCTTTTCTTCATTTACTCTAGAATTTTCCTCTCTGTTTTCTTATCCAATATATCATTTGCTATTTAGAAATAAGAATTTTTTCTCCTTTCCTAATTCACTATAAAATCGCCATAAATATATAGATTTTCCAAACCTCCAAAGTCTTGGAGGTTTTCTTAGGGCTTAGTAACAACAGAGGAAAGTAAAGTAATTGTGTTTTAAAGGTGAAAATATTCTCCTGCCAGGAGACCAGCAGTTAACGCATGCCTCTGGCATTTATTGGAGTGTAAATGGAGTTAAGCTATTCCTCCTTGCTGGCTTATGTTTGGAGTGGTTTTCAAGTGTATGAATTTCAAAAATATCAACAATTTAGAACTTTAATCCCTGAGTGAAATAAATTTAACAAACTGTAAAATTTCCTCTAATGAGAAATCTTGGCCTGATACACGAGAAGACACTGATTCACAAGAGTCCTTGCACATTCACTTCCTGAAATCACAGGAAGTGGGTGTGATATTGAGCATCCTTTACTGGTCATAAATTTAAAAGCTTCATCAAATTTGGTGAATGTATGCTCACCCAACTCCATTAGTATATTTACTGTCATTTTTACATAGATATAGTTTTGAAATGGTCTTTAATTTTAACGATGAGTAATTAAGTATTTTTACACTATACAAACTCAAGAATGATCTTTTTCATATAGGAACCTCTAAATATTTTTTTCACATTTTCCAGAAAAAGAGTATACCTTTTGACTTAAAGCAAATATTTATCCTGTGGCCAATTAAATAAGATAAATAATTGGAAAGTCATTCACATTTAACATGAACAGTGATATATTTAGATTTATATCAACCATTTCTGCAACTTTTTTTTATTTTTCCATTTATTCTTTGTTTCTATTTTCGCTGTTCTTCTGTGCTCTGATTTTAATTGAGCAACATGTATATTCCATTTGATCTCCTATTGCAGCATATCATTTTTTATTCCTTTTTAGTGATCGTTCTATTGTTCACAATATTTACTTTTATAAATTTTAGTTCACTTCCATTTAACACAATATTGCTTCATGTTTAGTGCAGCTCCCTTGTCAAAAAATATTCTCAATTTCTTCCTCGTGTCATTTGTGATTACTTGTTATTCATTTTATTTTATGTGATATAATGCCCTAGTACACTGTTACCATTATGAGCCAAATAAACAATTATCTTTTAGATCAATAATGAATAAAAAACGTAAGAAAGATTATGTCTTCTTTTCATTGATTCCTTCTGAGACACGCTTTCTCATGTAGATTAAGGTTTCTGACCCAGTCTTCTCATTCCCTTTTGCTTGAACACTTTCCATTAACATTACTTGCAGGGCAGATCTGATGGCAAAAAATTCTCATAGATTTTTTTTTGTCTGAGAAAGTATTTATTCACTCTTAAAGTATAATTTTGCTGGATACAGAATCCCAGGGTGATAGTTTTGTTCTTTCTGTACTTTGAATATTTCACTCCACTCTTTCTTTACTTGCATACTTTGTGAAGAGAAACTCCGTGTATTTACTATTCTTGTTTGTCTATAGGGAATATTGAGTCTTTGATTTTCTGCAGTTTAATGGGATACACGTAGGTGCCAATAGTTTGGTATTTATCTGCTTTATTGTTGTCTTACTTCCTGCATTTGTGGTTTGTATCTAGAATTAATTTTGGAATTTTCTCTGCAATTATTACTTCAGATATTTCCTCTGTTCTATTATGTTCCTTATCCTTCTAATATTCGGATTATGCATGTTACACCTTTTAAAATTGTCCCACAGTTGTGATATTATGGGCTTTTTCTTTCCAGCTTCTTTATGTTTGTTTGTTTCCATTTTACGTACCAGTTATGGGAGTTTCCATTGGCATATCTTCAAATACACTGATTCTCTTCCCAGCTATGCTCATTGTACCAATGAACCCATCAAAAAAGAATATCTTTTATTTTTGTTACAGTGTTTTTTTTCCTTCTAGTATTTTTGGAACTTTTTCCTTGAGTTTGAATCTCTGTTTACATTATCCATCTGTACCTACATGTTTTCTCCACTTCCCTCAATACTAACGCCTTTAACCATCAGAAGTATTTCTCCTGTGTATAGCTTTTGAGGTCCTGACCCCTTTTGACTGAATTTTTTCTCCCTTGGTGAGACATGAAAGCTGGAAGGCCTGAGGTAAGGAGGGATTACCTTCCATGAACTGAGATAAGACCTTTAAAATTCTTTCCCATGGAATGTAAGCCTCTCATATGAGTGTCTGATGGGCTTCCTGGAGGTAAATCTCACAAAAGTTATGGGGTTTCCTTAAAATCATACCCCCAAGATTTTTTCAAGCTTATGCTAGTCCACAATCAGCCTCTACCAACTTATCAAGATGTCAACGAAGTATTCCTGCCAGTTTATGTCTCCAGCAGCTTTAGTTCCATATAAGTGCATCTTAGTTTTATTTATTTGAATGCCCAGTCCCTTCTAATTATCAGTGATGGCTTTCTCTGTGTCTTCAGTTCCCTGACAGGTTCAAGAAAAGTTGTAGATTTTTCAGTTTTTCCAGCTTTTTATTATAGTAAGAACATGAGTGACCACTACCCGTTTACATGTTAAGGCAGAAACGAGAAGTCCCTGCTAATATTTTTAATGAGTTTTCACACTGTAAAGCCTATGCATTATAATTACATCTTTCTAATAACAGCTTTCTGTAGCACCATAGTCCTATAATAATAGGTAGTACATTTTCACTAGGTAATTTATATAATAAATTATTGTCTCATGGGTTAGATTTAATCTCCTATGCTTGCTGCTCCTGGTAATGTCTAAAGTACTGGTCCAGCACTTTTTTCATAAACCTAGACCAATGGGTAGAGTTAAGAGAAAATATAATACATCACCTATTTTGCTATTTAGTATACAACCACTACAGAACATAAGAAATTCGCTTTTTATTTTTTTTAACTTTACTTATTTATTTTGAGAGAGGGGAAGGGAAGAGAGAGAGAGAGAGAGAGAGAGAGAGAGAGAGAGAGAGAGAGAGAATCCCAAGCAGGCTTCATGCTCAGCATGGAGCTCAACATGGGTCTCGAACTCACAACCCCAAGACCATGACCTGAACTGAAAACAAGAGTTGTACACTTAACCGACTGAGCCACCCAGGTGATCCTAAGAACGTAAACTCTAGGCAGTCTCATTTTGCAAATGTATCAACACTTTTGATATAAGTATACATGATATAAGTATATATGCATGTATATGAATATATATACATATATATGACACACAAATATGACACACATACATATATAGTTATTCGTTTTCTCATATATTAATGAAAGATCCTGAGGTACATTCACTTTATGACCTGCCTCCTGAACTCTCTGAACAGTTTATACAAAGTTAGATCCTTGACAAACTTATAGGAAATAAATTGTGAGGTCCACTTTTGTTCAATTATCTTGTCTTACCTTGAAAACCATAGCTCAAGATATAATTCTCTACCAAGGGCTGTGAAGTTGTCTCTTCTAACTTTTCATAAAACAGCTATAATTGCTGCCTATTTCTTTTACTCATCAGCCTAAACTCACAGGATACTATGACCTTTTCAATGTCACTAGAATAGCAGAAATTAACCCCTTAACTGATCAAAGCCATCTTATCTTTATTTTACTCTTTTTTTCCCCTCATCTCTCTTGTTCATAGAGTTGTTTTCCGTCATTTCTTCTAAATTCAGTTATTTGGTTTACCTATGCTTCTGTCTCCCAGTATTTTCTTATAGAAGGATAACATCATGCCTACATTATTCTTTAATATTCAGTAAGAATGGCAAATATAAAAAACAAGGAGAAACTGAGGAAAGATACAGTGATTTAAAAACATAAAAATGGGAAAGATAACTTTATAAGTCTTGTACAAAATATTACATTTAAATGAGATTTTTTCTATTTCCTGGAATATTAAGAATATATATACACACATATACATATATAACTATTGTTAGATGCAGCATTTTCTCATGTTTCACTCTTTGGTCTTCTCACTTAGTACTTTCTCCTGACTTGACATCACCATTATGTACAGCTTTGAATACCATGTAGGAGTCATTATCCAAAGAATGTAAACTAAGAATACAGTTTGATATAAACTGAGTACCAGACGATCTAACAGCCTAATTGACATATCCATGTGATACTTCATAAGCATGTTTAGCTCAAAATGTTAAAACCCGAATTTATCATGATTCCCTAACCGAAGGAAAAAACATAAAACCATGTAAAAACAACACAAAAAAAAGAAAGAAAGAAGAGATTGGGAGATAGAGGGAGAGTGAGAGAGAAAGAAAAGGAAGGAAGAAGAGAAGGAAAGAAAGGAGGGAGGGAGGGAGGAAGGAAAGAAGAAAGAAAATATTCGAATACCCTGGATAGTGACATTATTCACCCAACTGCACAAGGCAGAAATCTTTAAGTTCCACTTAGGTCATCTCTCCAACTTCCATATCTTACCAGGCACCGTGTTTTATAGACTTGACTCTAAATAAATCTCAGCTCCATTCCATCATATCTCGTCTGAAGAATCTTTAACAGTAGCCCATTGTTCTTTACCTGAAACCAAACCCTTTAATTTAGACATGAAAAACAGAAGAATCTAAATATTGTCAACTTTGTTGTTTTTTTAATTTTTTAATGTTTTTTATTTATTTTTGAGAAACAGAGAGAGACAGCGTGAGCAGGGGAGGGTCAGAGAGAGAGGCAGACACAGAATCTGAAGCAGGCTCCAGGCTCTGAGCTGTCAGCACAGAGCCCGACTCCAGACTCCAATGCATGAACTGTGAGATCATGACCTGAGACGAAGCTGGAAGCTTAACCAACTGAGCCACCCAGGTGCCCCAAAATATTGTCAACTTTGTGCCACTCATATTATACCTTTTCCTCCTTTGTTTTCTTCTTTCTGATCAAATTGTCTTTTTCTTTCAATGACTATGCTTTCTGTTCTGTATCTTTCTTAGAAGGCATTCCCTCTTAATGAATATTTTTTCTCTCTCTTTTTTTTTTTTTTTTGCTAATTAAGACTAAATATTTACAACTTGTCTAAAACAACTCTTTCTCAAAAACTTTGTACTGAACTTTTATCTTGATCTGCCCTTTGTTTCATATGCCAGCATAACACCATACTATTATTCACTACAATTACTTTAAATATTTTATTATATGGTTATTTTAACCATATTCTTTATTAATATTTCTTTCCAATAGTGCAGGGGTTATATATTTCTTTTCCATTGGCTTAATATTAGTAAATAGCATAGTCTTGACTCATAGTGGGTGCTCAATATTTGTTAAATAAATAGCAGTGATTTTACTAGAAAACAAAATAAAAACATAGTTTATGGTTTATTTTTCCACAATTTCCAACACATCAAAATGTTGTATGTTTTAGCCAAGATCCTAATAATTTGATATAAAAAGATGAAACATGAAGTTATTTAGGATGGCTATACAGGGTTTGAAATATGCCAGTAGTAATAAATAAAATAAGTTGCATTTATATAGGGAGTCATTTTAACCATCATTAAAAAGTATATTAAGATTTACTTATGTTTATACAGGAATATATATGCTGAGGAAAACAACTTTATTATAAATATGTAATATATATCATTTATACTTTTTGTAATTTAATGCTTCATATTTTATATAATACAATATAAGATGCATATACTATAACATATAAATAAATATATAAGTTAAGCTGCATATATTAGTATGTCATTTTAATATCAGATACTTAATATATTATAATTATATATAAATATGCATCACAATATATATTATATGTTAATGCAGGTAATAATGTACTTTATAATATACTATGTATATGTGAAATAAAAAATTTATTCTATAAACATATACATCTCTTATTTCTATGTGGAAGTTTTAAAAACACCTGATTTTTAAAAGATAATTATTAAGGTCATTTTATGACATCTATAGTTAATTTTAATTTGTCTAGAAAGAGCAAGACTATTTTAAGTCCATGTTTTCAAAACATAATGTTTTCAAATACTATTGATACATCTAATACCCTTTTTAATCATTAAAGTGACAAATCTACATATATAAGACATACCAGGACATTTTGGTGATGCTACTCTCAGAAATAATGCTTCAAAGTTTTTATTTTTTTTTTGTTTTTTTATTTAAAAAATTTTTTAATGTTTTATTTATTTTTGATAGAGAGGGAGACAGAGCATGAGAAGGGAAGGGGCAGAGAGAGAAGGAGCCACAGAACCAGAAGCAGGCTCCAGGCTCTGAGCTAGCCGTCAGCACAGAGCCCGACGCGGGGCTCGAACCCACAAACGTGAGATCTGACCAGAGCCGAAGTCGGAGGCTTAATCGACTGAGCCATGAGCCACCCAGGTGCCCCTTTTCAAAGTTTTTAAATCTCCAAGAATAAAAGTAACTTTCTCAAGAATCACCATTAGAGAACATCAAGGATTTTATCTTTTGAGTTTTATATTAGGCTCCAAATGAACTTTCATAAACGCTTGGTTTCAGGCCTTGGTTTATAAATTCTTTCCCCCCCCCCCCCCCAGGAAATAAAATGCCATTGAACTGTCA